>OY282581.2:9843024-10223024 GCA_958299025.2 Drosophila histrio
CATCTTAGCTACATAAATGCGTCAGAGCAATATCAGGGCTCTGGGGATTTTTCTCAATACTCTAGAATCTTACGCATGTTTAAGGAATATAAATTTAATTTTGCATGTAACACATTTTGTATTTCCTTGAATAAACTTATCGAATAGGAAAATTAAACATTTAATATAATTCCTAGACATGTGCTTCAGAATACTCCTAGAGAAGTTTTCATTTTATCCTTTTGTAATTTATTTAATGACATTGTATTTCATTAAAGTATAATCTAAATTGTTATCTTGTTGCTATAGTAATATTTGATTTAATTAAATGCGAAAACAGTTTGTGTTTCTTACTAATAAACTTTTATCGAAAAGAGTTGTTTTCACAAAAATATTTTAAAGCAATATATAGTACTATAAGTGACATGCGTTGTACAGTATACAGGGTATACATTTAGTCTACCAGTGCATATATGGAAGTTTCATAGTCATTTTGTTGTTGTTAACTTTGTCAAATTCCAACAAATATTTGCTAATTTGACTCAGAGCCAACATTCAAATCCAAACCCGATATTGAAAGCCTTCAATCAATCTGTATTGCAGTTGCTGCAGTCGGGAACCTCACAGCCGGAGTTGGACACCATTGCTTGCTACTATTTTGATGGCCAGGGCAAGGCACTGCGTCCAATGGTGACCATGCTGATGGCCAAGGCGATAAACTATCATCTGAACAACGAATCGCAGTGAGTAATCAGTCGGCCTGACACACTTTTTTTTGTTGCGCAGTGTAAAATGATTAGCAGGCCTTTGCGAAATATGCGCGCATGTTTGTTGGCGTACTATTGAATAACAATTAATGGCAAATTATAACAACATATATATATATATATATATACTGATTAAAATTTGATATTTGTCTCTTGCCTTGACAGCCAATTAGTACACAAACAACGACAGATAGCCCTCTTTTCCGAGATGGTACACTCGGCCAGTTTAGTCCACGACGATGTCATCGATCAGTCGGACTTTCGACGCGGCAAGCCGAGCGTCAATGCTCTTTGGAATCACAAAAAGGTAAGCACAATAGATCAGATCAGTTATGTCTGTTAGAGTATAACCAGTTATCAAAAAGAGTTTATGATGCCGAAGATCATCAAATTTATTCATTCATGCTGTGCATTTGAATATATGTAATTGTTTATAGACCTTGTCAACGGGTTGCATCATTTGAAAGGCCTTAAAGAGGTCGACCACCAATAATTGACTGAACGCTTTTCCCGTTATTCACCTTTTGAGTTTTTCCATTCATTACGATCATCATCTTGTCAAAAACAAAAACACAAACACACACACACAACAACCTGCATAACAGCATCAAATCAAATCCAATAAGCAAATTAAAATATCTTGTTTTACCTTTGTTGAAATATTTAACCATTTAATTGTACCGCTTTGACTTGTCTTTTGTTTTAAGCCTTCTTTTAACACTTTTCTTTACCATTTTCGATCATTGTATTTGCAGGTCACAATGGCTGGTGATTACATTTTGTCGATTGCTTCGATTATGATATCGCGTCTGCGCAGCGATGATGTGACGATCGTGTTGAGTCAGGTGAGCATTATCTAAATACACCACAAAATTAAGTTGATTGAATTGCAGTGCATGAAATATCAATATTAATTAATTATTAATATTGCCATACTAAATTAATTACTAAATTAATGATACACACATATGCTTGGGATAACTAATACTGTAATCTATAGTTTTGCATGTCTTTATAGATTTTAAAGTTATGTAGGGTTTTAAAAATGAGTCTTTAGCCAATTCAACCGAAAACAAGCCGATCAGTCGAGCGCACGCGACAGTAGGAAACCCTGTGCAGGTCTTCAACAGAAAGTATTTTCATTATAATGGGATTTAAATATATCGCTTGCAGTCAATGTTGCTTGCATCGATAGTAGGTAGCTTGCAATAGTCTGGCAACACTGGACTGCGACTGTTGATTGTTTATGTTTAGCGCCACAGCGCCACGCGTCTTTTCGTTCATTATATCGTCGGGCGGCGCAGCGACTGCGCTGCTACTGCGCTGCGACGCATCTGCTGCGCTGCATAAATTTGTTTCTTGAATAACTTCTGGGTTCAATATCCGATCGTACTGAAATTTGTAGCACACATTATGTGTAGGATACTTACCATGTGTGCCAAATCTCAAGTCTCTAGCTAGCTCTGTTATAAGCTTTTTCGAGTTATGAGCGAAGGGGGCGTGGCATCGCACTGAAAGTTTCAGGACACATTAAGCTCAAGCTTTTTATCATGTGTGCCAAATCTCAAGACTCTAGCTTTAACATTGCTTATGTTATGGTGATGTTTCTTATTTTAAAACCTCCGGGACTTGGTATCGAAAATTGAAAATAAACTTGATCTGCGTATGGTATTCAGGAACCTATATTCCAAATTTGAAGTCCCTAGCTCTTATAGTTGCTGAGATCCATGCTGAGATCCAGCGGACGGGCAGACAGACTGACAGGTGTCAATCGACTAAGCTAATGATACTGATCAAGAATATGCATGCTTTATATGGTCGGAGATGTCTCCTTCTGTCTGTTACATACATTCACACAAATTCATTATACCCTGTTTTGCCCATTTTTAATGGGCACAGGGTATAAAATGGCATATAGACTACAGTTTTCCGGAAATGAATTTGCCAAAACCTGTCAAGCACATACAATCAATAGTCATCGAAGCTATTCATGTACATAACTTTCAAAATGAGCTTGAGGGCAAACGGACATAAATTAAATTTTCACTTCAACAACTTTAAAACACAAATTGTTGAATTTCTGTCATTCAACATTTCTGATAATAAAACAAGTTGCGGCAACATTTATCTACACATCTCATTCAATTGCACAATTAAATTCGCACTATACAATAGCCTGAGATCTTTCTTCAATCGTAGATATATTACAGTTAGTTTTAAAGTTTTAATTTGTCAATTATAACCGTCATTTTTTAACAATAACAGGTTTTTGCTCTCTTTGGCAAGTATCACTTAATCCCCAGATATTTAATGTTTCTTTTAGTTCCACGTAGTAATGCATATTTGATAAGTTTAGTTAATTATCTAGTCAAGCACAAATAGAGTCTAAGTGCCTAGTACGTACCTGCTAAGCTTATTCAAAAAACAAATACTACGTTGTCAAGTATTCAGCCTAAAAGTTCCCAGTTCTTGTGTATAGTCTCAACTTTGAATTCGGTGTCAAATTTCACACGGACGTTGGGTAAACACTAAAGAGTTGCAAAAATCAAGCTGGAACAGGTAAACAGTCAATTTTAAATTTTTTTTTAAATTAAGAAAGTGGCCCGTTTTGTTCAGTGTGTACTTCTTTTTGTATCCATTATTGGAAAACTTGTTTAGTTAACGGCCACAAATCGCGGGGACCGGCTACGTTTTTACTTCCTGTAACCCTGGAATAATCCAAGGCAAAGGCGAAGGGCATCCAATCGCGAGTTCATGCAACGTACATAAAGGCAGCCTTCACTTTTTTCCCCTTTGTCGTAAATAGCTTTACATACTTAGTATACTCGAACATATAATTGCATACCTGTATTGTAAGTATGAACCGGCTTCCGCCTCATCTTTAGTCTGACTAGTCGGTTTTTTTTGTGGCCATGCAAATTGCATTTTCAAAATTCCTAAAATATTACGACGACTTCTCACTTGATCTCAAAGTTTCGATATTTGCTAACATCGACTTAGTCATCTCACAAGATTTCACTTTCCGGTGTAAAAGTCTACTATTTGGAGCTGCCCTTAACAAAGTCTATATCACATCCCAGATGTATCAACGTTTGCACAATCTTTGAGCTGTGAGCTAATGGCTAACAATAAAAAAAAAAAGAAAAAAAAAATACCCGTGTACAATCTCTAACATCTTTTTGAAGGCGTGCACGCATGCTTAAAAATGACAAGATCGGAGGCAGAGTGTCTGGGTTGCTTCTGGCCCTATAGCAAATGTGTGGCTAATGGCAAAAAATTCAAGCTATTTACATACTCACATGAAACTATCAACGATTAGCATATCTTTTGTGTGTTTTTCGTTTTCGTTTATCAAACTACTTTCCTTAATGCTTTGTACGCTGAATTCATTAACTTTATCTTAGATATTTTAGTGAATGATACAATCTATAAAGACGAAACCAGTTCTTCATTTGAGCAAGTGAAAATATTCCAGAATATCAAAGCTGAACAAGATCACATAGAGACTTCTTTGCGGTATTCTTTAGTTTCGTTCCTAAATCTACTTCAAAATATATATAGTAGGCAAACAAGCAAAAATGAACTTCATTGTTTAGATTTTCATTTAAATCAAAAGTAAAACAACATAAACTGGATATTTTATATGTACTATTATATGCATTTAGTTAATATCGATTCATGTGTAGTATGTGTGTGTGTATCTCTTTCGACTATTTAGCATATTCTTTTCATCTACAACGACAATATCGAATCAGAATTTTGCCTTTGATATGCCAAGCACGTGTCCGAATAAATTCAACTAAATTCAACGGCTTTTAAGACGTTGTCGGCATTGAAATATTGGTAGAACGTTCGCCTGATTTGAGAATTTATGACTTTTTTTCTATAGTGTGGGTAAAACCAGTAATACTAGGATTATGAACGTATTCTGCCGCTAAATGAGTTTCAGAAAATGATAAAGTACATTTGCAGACATACAATTTCAATTATAATTAATAATTAAAATATATTGTTTTTTATTATTCAGTGAATAAGAATCATTCTCTTAATAACAAGTTCCACAGTAGATTACAGTTTCTTGTCTTTCTAATTGTGTTTGTTTCTTTCCTTTTCCATATTGAAAACTTATACGATACGATATATAATACAATTTGTAAAATTGCTTAAAGGAGCTGTAAATATTATGTGTATCTTTGAAATTGTTATTGTTGTTCATTTATTTCGATTAAATTAACTTGGTCTGGTATCGTATACTTGATTGGGTTGGAATTGCCAACCTTTTAGTCGCGTTGTGTTTATATTTTTTTTTGGTCTAGTGTAGTGACAATCTGTAGTCGGAACAATGGGACAATTGTTTTGATTTGTAAACATTTTAACATATGTATGTCGTAACTAGTATTCAATGATACAACAAAATAAGCCAGCTGACAACAAGAGTACCACGAATGTAGAAATACCATTTGGTTATTATGGCGACACATTTTGCACGGCGATTTGAGAAGCAAATAAAATTTTTGCTCTCATTTTGCGGTCAAATGAAAAATGTGGCCGGCAGCAATGGCTGCTTAAAAGGCATGCAACTTTAATTTGTTGCTCTTCTCCTGTTGTTGTTATTGTTAATGGTATTGGTATCGTTGTTGTTGGTATTGCTGTTGCCATGTTGCCATGTTGTTGGAATTGTCGTACGCACTTACTTATTTGTGAGCCGCATGTGTTAATTACTTAACATTGAAAGCCAAGATATTGGTTGTATTTGCTTCTAAGGCGAACTGTAAATAACGCGCATTAAACAAGCCAATTCGCTGGGATTTAGCCAAAAATATATTTATGACCGTATCGGTGTCTATGCTGTGACTCTGGCTCTTACCTTGGGCTCCTTAAGCTTCAACTATAACTACAACTACGACTATGACTATGACTACAATGACAACTACATACAAAACATTTTCCAACACATCAGCGCCCACACAAATACATATACTAACTATAGTGTGGACGACAAAATAGTACTCTGCCAATTGTTTGTTTAACATGTTGACAACAGCCTGCGAAATTGAATGAATGAAAATACTTATGTGACTTGTTGTGCCGACTGCGAACAAAATCAAAAGTAAGCGAAGGGCGCGCCAAATCATATAAATGCCAACAAAAATGGCACCTACATATCGAGGTGCGTTTGTAGAGTAATCTAAGGTAGTCCGGCTATCATAAAAATCCGTAAAGTCGTCGCTATTTGATAACGTTCAGATTTCGTTCAATTTACTTCTTTAACTCTTTATAATTTAATTGAATTATTATACTTGGATTAATGGCTACAATCTAATAGCATATTGATGCTTCTATAGTATATAATAAAGACATATAATAAAGATCACAATGTCCATAATTTTGTATTATATTAAATATAGTTTTTAGTTAATTTTCTAATCAAACACTGTCGTTATATGTCTGTATATAAAGACTAAATAACCCTCGCGATTTAATGCTCGTTATTTTAATGTTGACCATCCTACTGAATGGCTAACTCTCAATGAATTATTATTTACTCGATTTATTTGGCACAACTGTGTTTGCCCTTTGCATTTGAACTGTCAGCCAAGCGGAAGTCACACGCACTCATACAGTCGCATAAGCGTGAATCTGTCTAAATGGCCAAAAGGCCGCACCTCACTTTAATATTTTCTAAAGCCACACAAAAACCTTTAAAAGAATATTTAAGCGAAGCGAACTAACTTAACATCTCTTTAAATAAATATTAAGCAACTTTACTGTTTACATAAATTAAAGGAATTTGCTAAGAAATTTATACATTTCTTTAAGCTTGTTTTAATGAATACATTTCATAAATTTATGCAAAAACAAGCCGATCAGTCGAGCGTGCGCGACATGAGGAAACCCTGTGCAGGTCTTCAACAGAAAGTATTTTCATTATAGTGGGATTTAAATATATCGATTGAAGTCAATGTTGCTTGCATCGAGAGAATGTAGCTTGCAATAGTCTGGCAACACTGGACTGCGGCTGTTGATTGTTTATGCTTAGCGCCACGCGTCTTTTCGTTCATTATATCGTCGCCGCGGCGCAGCGACTGCGCTGCTACTGCGCTGCGACGCATCTGCTGCGCAGCATAAATTTGTTTCTTGAATAACTTCTGAGTTCAATATCCGATCTTACTGAAATTTGTAGCACATATTGAGAGTAGGATACTTACCATGTGTGACAAATCTCAAGTCTCTAGCTATTAAACTGCTCTTGCTATCAGCTTATTCGAGTTATGGGCGAAGGGGGCGTGGCATCGCAATGAAATTTTCAGGACACATACAAATTAAGCTTCTTATCATGTGTGCCAAGTTTCAAGTCTCTAGCCTTAACATTGCTTATGGTTTGGTGATTTTTCTAATTTTAAAACAAACGGGACTTGATATCGAAAATTGAAAATAAACTTGATCTGCTTATGGTATTCAGGAACCTACATTCCAAATGTGAAGTCTCTAGCTCTCATAGTTGCTGAGATCCATGCGTTTATACAGACGGACGGACGGGCAGACAGACTGACAGGTGTCAATCGACTCGGCTATTGATACTGATTCGGAATATATATACTTTATATGGTCGGAGTTGCCTCCTTTTGCCTGTTACATACATTCACACAAATTCATTATACCCTTTTTTGCCCATTTTTAATGGGCACAGGGTATAAAACAAGAGATATAAATAATTAAATTTTTTCTTTTTTTCTACGTTTTTCTGCTATTTATTTCGAGGGACATCAATTAATGAAATAAGTCAGATTTTTATTAAATTTTATTCAATTGTACTTCTTGAAGAACAAGTGTATAAATTTATGATTAAATAAGAAACAGGATTTTGTGAATTTATTGAAATTGAATTAAAATTATAAAATAATTGGTAAGCTCGCTAAATCGCAGATTTTCTTAAAAATTATTTATTTTATAATAAAAAATATTCAGAAACTTTAACAAATTGGTTTTTATTCCTTTTAATTGTTTGCAGATCTTAACCGATTTGGTTCAAGGCGAATTCATGCAGCTCGGCTCGAGGGAAACTGAAAATGAACGCTTTGCGCACTATCTGACCAAGACATACAGGAAGACCGCATCGTTGATTGCCAATGCGCTGAAGGCGGTAAGTTGTGGGCCATAGTAAATAAAAATGCAATTGGAATTGCAATTGCAGTTGCTGTTGCTGTTGGTAACGTCAACGTTGGCGCTAATGCAATTGTTGATTTGCAAATTGAGTTGCATGAGTGCGTTTGTCATTGTGCCCAATTGGACAGTTGATTGGCCGGCAATTGACTTTGAAATTTTCCTTTTTTTTTTTATTTTTCCAGACCGCCGTCATCGCCCAGGCCGATGATAATGTCGCCGAGGTGGCATTCCAATATGGACGCAATATTGGCCTCGCCTTTCAACTGGTGGACGATATGCTCGATTTTGTCTCCTCCACAGAGCAAATGGGCAAGCCAACGGCAGCCGACTTAAAACTGGGACTGGCCACAGCGCCCGTGCTCTTTGCATGCGAAAAGGTGAGATATTTTCCCCCCATGTGAATGACTTCCTCATTGCTGGGGGGGACAAAACAAACAGGCGGCGGTTGACAGACAGACAGACAGACTACGAAGTATCTCTCAAATAGTTACTGCATTGCCTGTTTGTCCAGATCTGTGTTTGCATTAATAACTATATGTGCATTTGCTTTATGTTGATCTTGCTGTTGATGATATCATACCATGCCGCGTGGTTGCTGCTGTGGTGGGTGTGGATCGAGGCATCGCGTGCCATCAAATGCGTTTGTAAGGCAATTTCGCATCAACATCCACATCCATTGTTAGTTTATTATGCACCTCGCGATAAATGTGAGCGTGCAGTGCGTTTTAAGCAGCAGTTAGTCAGTCAATCAACTGAATAGTGAAAACTAAGTAACCATATAAACTTGTAGTAAGTGTGGGCATACCATAAGGCCACAGACACTTTATTGACGAGTTCGTTCGTACGCATGCCAAAAACCACCCAGGGGACACTTGTATACGATACGTAATACTGGTTTAAACGTTTTATTTCAATAAATCCTAATTTGTATCTTGCAGTATCCGGAGCTGAATCCCATGGTAATGCGTCGCTTTAGCGAACCAGGCGATGTGGAGCGTGCCTTTGAGCTGGTGCACAAGTCACATGGACTCGAACAGACCCGTTTTCTGGCCAAGAAGCACTGCAATGAGGCGATACGGCTGGCAGGCGAGCTGACGGAGTCGCCCTATCAAAAGGGTCTGCAGGTTGTTGCCGATCTGGTCATCAATCGCATGAAGTAGAAATGACATGCAAAAAAAAAAATACAAATTAAAATCTAAATACTATTATTAAGTTAGAATCAGGCAACACACACTTGATGCTAGTTAAGTCAACAAATGTGGGAGAACCAAGCGGAAATTTGTAAAAAGAAAACTAGCAAATGGTAAAAAAAAAACAAAAACAAAAACAAACAAGATTTATTATTTAGTTTTTAAGCATTGTTGTTGACACTGTAAATAATTGCATAAAATGTACACACAACTTTGATGGAAATCTAGTGGCAGAAATTCAATACACTGTACATTGTATTTAATTGTAATATTTGAATAAACTTTATACGCAATGTTTTTGATATTTTTAAATATATGTAAATAAATCAATCAATATAGAATTGTGTTAACACCCCCAACAAATGAAAATGAAATGGGGCTGAGGTCAAATCGATAAAAAAAAATTACAATCCCCGTTTTTGATATGCAAGAAATTTCTAAAAATCGATCGAAAAAAAAGAAGAAAATTAACTACAAAATAAAATGATTATTAGTCAATGCAACAAACGATATTTATGAAACGAGCAGAGCAAGAGCAAAGTTTATGTTAATTAAGAGAAAACCCAATTTATTTTTTATTTTATATACTTATTCGTATCTTATTTGTTCATAGGACATTTCATGCCTAAATGGTTCAATGGTCACAGCAAATGCTCTTTGCCAAAACAGACATTCAGCATAATTAATTCGAAATTAATACTTTATTCGTTAAGTTTTTAATTGTTTTGAAAAATAAATTCAATTGAGTTTTTGAACCGTTCGTGCATGAAATGCACAGAAATTTTATATATTTTATATACATAATTAATTGTTAGTTAAAAGCATAAGGCAAATTGTAAATCAAAGAAACTAAATGTACTACTATATATGTATATGCAATAGTGCCCCAAGTCTTGATTTAACAAAAACTCATATTATTTATGCCCGATACGATGCGATAATGAATAATTTTCAAATCCAAATTGCAATCTTTCAAGAAGTTAATGTAGAAATAATAGTTTTCTGTGTAACTCTGAAACAAATTGAGGGCCCTTATGCGGTTTAAAGATACCAACGGCACCTTTACAGCCTGGTTCTACAATTCGGCTAACACTAACATTGAAATCACATGGGTGCTTGGGTAATTGGTCAGCAGAATAAATATGCAAATATGGAATATGTTCTTGATTATGCTAATTATGTTTAAAGATTATTGTGTATGAATTAAAGATGAATAAAATGCGATTTTGTTAAGCAAACAACGAAACACAAAAGAATTTATCACTCAACCGATCAATTACTCACAGATTTAATACAAGTACTGTCAAAGCTGTACAGTAAAGCAAATAGATCTAAAATCAAACAATGTGCAATGTGCAGCTATGCTCGCTCCTACAGTAAACATAGTACAGTACGATATATTGGCTAACATTTTCAGTGCCGACTCAGAAGTATTGAAAAAATAAAAACTGATATCCACACGAGTATTCGGCCAGGCAAACATTGCAATGCCCAAGGCGGGAGAGTTTTGTCATGAGAACTCGTCGTGAGTAATGAAAGTCGCTTTGTTTTAACTGGATTTCGTATTTAGCTGACACAAAATCCAAGAGAGAGAGAGAGAGAGGGTATCCACAGCTGGGGCCCAGCTTCGCAAACATCAACAAGTCCCCTCCTCAATTGGGTTAATGTAAACTGCGGATGGTCCGCACGCAATATTGCAAGAGCAGTTTCAGTTCAGAATGGGGAACAGCTCTACCTCTGTTCCAATATTGATAGCTTTTAGGAACTTTCCTTTTTAATGCAAAAACCTCACGAATCAGGTCAAATTGGGGCAGTCGTGCCACAATTTTACCAGAGCCCACAATGCGCGCTATAAAATAAATTTATTTTATGTCCAAGCCTCGTTAGGCTTCCAACTACCCAGCTACCCAGCTACCCAAGGATTCAACCTCAAATGAGGCTCCCTTTCCCTCTCCCTCTCCCGAGACACTTCAGCTCAATTGCTGAGCGAGCAAACAAATGGAGAAATTGGGGAAATGGCATGACTGGGGGAAAAACTAGGAAAATATTTAAATGGCCAGAGCCACAGCGAGTTACGCTGAAATGAAATGCAATCCTGGCCTGACTTAACAAACAACTTCAAGGACAGACGAACCGACGCTCACGTGCAACGCCTGTGCACCGCCTGTGTACCGCCTGTGTACCGCCCCTAACCTAGACTATAAATAACTGGCTGGCTAGCGACGCTGCCTAGACAACCAAACTGGTTACGGCAGGACGAAAGTTGAGCCGTGCCTGGCACGGATTGTTGGCCAAATCGACGGCCAAATCCGACTTTGATGTCGAAGGTTTGGGTTTTAGCACGGGACTATTTCAGTAGCGCGTTATTTGTTGAACGTGGCGCTACTTCCGCTTTTCCAGGATGACAACCAGCGATGAGATGGGCACCTTCTGTCACGACCACATCCAACATCCCCTGATGTGGTGCGATGAGAAGAAGCGCCTCGTCGAGCGCAAGAATGCCGAGGAGAGCCTACGTATGTGGCGACGTCGTAAGGCTGAGGAGTGTGCTCGCAAGGAGAAGGATAAACAGGAGGTAAATACAAACATAGAAATATGCAAATATTGTCACCAGTCTGATTTCAATGTTAATTTGTCACATTCCTCTTGTGGATGTTGCAATTCTTAACAAGGGAATCACATACAATCTGCTAATTGTTCGTGTGGCAAACAAATGGTTAGGAGCATAGAAGTTTACTTTGGCCGTAGACTTTGTATACTAAGTAGTATGTTTCAAATTAAGGCCGAGACGAGAAAACTCGAATCTTGCAACGAAGTAAGCTCGACCTACATACCAAAATTGATTTTATTTGACTTTGCTTAGCCTATCAACAATTTCTTTTATAAATAGTCAATTCTAGTGTGAATCATATCCCGTGACATTATTTTTGTTTGCCCTGGTAAGATACTTAAAAAGTACAACTTATACAAATTATGAATCATTTTAAAGAATTCGAACTAATTTGTAGCATTTGCAGTTAATTGTTAAGCAGTTTCCACAATGTAACTCAACCAAATTAATTGAGAAGTCAAGTTTTATGGAGAAATATAAATATTTTCTGATATATGTTGGAAACTGAGAGTTGTATTCTTATATTATTAAGCGTGATAAATAGATCGAAACAGTTCCAAGCAGTTTTCTGACATTTTTACAAGCGAATAATAATGCAACTGGCGATGATTTCAAAGGATTAAGCAAATTTTAATCTTTATTTGACTGAAACTAATAAAACAATTTAAGTATTGTACAACACATTGGGGTTTTAGACCCTGTACTTTAAAAGTGTACCAGGGGTATATTCAATTTATTGGTCATAACTTAATAAATGAAGGATATAAGGCTTTTTTCCAAAGCTTTAATAAGAGTGTACGTATTATTAGACATTTACCACCGAATACCATGATGTGGCAAAAGCAAAAGTGTTGATTAAAAAAAATATTTAATTTGTTATATATGTAAGTAAAATAACTATAAGTAGATACTTATAGTATTGGAGGAGTCATAAACTAGAATATTTCATCCTTAAATAACAGTATTAAGTAGATAACTTTATTGAGATTGGAAAAGTAAAGAGCCTAAGAATGAATGCGATTCAAGCTATGTTAATTCATGAACTTATTGCAATTATAATTAATTAGCAAGAAATTGCGTATAAGTACAGAGTCTAGCTAGTGAAAACTCTACAAACTCTGTTGAGTTTTCGCATGAAAATCTACCTGACGGAAAGACTTTGACTTGCTCCCACACTTCCGAGTTCAATTGAGTAGAGTTCAAAGACCTATTGCAAGCAAAATGTAATAACTTGGCCAAGTAATGGTTCAACAAACTGTTTGACAAGTTTGACTTCTCAAAATCGTAATCAAGGCGAGCATCCAAGTAGAAGCAACATTGGATTCTCAACTGGCATTCAATTCGCGTGACTCTGTCTGCGTCTGTAACTTCAATCCGAGTACGAATACGAATAGGAATCCGAAACCGAATTGCGATTTAAGCGCCAAAAATGGGTGAATGAAAAGCATTTGCAACTATAACAACAACCTACAAACAAAACAAAAGGTGGCAGCAGGAAACTCAGTGCACCTCAAGGGTTCGAGGGGAAGGGCCTTGTCAATTTCCGTTAATAAACGAACGGATGGGGGGGGGATGGAGTGACAGCATGAGCGTGCGAAATATAGGCTAGGCAAGGGAATCGATAAAGCATAAGCCATAATTGGGTACACTGTTATCAACTACATATCTCTACTCTCTCTCTATATTCGTACCTTCCATTGCAGTACTACGATATGTTTCTACAGCATTGTCCCTGGGGCAGACCAGGCGGGGGAGCACCCAATATGGAGGTGCGACGTAAGGATATTACCGCAGTCGGACTGCACTCGACGCCAACAGTAGTGAGTAGTTGTTGCATCACCTGTTTTAATAATTATGTAATACGTGTCTCATACACTTTTCAGACTACAGCCCATCGCATGAACTCATTGCAACCTTGTCGCTACAATGATTACTTCTCCATGCAGAAAAAGTGTCACAAAAATCCACTGGCCGCCTATCAGCATCACCATCATCATCAGCATCATCCGGGGCCGCCTCCGCCACCGGCTGCGCGTGGCCACGCCCATTCGATACATCATCTGCAGGAGAGCGGACCACGCAGCAGCACTGTGACCATCTGTGAGAGGGAGCATCCCCACAAGCCTGGTGTGAGTCTCGCCCAGAATGCCAATGGTGAGAGTCTACACATCGAACTGAAAGAGCATCCCTCAATGTCATTTCGCAATAAAGGGCACGTGGACATTGAGCTGCGGTACAAGCCGTCTCCGCCCTGTAAGGGGAAGTCGATGCTCGACAAGATTGTCGTTAACAGTGAGAACGAGCATCTGCATCTGCAGGAGAAGCTGGCATCCCAGAAGAAGAAATTGCAGGCGAAACTGGAAAAGCCGGTGAGCGGCAGCTATTACGCCTTGTGGGCGTGGCGTTATTAATCATTTTTTTGTACACTCTTGTAGCCCTGTAAGGAGCCCTGGGGCAAGGCCGGACCGGGTGGCAAGCCCTGGCGCAGTCCCAAGGAAGTAGGCAACACTTTTATGAAATCCCTGGTAAGTCACTTTTTTTTTATTAATAGTCAAAATTACCATGATAACGTCATAAACAAGGGGTTAAATCAACAATTATCAGATTATAGTATAATATTAATATTTCCATTGTATATTTATAAATTATAGATTAACTTACGTTAGTTATTATTAAAAATAATAAACAATTTTTAATTTATCATTTCTTTTAAACTGAATCTCTTCTAGGGCTGGACAAACAAGGAAATGCTGAAGGAGCTGGATCAGGACAATCCCGTGACTCCTGCTGAGAAGAACACATTCCGTAAATCAAGGGGATGCAAGCCGAACAAGCCACAGCGTTGTTGCGATATCTGCACCTGCACCTGTTCAGCCACGAACGCTTGCAGTCCGCTGAAACCGTCCAGAAAGATTCCAGCGGCAGCGCCACCTCCTCCACATCCGCATCCCCATCCACATCCGCATCCAGGGCCATGTGGTCTCCGTTCGCCGCCGAAGGAGTGCAAGCCCGTCAAGCTGTGCGCCCGCCTGCCCCGTGGCCATTGTACGGTCAGTACGGACAACAGCATCGTCACTCCGGATGCCAGCACGGCGAATGGCGGCGGTGTGGAGTTGGTGCCATTGTTGGCACGCAGACGCGGCCTGCATCGACCCATCAGCCTGTCCAGCACGGATGTGACGAAGAGGACACCATCGCATGATAGGTACGCACCACCCAAGCACAAGTCAAAGTCCAACAAAGAGCAGAACATCAACAACATCATCAAGAACATTAGTCACATGAAGCGGCTTCCCAAGAACTTGAACTGCAAGTTTCAATGTTGCAGTTGCGATTGCGTCACCGCAGCCCCGCCCACCTGTTGCCTAAAGCGACTCACTCTGCACATACGCTAGTTTCCCAGTCCAACAGTCCATCAGTCCATCAGTCAATCAGTCAATCAGTTCATCAATTAATCAGTCAGTTTCTATGTGTGTTTGTCTGTTTCCGTTTCAATCAATCAATTTATCAAGATTTTAGTGTGTTTGCACTTTAGCATCTATTTCTCTCACTGTTAATGTTACTGTTAATGTTGCTGTTACTGTTACACTTATTGTGTTATTGCTACTGTTAAAGTTTCTCATTTGCTTGCTCTGCCAAAAATTCAAAAAAAAAAACTGAGCTCAGCTTGAATTCCATTTGAGTTTATTTGAAATGCGTCATCTTTGCGTTTGTTAATGGTTTCTCTATCACTTCTTTTGGCTCATCCAGCAAGAAAATATCCATTGTAATACAAGTGAAAGTATAGCAACCAAAAGAGCAAACCCAAAAATAAAAAAAAAACAAAAAAAACTCACCAAACTAACTGAACAACCAACAAACAACAAATAATTAACAATATGCAAAAATCATAATACAAATCTTCTATGTACTTATTCCCGTGCAATATTCGTTCGCATAAACGAACCCAATAACAAAACCAATCGTAACAAAAAAAAAAAATACTTATCAAATACAACAACCAACAAAAAAAACAACGTTGCTGCCTTTGTCATAAACAACAACAACAACAGGATTCAAACTGCAGCTGATATGCGTTATCTACACGATTTGAATGTACAAATATCGCAGAAACGTCGCTCGGTCAGCGTCTCGAGGCAAATGGACCGCGACCTGTGCAATCAACACTTCAACACATTCGAAACATTTTGGGGAAGACCCGGCCATGGAGCCCCTTCTGGTGATAAGATAAACAAATTGAAATTGGATAATTTACTCTATGGCCCACCAGAAACACCGTAAGACTCGAGCAAAAACGAAAATATCTATTTGTCTGCATTGAATTGAATTTTGCCAACTTGCCACGTTTGTAAGTTGCACAAAGTTTTACATTCTTCGGAAAAGCCAGCAAATGGAATTGTCATTGTCTGTATTTAGAAAATTGTCTAATATAATAGTTTTTATAAGCATTTAATTAGATTTTATATAAGTATATACGAATATAACAAAATTATATTCAGTTATGTGCAAAATTTCAAATATTTGAATACTCCAAATGTAAATAAAACAAATATCTTAAACATATATAAATAAATTTGCATGCAAGTTGTGCTATAAATCATATTATTGTACAGTGACTCTCAAACGGACTGACACTCGAATTATTATGGCAACCTGAGTCACAGTTCGTCTGCAACTGTTTATCATTAGACAGTCGACATCAAACCATAAAAGCTGTCGACTGATGCTCTGTTAAGTATACGACTAGTATACGATGTTATATGAACTACTAGTCTAAAATTCATTAATTATCAATGTAATACAAAGGTTAATTTTAGAATCTCATTACATTGCATTCCCTTTTGCATACTGGAAGTGACTTAATCGAAGAGTTTATGTAAAAATTGTGGGTATCAGGCAAAATATAGAAATGTTTATTATCAATTATTATCAATTTAAAATTGATACAATTGTTTTTCGGAAAAATATGTGAAAGAAATATTCTGTAAAAGTCCTTTTCAACAAAATAACAATTGAAATTTACAGGATATTAATACACTTAAGAATTTAGACGACTTCTTGAATTGCTTTTGATTTACATAAATTTAAGTAAGAAATCAAATTAAAATCAATTTTATATAAACGAGGCTGAAATCTTGTGGTAAATCTGAACTTCAATATGATTTTGCATTAATACTAAAGTCTAATGCCCTATCTTATCATCATCATCATCCACAGAGGAACAAAAGTATGACGGACATGAAAGGTTGACAAACAGAATAATCCACACGCAGAACCCTTCAACCCTTCAACCCCCCCCCGTCCAACCATTCCCCTACGGGGTTGGACAGGCAGATTTTAAACTGAATATTCAGCTGCCATTAAACGATGATATCCCAAGTAGGAAAAGAGCACTCACAAATGCCAGGTCACGTTTCAGCCATTTATCTCTTTTATTCTAGTTGTATTAGAGACACTCGGATATTTTACATGCAACGTAATACAAAAACCACATATGTACATATGTATGTATGTATGTTTGTATGTATGTGCATCTATCGTATACATATATCCATTTAAAAGTGTTCAAGTATGTATTTACGATGTACATACATACACACAGGTGTTTACGTACATTGGAATCACTGACTTATTCGCCGTCATTTTCTGAAGCTATAATCATGCGTGGTCTCTAAATTCTTATCAGGTGAAAGACTTTATCTGTGCGTAGAACACAAAAGTGTAGTAGACAAAAGCAATGTGTGTGTTTTTTATTGGCAGTTCTGCTTGACTCGATTTTGCAACGGGTATTACAAATATTATGGCAACGTAAAGTGCAACGCATTAAATAGTACATTATTTAAACTCTATATGCATATGCATTTATTATATTACAAATTTGCTCGGGCGTCATTTTTATGCCCTGTGCCCATTAAAATGGGCAAAAAAGGGTATAATGAACTTGTGTGAATGTATGTAACAGGCAGAAGGAGGCAACTCCGACCATATAAAGTATATATATTCCGAATCAGTATCAATAGCCGAGTCGAATGACATCTGTCCGTCTGTCAGTCCGTCTGTCCGTCTGTCTGTCTGTCCGTCCTTCAGTATGAACGCGTGGATCTCAGCAACTATAAGAGCTAGAGACTTCAAATTTGGAATGTAGGTTCCTGAGTACCATACGCAGATCAAGTTTATTTTCATTTTTCGATATCATGCCTCGTTTGTTTTAAAATTAGAAAAATCACCATAGCATAAGCAATGTTAAAGCTAGAGATTTGTGATTTGGCACACATGATAAGAAGCTAGGGCTTAATGTGTCCTGAAAATTTCATCGCGATGCCACGCCCCCTTCGCCCATAACTCGAAAAAGCTGATAACAAGAGCAGTTTTATAGCTAGAGACTTGAGATTTGGCACACATGGTAAGTATCCTACTCTCAATGTGTGCTACAAATTCCAGTACAATCGGATATTGAACTCACAAGTTATTCAAGAAACTAATTTATGCAGCGCCGCTGATGCGTCGCAGCGCAGTAGCAGCGCAGTAGCAGCGCAGTCGCTGCGCCGCGGCGACGATATAACGAACGAAAAGACGCGTGGCGCTAAACATAAACAATCAACAGCCGCAGTCCAGTGTTGCCAGACTATCGCATGCTACCTACTCTCGATGCAAGCAAAATCAATTATAAGCGATATATTTAATTCCCATTATAATGAAAATACTTTTCTTTGAAGACCTGCACAGGGTTTCCTCTTGTCGCGCCCGCTCGACTGATCGGCTTGTTTACATTGTCTTATAATTAGACCCGGTGTCCAAAGAAGACGAGAAGCTATTTATAAACATAAAATAATATTTATATATAATTACTACAGATATATTTTGTATTGCAAACCTTAAAGAAATTAAATTTATATTAGTAATTTTGAAAAATGTTTAACTCACAGTTCTATCTGTATTTATATGAAATCGCTTGATTTAAAATCATCGAATTTTAATGCCGAGGAACTACTATAAAGCGGACAAGACTCAAAAGTGCTGCTTTTCCTTAGACTTTAACAGTTTTGCTTTACAGCAGTGCTAAATTGCATTAAATTGATTTTAACTCTTCAAATAATTACATTGATTCTAATTATACCAAATTACATTTTTGCTAATGGTCCTCGATTGCTAGATTCAATTTCTTGAACATACCAAAGCGACGCTAAAAACGAGCGTATTTAATAAGCTAAACGGAAAAGAACTCATAGACAAATAACGATGAATTTCGACCTCAACGATTTGGAACATAAATGGAATTTAAGCCATGGCACAAGACTAAGCGGAGAGAAAACAAACCCAGAAAAAAAGTGCAATCTGCGCTAACTGCAAGGCACTTTCACATGCCGTTCAAGAAACGTCTGAACTAACATATGAGTCTTCTTTGAGTGTATGAGTGTCTGCAAGTTGAGAGCGCTCGACTAAGAAATACCCTTTATGCTGGTCTAATTACATTTGAAACAAGCTTACATTCTTACATGGTTCTATAAATTATAAATTTGTACAGGGTATTAAACTGTATTAGTAACTTTTATATTGCTGATGTTTCTGCATTGTAATAGCCCAAAGTTTTCGTTGTGCTGCTGCACCTGCTGTATCACTTTGGCATCAGTTAAAAGTTTGCAAACTCTCGATGACAATTGCAATTTATACGTGAGCCCGCAGACAACTTAACGCGCTGCATTTAAGCCAAAAATGATTTTATAAGCATTACGTATTACTACATAAATACACAGAAAACAGGTCTACATAATATACTGGAAATTGTTATGTACGTTCCTTCCATAGAGATATTAGCCCAAGTAGCAAGTGCAATGTAATTGCACTTTTCAATTAACTATAATGTTCTCAATTTCTTCAGAAAATTCAATAAGCTTGGCATAATAAGAACAGACGACTTGCAATAAGCCAAGTGTTTAGCTTTAGTACAGAGTATCAGTTAACAAGTCTCGTTTCCGAGCCTTAAATAAATAAACTATTATTGTAGAAACTTGGAAAATTTAATATTTGTACATGTGCAAGTAACAATTTGGGCGATTTTATTACAAAGTAACTGTGACTATAACAAGGTGCACAGTACTGTGATTTGAGTTTCTTTCAGGGAGCCTGCCAGGCCTGACTTTAGTCTCAACTGGATTTAATTAGGGTACCAATGCTGAAACCCAACCATGGATGGCAACACGAGGTAGCATCACAGTGCTGGGCAAAGGTCTGGCTGACAATTAAATGGGTCTAATGCGAACGTCAGGCTTTTGGTAAGCTGAAACTACACTTTAATTGGTCAAAAACACACAGGCGGCACATGGGTCATGGGAGAAAGAAAAATTATGTGTTAATATAAGCTGTGTGTTCACTGTTATTTCTGCAGGATTCAAGTCAAATTAGTTGGTGTGGGTCTGTGGGAATTCCTGGCCAGCGGTGCATCAGAGTTGCCTTTTGATAAGTGAAGTCAATGCATTCGAAGATACCAGGAGCTGGAGCAGGAGCTGAAACAAGACGAGAATGAAAGAACAAAAAAAAAACAGTTCGTTCTGTCCAACAGCATTGTTTGCCACATTGCGTTTGCCCAATTTCAGAAATTCGTCTCTGGCAAATTCTTGAGCTTCCAGTTCATATTTCTGTTGGACAGGCAAAGACCCTTTGTCATGGGTGAAGTGCAAATATTTTGCAAAATTCAGCTATTTTATTGCTAATGGGCAGAATTAACTACTATGCAAGCGGGTAGAAATTGCTGTCATAACTGGACTGAACACTCCTTCTTGGGTGCAGCTCTGTGTTATGGTATTCGGTATTCCTTTTGTGATCCCAAGTCAAAATTTCAACTTCTGACCATAGAATGTGAAGAAATTTTCATAGCCAAAGACGAAATGAAGAACAGAAGAACACACAGTCGTATATGTTTATTAAATTTATAGGCACACATACTCGTACGCGTGTGTATGTGTGTTATTTCGCTTTGCTTGTTCCTGTATCGACTTCCGGTGAATGTATCCAACAGTGCTTGATACCGATAACGCTTGTCTTCCATTAACAATACAAATAAGCAAATAAACAGCACCAGCAGGACAGCATCATCTATCTATACGAATGTATCTCAATGTATTTGAATATATCTGAATGTGTCGTTGTCGTTGTATTGGGTTGGGTTTACTACTACACACATATGTATATAAATAAGCCTTTCAATAAAGTGTAGCTTGCTTTTCGGATTGGCATTGCTCTGGAACCAGATACGAACTTAACACGATTTATGACAATATCAACATGCTCAAGCAAGCAACAAATCCAAATTGTAAATGTAACAAAGCTTAAAGATAAACCAGAAATGAACTTCAGTCGAGACAATGCAGAATTCTCAATACCCTGAAATAAATGTATTTACATTTGAAACGAAATCGAATTTAATCGATGGCGTCTGAAATGATGATTAAATGTCATCATTTCATTCTCATAAAGTAGTTAATTTCATTTTATCGCCAACGATACTCACTTAGCACTTGAAATGTGCCAAAACGTATGTAAGTCTAAGCGATGTCATCCGATATGTGTGTGAAATAAAACAAATGAGCAGAATATAATTGACTAGATGGTCGACCAAAAACTACCCTCTAGCGGGACGGAAATCTTTCTCTTCGAAAGATCGAAGTCAGATTCAACTTTGTCCCAAAAAACTTACACTTCAATCTTAACAGTTTTTAAAGTTTTGCAATACCTATGTTTACAGGGTATAGAAAGTTACATATGAATCGCAACTCGAGCGTTTATCTCTGCTGTCAAAGTTATTTACCATTGCTGTCGATGCTGCTTCCTACAGTCGTTGAATACTCATTGAATACTCATATGCTGAATTGTAGCTGCGTTTGCGCATTCACGCAATTTGCAAGTCAATTTTTAACATGCTCGAAACAAATGTTTATGAATGCATATACATTTGTGAGTTTGACAGGATGTGTTCCCATTGTTTATTGAATTAATATCGACGTCGTGCAGATAACCGTTGCCTGTTTGAAAATATAAAATTTCTTTCTCGTTGGCTTTTCATTTCATTTCCACCAATATTCATATGTGTGTGCGAGGCCTGAGTATAGCTAGATAAAACTTCTAACTGAACAATAGACAAAATAAATAATACAATGGTTACCTTTACATTTCTCGTAAATCCTAAGGACCCCCGTTAAGCTAAACAACATTTTCACAACAAATATTCAATTTGTGTGCGAGGCCTGAGTATAGCTAGATAAAACTTCTAGCTGAACAATAGAAGCAATTGCAAAACGAAATAAATAATACCATGATGTGGAAGGCAAATGAAACGACCTCGGAATATATTAGAAGACGCCATATTTATTTGGCCACTCGATCAAGACTGATCTGCAGCTCTTTGCTTATGAACTAGTAGAGTATGCACAATTTGAGTCGCAATTAGCGAAAGAGAGATAATGAAAGAATGAGAGAGCAACCAGCATCAAGAGAGCAATCGTCAGAATAACCGAGAGAGCGTAATGTGTGTGTGTGTAGTATGTGTAGGCAGTGGTGTCATTTTTGTCTGAGTAAAAAAGGCTGAAAAAAAGCTAAAAAAAGCGGAATCCCAGGGAAAAAAAGCTGATTTATTATATTCATTTGTGTTATATATTTTCACATTAGTCAATTAGAGTATATCTAATAAATCGTCATTATTATCTGTATCATCGTTGGGATCCTTCCTAAGCCACTCCTTAAACTTTGTTTGTAAACTTCTTTTGGCATCGTATCGTCAATTTATTTTATTCTGTTTCGCAAACGAATTTCACAATGCTAGCGATGGAAGTCGCGCCAATTTAGGGGCGAACTTTTGAGAGATATTATTCGATTAAAGTAAATATCGATACTTTGCCGATATAAATACATTTTTAACAACCGTCAAACTCAATTAAATTAACTCTCAAAATTAAGTAAAAGTGAAATAAAATAGAGCTGCTTAAGTTTTCTAAAAAAATCTAGAATTCCCGCTGCCCGCTGTTTTCAAATTTTACCCGCAATCACACTTCAAAAAAAGCCAAATCTGACGGGAAACAAGCGGAAATGACACCACTGTGTGTAGGCACTCGTCCTACTACTACAATGGTACTTTTTTACCTTAACCGTTTTTTTTTTGGTTGTAAATCATAAATTAATCGCTTATATAACGTCTATTAAGCTTGACAATATTTGCACAAATTGTGGTCAACAGCTTTAAATATGTTGAATATTTGTTAATATTTACAATATTTACATGCCATACATTGCAGTGTATGCAAGAGTATATTAAATTAAATAAATGAATAATTAATTAAATGTGATTATTGACAATAATTGCATAATTAATTCGATCGATTTCAGGTCGTTTTGCTGGAGGGAAATCAGCTTGAAATTGTAATTTACATAATTGCAAATTACAAACAAGTAACAAGTTGCCCTAAAATGTATAAATTTAATATGTAATGATGAATAATTATTTTCTTGATTTATCTAGAATTTGAATTTGACAAGTGTTGTCCTTATTGTCTGTGTTTGACTGACTGCAGCGAATTAAAGCGTTCAATTTGAAAAGAAAAAAACATGTCTCAACAATTTGCTTAGCATTGTCCCATTGTCTTATATGTATGTATGTACATAAATAATCGAATACTTCAATTGCTGACATCATTTATTTATTTAACCAAAAGACTTTACGACTTTACAGCTTGCGGCAAATGTACGTACGTAAATGTCATGTGGCATAAGACATATGTTTGTATGTATGGGATATTCTTATTTAAGTACAATATTTAATTCCGCCAGTGTGTAGAACACCAATTGAGACGTTTGTAACGCAGTGTAATGCCTGGCAATGTGAAAGTGTCAAGGCGTCTGCATTTAATATTGATGCGAGTTTTGTCCACAATTCGGAGAAAAACATGTGTTTACTACCATGTGTCCTTAAGCTGGCTGTGGCTCTGGCTCGGTAACAAAAATAATATTGCTTATGCCGGGTTTTTCGTGTTACGTCAATGACATCCAGCACAAGCTCGTCATACTGCACAGCAGCACCTTACTTGCAATGTCCTTCGCCTGGCCTTTTACCACCCACAACTGTGGCTTGTGGTTCCCAAGGTTCTTCTTTTGCCGCCTGCGCTAACACTGGTAATGGTAAGTTACACTTGGCCCCATTGTGAATATATGTGTGTATGTATGTATGTATGTATGTATGTATGTATGTATGTATATGTATATTTTATTTATTTACGTATGTGCGCCAGAGTATATAGATTTAGTCATGTTTGCCCAGCCTACATTGAGCGTTCTTCTTTTGTTACTTTGACGCACATTTGTAAATATAAAATGCAATTTATACGCCGTAACTGACGCTGACATTTTGCCAGCCCTTTGACTACCTTTAGGTGTTTCTTGGAAACGGTTTTCGCTGGTTTGTAGACATTACATACTATACATACATATATAGTATAGTATGAGCAGTCTGGACTATTGATTTTCATACGCAGTTACGTTTCTTCCTTGAATTTGGCCTTCTGGACTTCACAACTTTATGTGCCACTGATTTATATTGCATTTCCAAATTTCTTGCTACTTTTATGTTTTAAGGCTAAATGCTGATTTGGCCAGCTGCACTGAGCTTGCATTTTGCATGTCAAAACTTTTCCTTTTACAAAAATATTAATTAGTTTGCGAAATGACCCAAATGTTGCTTAACTGCGGCTATAAGTTGATACTGTATGCCCTGGAAAGTTAACTTAGTTGACTCAATGGCAGGTCAGCTATGTGAATGTTCATTTGCGTGAAAACTGTGCACTTAAAGTCAACTCGATTAACAATGAAAAGTTTTTCACAACGGGCCAAGTTCAAGACAAGTTGGCCAATTGTTTGCACACACTGCTAGTGCAGATGACGAGCAACTAACGACTCATTTCTCATCCTGCCGGACAGGGTTACTTTTGCAGTATTTCCTCAAAACTTTTCGCTTTGTGATAAATTAATTAATGATAAATTATGCTGCACAAATATGCAGTAATAACTGCAGCATAAAATCATAGATGTGATAAGAAGAACAAAGCAAGTTCCCTGGCATCACCGACAAAAGCAGATGCCTGCAATTCAATACAATACGAATGGCATACAGACTGGATTCCTGGATTCGAACAATACGAATGAGCAATTTTAAGTAGATAACAATGCGGTTAAGCAGCCCATACAAATTTGAGCTGAAAATCATCTATGTTGTCTACTGGCCAATTGCCTGGTCTAATACCTAATTGAAGGAAGAGCTGAGATTTTCAATGTCTCGAGTGATTTCCTCTGATTGGTTCTGTAATGGTCTGCTAAGTCTATTGTTTGTTTCCCATGGAAACGGGTCTGTTCTTCATCGATATTAAACGTTGGCAAAGTGAACGTTCATGTTTTTGTACCCTGTGAGGGTATATTAAGTTTGTTAGAAGTATGTAACAGGTCTTAGGAAGTCTGGGAGATCCCATAAAGTATATATGTATATATTATTGATCAGCATCAACAGTCGATATTGCCATGTCCGCCTGTCCGTCCGTATGAACAAAGGGATCTAAGAGATGGTAAGAGCTAGAAGCTTGAGTTTATTCTCCCAGCATTGGTAATATTTGCAGGCAGATCAAGTTTATCTATTTTTTGGACAGTTTGGAATGTTTGGGATCAAATTCAAATACTTTCTAATAGAACTAACAAGTCTATTGCTTCTCTTCGACATGCATCGACTAAAATGAGAATAGTTTAAAGGGTTCCAAATATTTACTACTACTAATTGTTCTTAAAATCAAGTGGATTCATAAGAGTGTATAACCTGCAGCTTTTCTTTAATATGGATGCCTTTTTGTGAAATATCTTTAAATTGTATGTAATATTAATCTACTGAATTCACTTAACTGAACCGTGTAATCCCCAGAATAACATAATAATTAGTACAACATTTAACACCGTTATCCTCTTCAAAGTGCGTACACAGAAACTCGTTTTTCCATCTACTTTATGGCTTTTTAGAAAGTATAATTTCGGGTCGACCCAAGTATGTAATGTATGTATGCTAATTGACATTCTAAAATGCTGAGAGATTTAATAAAATCTTTGGCAGTCTACAGTAGGTTAAGTGAAAAAATTGCTATCTTTACGAGTTGACAACAAAATACCCTGCATTATATTTGCTAACTCTATCAAAACAATGCAATAATGAAACAAATAAACGAGAGCACGATTAGGACCTCAATATACCCTGTTCCTCACCTACTATGTATACCAACACTTGGTAATGGAAGATTTTCTACCTTATTCCCTCATAGTTTCCCAGCTTTTCTGTGTAATCTTGTTGCCTAATGGCTGCGATTTATCTCTGTCAAATTGCAATTGGCTTTTGACTTTAAGTGTGCACTCTTCCGTTGTACATTGTACATTCAGAGATGAAGGATTTTGCCAACCTGGTAAGGATGCAGTGTTGTCATGAGTTCACTGCAGATGTAGTATTTGCATTTGCCATGCATTAAAGTAACATAAAGTTACACTTTCATATTCTACCTTCTGTGAAATTTGTCAGACATTCGCCGCGGGCAATACACGAAGATGCTGAAAGAAACTCCACATCAGGCACTAAATAAACAAGAATCTGTGACACGAAATGAGCTCACCTTCCCTAGTCGGCAACCCCCCACAGAATCCACCTACTTCTCGTCCTTCTGTCTGTGCCTCGCCTGTTTGCTTTTGCGCGGCATTTGTGGCATGCCGAGCTTCACATTACCTTTTGTGCCCCGGCATGAGATTCACATCCACGATAAGGACGCGGTGGAAAACTGGGGAAAGCGCGTGTACGGGAAGTGCATTAAAATCGTTTCGCCTGCAGTGTAACATCTTTTTCTCTACAAATTCTTTAAGTACTTTTGCTACTCTAGCCTTTAACATTAACAGATGACCATCGCTGCACTCTCTAATATTGAAGGGCTATCGACAAATCAGTTCAGACTCATGCTATTATCAAAGTCAGCGTTGAGCGGCATACCAGTTTTAAACCTGCATACTAGCTTTCGTGCGATACAACCCTGCACTTAATGACGCTTGCAAAATAAGAAGAAGAAGAAGAAGAAGGAGAACCGACACACAATTCGGCAGCGTCTTTTTAGCGGCACGCGCAAGTTTAAGAATAAATATCTATCCTGAAATGCATTAATGTAAATTTAATACAATAAGTGTGACATAAATATTATAGATAATGTTGCCGGCTTCTTAATGCAGACCATCAGATCCCAACGCAACATCCTCAACATTCCAATGCAATGTCAAGAATATAACTATAAGAGGGTAGATTAACAATGCACTAATTTCTGTATAAGATCCAGTTATAATATTAAATTTATATTATATATTCTTGTTCATATGCTCGCCTCGCTGCAATAAATAATGTTAATATCGACACTGTTAAGTATTGTCAGATCTCTAACAATCTTACCGATACTCCCTTTAACTATATCAACGATCTACTTCAAGTGATTAAATATTTCCTTTTTGAAATGCCATGACAACCCGCAACAGGATTGAATTCTGTCACCAAACTGCAATAAGAGACCTCTTTCAGCTTCATAAACATTACTTGGCCAAGTGCCAGCACACAAAAAAAAATTGGCAACGAAAAGCAACAGCAAGTAGAAAACCAACTAAGACAGGGCATCGCTTTAAGAAGTGCACACTCAATACTCGAGTGTTGAAATGTTACCACTGTATAATGGATGAGTTCGAGCAAATGTGGCAATAAATCATAATAACGCATCAGACGATATAATGAACTTGTGAAAATCTGTGCAACAGGCAAAAGCAGATGCAGTCGATACTTTAAGATGTGGGAAATCAAAGATGGGCCATAGAGCATTTATATTGCTGAATTACCTTACAGCTCGAAGATGCTGAGAATACATATAAAATAATAATAATCCTGAAGTTACGAATATCTTGTTTGGAAATCCATAACGTCGACATGTTTATAGTCTTAATCACATTGATTGATTCTTTATTTTCTGAGACTACTTGTGGATCAATAACATATAAAAGTTGTAGGGTATCGAAATGAGCAAGGGTATTGACTGAAACATGCTGAATATTGTTACTGGTAAACTAAGTAGCTTGTTATGCTTGAGGATTACACAAAAATGTTGTCCAATATCATGGTTAATTTGACAACAAAGAAAATAGTTGTCTCCGGCATTGACAAGTGATGCAAATAATATGGAAAAGTTATAGTTACAAGTACAAAGTAAATATGTACAGTACACGCTCTGAATAGTAAACAAGTGAGCAAATTAAATAGTTAAAGAAAGTGTCAAAAAAATCCTATAATGCACATTACTTTAAGTATAACAGAAATATATTTAAGGAAAATGGTTTTTATTAAGTTCTTAATTCATTTAAAATTAATATAACATTTAAATATCATTTATCGAGCGTGCACTGTAGTGTCTAAAAGAGAAATGTCCTGTCATCTTTCGAAAATATTCAATAGCCCTTATTTGGATGCAAAATACATGCTTTGTTGTCTTCTTCAATGATACGATATAAGTTTCACATTTAAGAGACACAATGGAAATTGCAGAAATTGCGGATTCCTTGTCAGGCTACGAAAGATGACAGAAATGACTCGTTTTCTGCAATTAACTAAGCCATTATACGCAAAGTTACTCTTACTCTTTGAGCCACGGCCCACAATTTATGGCAAATTGCATTAACGGTTTGAGGCTAGAGCCAAGGAGGTAAAATTGCCTCGTCGTCTGCATCTGACATTTTGCCTAAGCTTAGTTGGCTATGACGTCACAGACAAGTATTACATATTCGCCTTACCAGTGAAATGACCTTCAGTGCATTTGCACACAGAAACCGCTGAAAAAAGATTGTACAATTCTTGAATAAGTAGAGTATGTATGCAATGTAAAAATTGTATATGTATGCAATAAGCATTTTTTTTTCTTTTCGCAATGTGCTTTTTGACAGCAAAGCTGTTGCCACATTAACGTCAACAGCTGCATTTTTGGTGCTCTCATTTCTTAGTTGCTTTTTATACCCAGTTTCCGCTGGTTGTATGTAAAGAGTATAACAAAGTTGAACGAATAAATATACAATACACAAGTACAAGTAAATATGAATACCTTCTTTATGGATTGTTACCAATTAATCAATCAGTATTTTCATGCAGGTATTAGAAGTAGTAGTTTAATTAGATTGTTGAATATATGTATGTATGACAGATGCTATAAGCAACAAACTTTGCCCTAACCCTAACTTAAGGTATACGAATATTGCCTAAGTTGTTGTTTTGGTTATGCGGAAAAAGCAACAATTAGAATTAGTTAAACAAAGTAAAAGAGAATATATGGTAAAGTAAATGAGCCGAAAAACACTAATTCAAGGGGCGACTGGCATACGTTTGCCATGTGTGAGCCGCTTTGTGTTTAAGCCTAAGTCAAAGCCGACTCATACGCCATGTTGGCAGCAGTAATCCTCCCTTCCGGCCTTGTCTCTCATACCACGTACCAGTACAGGCAATATCCGCTAACATTTTCTCATTGCTTTGATCAATCTTGATTTGTCGTTAAGTGTAGCAATAATTTATTTAAGCTACAAAATCATAATCTTTTTATTTTCTCGACTAAAGTTATTGTACAGGGTAGCCTATCGTCGAGTACTCTTGTTACTTATATGATTTATATGCTTTGACTATTTGCCTTGTTGCACATTTCGCATCAGTGTGTGTGTGTAAGTGTGTACAGTATATCTACATATGTACTATTTATCTGAGTGATGATATGAGTCTTTGTGCGAGTAACACATACATACCTGCAACTGACAAACTCATCGAGGCAAGGGGGATAAGGACGATATGCGAGGAGAGAAGGTGGAGAGGGTTAAAATGTCCGGCTGCTGAGTTCTTGAATAATCTTAGTAACCCAAAAATTTAGTTAATCACATATGCTCGACTTAAATACTTAGATACCCTGCACACAAGAAAGTTCACTTAAGGAACTGTGCCCTTTATCTAACTTATGTAGACTCATTGTAGCTTAAAGCTGCATGAATATAGTATGTGGGTTGGTATATTCCTGTGTACTACATCAATTCCTAGACAACAACAACAACGAGCAAAGAAAACAACCACGAGCAAAGATACTAACGACGAGCAAAGACAACATCAACGAGTTTAGGCAACGTAGGCGAATTCACTCTCACGCGAATTCGCATGACGATAACCGAGCGACCAAAGAAGATCTGAGACCGACCGAAGGGAGTTGCCTCGACTCGGCCTCTGACGTGAAAGGTTGTGAATACATCAGCTCAAGCGCCGATAGATTACAAAGTTTCTATTCTATTAATACTTGTATTTACTCAATTATATAATAAACCCTACATATATTCTGTTTAATAATAAACATAGCTATTTATATGGTTTTAAGGCGATCGACATCGCTTAATGACAAATTAATTACATCTTTATGCTGATTGCGTCCCTTTCCAATATTCTCAAATATACGCATTCAAATTAACACACATATAAATGCTTATACTATACATATACATACATAAGTATGTATCAAACGACCTGCAATTTGTTTGGCGCGGCTAATGAGAGTCCCCAACCTTGTTGTTTACACGTCTCCAGGCACTTAATCATGGCGCTCCCAGCCTGTCTGCCAAAGAATTGTTATTTTATTTGGCATTCATTTGGCTCGTTGCCCTGTTTCGCTTTTGATTATACCCCGTAATGACAGGGAATTACTTAATTTCGACAGAAAAAGACCCGATTTGTTTGTCACACTAATAAGATATAGTATAACTATAACTAAACGTTCCTTGAGCTATTATATGGATATGGAAGTGAGAAAATTATAATATTCTGTAAGAGTTTAGAGAATCCGACAGTTGTTATACTTAAGGGAATTTTGCAGTTCAGCGCATTATTGACTGGGAACATGCTTATCATTTGTGTTTATTCGTACATGAAGTTGATTTGGATTTACTTATTAAAATGCCAGCATAACAGCATAAACATCATACATTTTTTATCAGTTTACGGCACACTCGAATCGCAGGCTGTGTTTGATAATTACCGTTAAGAGTAATGAGGGCACGTCGCAATTGTTGAAGGTCGTTCGTGGCGCCGCCTCTTGCTTCAATTATTAATGTCGCATGGACTGCGGTGGAGCGACCTCTGTTAACTCCGGAGGCGCAATTATTAACACTTGCCTGCCTGTTGGCCAACACACAAAAATACATTCAAATAATTCAGCTAATACATACATACATACATACATACATGCAAATAAGCCTGGTGTCGGACGTGCATACATAATACTAATTGATTAAAGTACTTGACTAAAGTTAACCGTTGCCATAATTAACTTCAAGTTATACTTGGCGTTCCCGAGGGCCTTCTTCAAATTTCGCTACTTCAGTTTCCTAATTACGATGGCACGCACTTGGCTAAAGGGGCAGCTTAAGTGCCACATTTACGTAGCGAAATTGATTGAAAGCTTATTTGTATACCCTTTCAGGGTATTATTATTATTTTGGTGACAGCTTTATAATGCATTTACCCCATACAGCTTACATTTGTCTCTATGAATACTATAAGCTATCTGTGTGTGTTTTAGTTGTATTAATAGACCAATGTGTATGATTATTTGAGTGCGTGTGAATTGTAGAGACTATTCAAGTTATAGGATATTCCCAAGACAGGACGTTTGGCGCTTTCGACGCCATTTTCATTATCCAGACCGAATGTTCAGTTCATGCCTGTATAAAATCCCATAAGGCCTGACGACCCTGTCTAATTTCAGTATTTTTTTTATCGAACACACAATATTTATCGATATTAACAGCTGACTGCTAATAAAATAGTTACCGCAAAATTTAAATTTCAAAAAGCATCTGAGTTTTTTGAGAAATCATTGTAAAACAGGTCTTCAAATAAAAGTATTTTCATTATAATGGGATTTAAATATACTCCATATTATTTATGTGAGTGAATGAGTCGAATGATGCTGCTCTTGGAAATAGCCAATTAAAAGCTTCAAGTGTAATTTTATTGATAAATTGTAGATGCCACCTGGCTTATTCTTTATTTTCTAGAGATTACTCTGTTTGAGATTTTGGTAGGCAGAAATAATGTATATATTATGTCTCCTAGTTTGTATCAAAGTTAATTCGTCCTCTTTGCAAGGATACAACCAACTTGATCTTATTTACCACAACTGACCACAAGCTTCATTGCGATAATTCACTCAAGATAGCCAACCGAATTTATTGGCCACGTTGAAGGCAGCTCAATTCTCTTTCGATTCACACCCAATCACACACACACACACACACACGAACAAACTCACTTACTACAGTACGTCAAATGTACAGGCACAAGAGGAGAAGAGAAGGAAAAGAAAAGTAGCTGATTTTTGGGTTATTCTCAAATTTAGGATTTATTTGCTGGTCCTTGCTGGCAGCATAAAAAGAAGAAGAAGAAGAAAAAAACGAATGGGAAACTAATTTTATAATTTATGTTATTGACTGGTTTCATTTGAAATTTATTGCAGAGTTGAACGACAAGCATTGATTTGATTTGCATTCGGTCGATCGTATTCCAACATTTATTTCACTATGTTTTTTGGATGCATTTGTTTGGCAGTTTTCTAATGAATTTTTAAGCTCTCACCGTCCGACGAATTCAATTACTTTGGTTAGCTTTACATATATAAGACTGACATTTGCTGGTGTTTCATTTGCACTCGGTTCAATCCGAGTTGCCCACTATGTGCCAGTCACGGACTTAAGCCAAAAGTCACAACATTCGGCCATAAGAATGAAAAGGGACAAGTGAAAGTTAAAAGCGTTGAACGTGCTGAACTGAAAGGGCGGCCCCCAACAATGCCTGGCCGAGAATTGAATTTTACACCTCGCTGCCCATAATAATGTCCTTTCTCTCCCCAATAGTACAACCATCTCATCCCGTCGCAACAACTTTAAGCCAGGGCAACTCACAATGCGTGGGTCAGTTATTGATAGTAGACACGATAGCACGATAGTTGGCTGTACTGCAAGTCAATCTATTCGAAACGTTGACATAACACATACATAATGTCGACTCAAAGACGCAAACACCAATAAATCAAGTGAAGCATGCCGAGCACATTCCTTAGGTACGTACACACATCTTCGGTTCAGTTTCTTTTACCTTATTTTCGCACACAATACAAGCTGAAGCAATATGTTAAATTCCAAATTTTTTGCCATAACTTTACCTTTGTCACGAAATCAATAAGAGCATTACACACTGCTGAATCCATAAATCTTTACTTTGATTCAATTTATTAGACATAAATATTTATTAAACTAAATAATTTGTAAAGCCATAATTGAATAATGCAACGAAAGAGAGATTCAATAGAGAACTCGAAAAATATTAGCATTTGATTGACATAGTTTTAAATTTGTGTACTACTATTTGAATTTTACCTGCAATAGCTTTAAAATGCATTACATTAATATAAAATATGTAAGAATGCTCTGGACAAAAGTGGTTGCTACGGAATACCCTGTGTCAACAGCTCTCTCTTTCCAGCGCTACACCAAAGTAGTTTCTTGAATACTCATAGCTTTTATAGGCTATTTCCACGACAGCACATTCGGCTCATTCGACGCCATTTTCATCATCCCTGACGACCCTGTCTAATTTCAGTACTTTTTTTTATCGAACACACAATATTTATCGATATTAACAGGTCACATATAATAAAAAAAGCATCAGAGTTTTTTGAGAAATCATGATAAAAATATACTCCATATTATTGCTACAACACTTAAATATAATATATTATGGCTTTTAATAATTATAATTCAACTAAATACTGTAATATGTTTATCAAAATAAAGCCTTTTTAAAGACCAATAAGCTTTTCTGACAAACGTCTGTTCACAGTAAGTCATTGGCGTGGAAATCCTAAAATCAGGCTCATACAGATGTAAGTTAATGAGTCGAATGATGCTGCTCGTGAATATAGCCTATTAATTTAATTCATGAAATCTGAGGTAATAAAAGTCTATGCTGCATTTAACATTTTATATTAAAATCGCTAATTGGAAAAAGTTTAAAGTATTGTCTTAGACGTGGTTTAAGGTAAAACAAGAATATATTCGAAATTTAGTAATACTTACTGCTATATTCTTCCTAGCAATTGTCAAAAAAAAAAAACAACTCATCTGCTCAACGGGCATCCATTGAATGCCAAACAAAGGCCAAAGAACTTGAATAATCTAATTGAGGGGTCAGCAAACATAAATTTTGCGTTCAGTGTGGCGCCAAGTATGGCATGCCCAACCCCAGACTCATAATAGTATTTGAGGAGGATTTTCTTAAATTACTTCTGAATTTAAGTTCTATTTTTGTATAGCATTAAACCCAGTCTGTATGTGTGTTTGCTGTTAGTGTATGTATAAACATACACAATTGTATAAATTTGATATAAAAATGTATTTATTTATTTTCTTCATACAAAATCTTGAATTTAACTTTAGTTTTTCTTAAGCCTTGCGTTTGTTCGCCTTGGATTCTCAATGGGAAAATTAGTCTCTGGCCATGTCTTTTGCCATTTGACATGTTTTTGTTTTCTATGACTAATAGTTATTATGAACAACAATTGATTTGAAGTGTTTCGTGAATAGTTAAGTCAAATAAAGTTCGTTAAATTATAGCTCTCTGCCTTTAAAACTTACCTTAGTTTAAATCGTTTTACCTACTTTATATTGAAATGTATATAAAGAGTGGTAATAATGGTGTTCTTAATTGCTATGATATCTGTTTTTATAGCCTATAATGAATTTGTGTGAATGTATGTAAGAGGCAGAAGGAAGCATCGCCGACCATATTATGTATATATATTCTTAATCAGTATCAATAGCCGAGTCGATTGACACCTGTCCGTCTGTCTGTCCGTCTGTCAGTCTGTCCGTCTGTCCGTCCGTCTGTATGAACGCGTGGATCTCAGCAACTATGAGAGCTAGAGCCTTCAAATTTGGAATGTAGGTTCCTGAATACCATACGCAGATCAAGTTTATTTTCAATTTTCGATATCAAGTCCCGTTGGTTTTAAAATTAGAAAAATCACCATAACATAAGCAATGTTAAATCTGGAGACTTGAAATTTGGCACACATGATAAAAAGCTTGTGCTTGATGTGTCCTGAAAATTTCATCGCGATGCCCCGCCCCCTTCGCCCATAAAACGGAAAAGCTTATAACAATAGCAATATTACAGTTAGAGAATTCAGATTTGGGACACATGATGAATATTTTGTGGTCCATGTGTCCAGAAAATTGTATTGCGATGCCACGCCCCTGTCGCCCACAAATTAAGTAAAAGCTCATAAAGCAAGCAGTTTTCTAGCTCAAAAATATCATAACAAAAGCTATTATGTAGCTAGAGGCTTGCGATTTAGCACACATGATGAGTATCTAGAGGTCGATTTGTTCAGAAAATTTTATCACGGTGCCACGCCCCCTTCGCCCACAAATTAACAAAAAACGAATTACTAGAGAATTTCATCTGGAGTGAATTTGAGCGGGTTTCTGTAGACCCACAGGGTATATTACGGTCGGGGTCCCGACTGTTTCGCTTGTATTTTTTTATTTTAGTTTAATTTAGTTTAGTTTAGCTTCCTGGTCGGCTCCACTTTCTGCGACATGGCGGTTAAAACGCGCTGATTGTCAATCACACGAAAGCTGCTAATGTACGAACGTATCTCGCCCTCGCTCTTGGGGGATGGTGGCTCTAAACCTGCAATATAAAGTTGATTAAAGTTAATATTCAGTTGTTAAAGTTAGCTGTGTCTTAAAGTCAATTGAAAGCTAAAGTTAATGCGAAAGCTCTGTGCTTCGCTTACGCATAGAAGTTCTTATGCTTTAAATGGGCTTTTATGGAATTTGGCGAAGAAAGAGTAAGGGAATCACTAAGGAATTTGAAGAGGATTCCCTATGGAATTCGGCGAGGAAAGAGTAAGGGAATCCCTAAGGAATTTGAAGAGGATTCCCTATGGAATTTGGCGAGGAAAGAGTAAGGGAGTCCCTAAGGAATTTGAAGAGGATTACCTATGGAATTTGGCGAGGAAAGAGTAAGGGAGTCCCTAAGGAATTTGAAGAGGATTCCCTATGGAATTTGGCGAGGAAAGAGTAAGGGAATCCCTAAGGAATTTGAAGAGGATTCCCTATGGAATTTGGCGAGGAAAGAGTAAGGGAATCCCTAAGGAATTTGAAGAGGATTCCCTATGGAATTTGGCGAGGAAAGAGTAAGGGAATCCCTAAGGAATTTGATGAGGATTCCCTATGGAATTTGGCGAGGAAAGAGTAAGGGAATCCTTAAGGAATTTGAAGAGGATTCCCTATGGCGAGGAAAGAGTAAGGGAATCCCTAAGGAATTTGAAGAGGATTCCCTATGGAATTTGCCGAGGAAAGAGTAAGGGAATACCTAAGGAATTTGAAGAGGATTCCCTATCGAATTTGCCGTGGAAAGAGTAAGGGAATCCCTAAGGAATTTGAAGAGGATTCCCTATGGAATTTGGCGAGGAAAGAGTAAGGGAATCCCTAAGGAATTTGAAGAGGATTCCTTATGGAATTTGGCGAGGAAAGAGTAAGGTAATCCCTAGGGAATTTAAAGAGGATTCCCTATGGAATTTGGCGAGGAAAGAGTAAGGGAATCCCTAAGGAATTTGAAGAGGATTCCCTATGGAATTTGGCGAGGAAAGAGTAAGGGAATCCCTAAGGAATTTGAAGAGGATTCCCTATGGAATTTGGCGAGGAAAGAGTAAGGGAATCCCTAAGGAATTTGAAGAGGATTCCCTATGGAATTTGGCAAGGAAAGAGTAAGGGAATCCCTAAGGAATTTGAAGAGGATTCCCTATGGAATTTGGCGAGGAAAGAGTAAGGTAATCCCTAGGGAATTTAAAGAGGATTCCCTATGGAATTTGGCGAGGAAAGAGTAAGGGAATCCCTAAGGAATTTGAAGAGGATTCCCTATGGAATTTGGCGAGGAAAGAGTAAGGGAATCCCTAAGGAATTTGAAGAGGATTCCCTATGGAATTTGGCGAGGAAAGAGTAAGGGAATCCCTAAGGAATTTGAAGAGGATTCCCTATGGAATTTGGCAAGGAAAGAGTAAGGGAATCCCTAAGGAATTTGAAAAGGATTCCCTATGGAATTTGCCGAGGAGAGAGTAAGGGAATCCCTAAGGAATATGAAAAAGGTTTCCCTATGGAATTTGGCGAGGAAAGAGTAAGGGAATCCCAAAGGAGTTTTATGAGGATTCCCTATGGAATTTGGCGAGGAAAGAGTAAGGGAATCCTTAAGGAATTTGAAGAGGATTCCCTATGGAATTTGGCAAGGAAAGAGTAAGGGAATCACTAAGGAATTTGAAGAGGATTCCCTATGGAATTTGCCGAGGAAAGAGTAAGGGAGTCCCTAAGGAATTTGAAGAGGATTCCCTATGGAATTTGGCGAGGAAAGAGTAAGGGAATCCCTAAGGAATTTGAAGAGGATTCCCTATGGAATTTGGTGAGGAAAGAGTAAAGGAATCTCTAAGGAATTTGATGAGGATTCCCTATGGAATTTGGCGAGGAATGAGTAAGGGAATCCCTAAGTAATTTGAAGAGGATTCCCTATGGAATTTGGCGAGGAAAGAGTAAGGGAATCCCTAAGGAATTTGAAGAGGAGTCCCTATGGAATTTGGCGAGGAAAGAGTAAGGGAATCCCTAAGGAATTTGAAGAGGATTCCCTATGGAATTTGGCGAGGAAAGAGTAAGGGAATCCCTAAGGAATTTGATGAGGATTCCCTATTGAATTTGGCGAGGAAACAGTAAGGGAATCCTTAAGGAATTTGAAGAGGATTCCCTATGGCGAGGAAAGAGTAAGGGAATCCCTAAGGAATTTGAAGAGGATTCCCTATGGAATTTGGCGAGGAAAGAGTAAGGGAATCCCTAAGGAATTTGAAGAGGATTCCCTATCGAATTTGCCGAGGAAAGAGTAAGGGAATCCCTAAGGAATTTGAAGAGGATTCCCTATGGAATTTGGCGAGGAAAGAATAAGGGAATCCCTAAGGAATTTGAAGAGGATTCCCTATGGAATTTGGCCAGGAAAGAGTAAGGTAATCCCTAAGGAATTTAAAGAGGATTCCCTATGGAATTTGGCGAGGAAAGAGTAAGGGAATCCCTAAGGAATTTGAAGAGGATTCCCTATGGAATTTGGCGAGGAAAGAGTAAGGGAATCCCTATTACTAAATTACTTTTCCCAAAATACTTTTAATTCAAGACCTGCACAGGGTATCCTACTGTCGCGCCCGCTCGACTGATCGGCTTGTTTCATTTATACTTGTTTTCTTTTTGTTTAAGGAAAGAGCTTCTATATTAAACCCCATTAAATACTTTCTTTTATAGACACTAAATACGCGCTAATTTAAATAATCTATATAACTTTTGTTGGGTATTTTTTTTTTAGTTTAGTTTAATTTAGTTTAGTTTAGCTTCCTGGTCGGCTCCACTTTCTGCGACATGGCGGTTAAAACGCGCTGATTGTCAATCACACGAAAGCTGCTAATGTACGAACGTACCTCGCCCTCGCTCTTGGGGGATGGTGGCTCTAAGCCTGCAATATAAAGTTGATTAAAGTTAATATTCAGTTGTTAAAGTTAGCTGTGTCTTAAAGTCAATTGAAAGCTAAAGTTAATGCGAAAGCTCTGTGCTTCGCTTACGCATAGAAGTTCTTATGCTTTAAATGGGCTTTTATGGAATTTGGCGAAGAAAGAGTAAGGGAATCACTAAGGAATTTGAAGAGGATTCCCTATGGAATTCGGCGAGGAAAGAGTAAGGGAATCCCTAAGGAATTTGAAGAGGATTCCCTATGGAATTTGGCGAGGAAAGAGTAAGGGAGTCCCTAAGGAATTTGAAGAGGATTCCCTATGGAATTTGGCGAGGAAAGAGTAAAGGAATCCCTAAGGAATTTGAAGAGGATTCCCTATGGAATTTGGCGAGGAAAGAGTAAGGGAATCCCTAAGTAATTTGAAGAGGATTCCCTATGGAATTTGGCGAGGAAAGAGTAAGGGAATCCCTAAGGAATTTGAAGAGGATTCCCTATGGAATTTGGCGAGGAAAGAGTAAGGGAATCCCTAAGGAATTTGAAGAGGATTCCCTATGGAATTTGGCGAGGAAAGAGTAAGGGAATCCCTAAGGAATTTGATGAGGATTCCCTATGGAATTTGGCGAGGAAAGAGTAAGGGAATCCTTAAGGAATTTGAAGAGGATTCCCTATGGCGAGGAAAGAGTAAGGGAATCCCTAAGGAATTTGAAGAGGATTCCCTATGGAATTTGCCGAGGAAAGAGTAAGGGAATACCTAAGGAATTTGAAGAGGATTCCCTATCGAATTTGCCGTGGAAAGAGTAAGGGAATCCCTAAGGAATTTGAAGAGGATTCCCTATGGAATTTGGCGAGGAAAGAGTAAGGGAATCCCTAAGGAATTTGAAGAGGATTCCCTATGGAATTTGGCGAGGAAAGAGTAAGGTAATCCCTAAGGAATTTAAAGAGGATTCCCTATGGAATTTGGCGGGGAAAGAGTAAGGGAATCCCTAAGGAATTTGAAGAGGATTCCCTATGGAATTTGGCGAGGAAAGAGTAAGGGAATCCCTAAGGAATTTGAAGAGGATTCCCTATGGAATTTGGCGAGGAAAGAGTAAGGGAATCCCTAAGGAATTTGAAGAGGATTCCCTATGGAATTTGGCAAGGAAAGAGTAAGGGAATCCCTAAGGAATTTGAAAAGGATTCCCTATGGAATTTGCCGAGGAAAGAGTAAGGGAATCCCTAAGGAATATGAAAAAGGTTTCCCTATGGAATTTGGCGAGGAAAGAGTAAGGGAATCCCAAAGGAGTTTTATGAGGATTCCCTATGGAATTTGGCGAGGAAAGAGTAAGGGAATCCTCAAGGAATTTGAAGAGGATTCCCTATGGAATTTGGCAAGGAAAGAGTAAGGGAATCACTAAGGAATTTGAAGAGGATTCCCTATGGAATTTGCCGAGGAAAGAGTAAGGGAGTCCCTAAGGAATTTGAAGAGGATTCCCTATGGAATTTGGCGAGGAAAGCGTAAGGGAATCCCTAAGGAATTTGAAGAGGATTCCCTATGGAATTTGGTGAGGAAAGAGTAAGGGAATCTCTAAGGAATTTGATGAGGATTCCCTATGGAATTTGGCGAGGAATGAGTAAGGGAATCCCTAAGTAATTTGAAGAGGATTCCCTATGGAATTTGGCGAGGAAAGAGTAAGGGAATCCCTAAGGAATTTGAAGAGGATTCCCTATGGAATTTGGCGAGGAAAGAGTAAGGGAATCCCTAAGGAATTTGAAGAGGATTCCCTATGGAATTTGGCGAGGAAAGAGTAAGGGAATCCCTAAGGAATTTGAAGAGGATTCCCTATGGAATTTGGCGAGGAAAGAATAAGGGAATCCCTAAGGAATTTGAAGAGGATTCCCTATGGAATTTGGCGAGGAAAGAGTAAGGTAATCCCTAAGGAATTTAAAGAGGATTCCCTATGGAATTTGGCGAGGAAAGAGTAAGGGAATCCCTAAGGAATTTGAAGAGGATTCCCTATGGAATTTGGCGAGGAAAGAGTAAGGGAATCCCTAAGGAATTTGAAGAGGATTCCCTATGGAATTTGGAGAGGAAAGAGTAAGGGAATCCCTAAGGAATTTGAAGAGGATTCCCTATGGAATTTGGCGAGGAAAGAGAAAGGGAATCCCTAAGGAATTTGAAAAGGATTCCCTATGGAATTTGCCGAGGAAAGAGTAAGGGAATCCCTAAGGAATATGAAAAAGGTTTCCCTATGGAATTTGGCGAGGAAAGAGTAAGGGAATCCCAAAGGAATTTTATGAGGATTCCCTATGGAATTTGGCGAGGAAAGAGTAAGGGAATCCTTAAGGAATTTGAAGAGGATTCCCTATGGAATTTGGCAAGGAAAGAGTAAGGGAATCCCTAAGGAATTTGAAGAGGATTCCCTATGGAATTTGCCGAGGAAAGAGTAAGGGAATCCCTAAGGAATTTGAAGAGGATTCCCTATGGAATTTCGCGAGGAAAGAGTAAGGGAATCCCTAAGGAATTTGATGAGGATTCCCTATGGAATTTGGCGAGGAAAGAGTAAGGGAATCCTTAAGGAATTTGAAGAGGAATCCCTATGGAATTTGGCGAGGAAAGAGTAAGGGAATCCCTAAGGAATTTGAAGAGCATTCCCTATGGAATTTGCCGAGGAAAGAGTAAGGGAATCCCTAAGGAATTTGATGAGGATTCCCTTTGGAATTTGGCGAGGAAAGAGTAAGGGAATCCCTAAGGAATTTGAAGAGGATTCCCTATGGAATTTGGCGAGGAAAGAGTAAGGGAATCCCTATTACTAAATTACTTTTCCCAAAATACTTTTAATTCAAGACCTGCACAGGGTATCCTACTGTCGCGCCCGCTCGACTGATCGGCTTGTTTCATTTATACTTGTTTTCTTTTTGTTTAAGGAAAGAGCTTCTTTATTAAACCCCATTAAATACTTTCTTTTATAGACACTAAATACGCGCTAATTTAAATAATCTATATAACTTTTGTTGGGTATTTTTTTTTTTAGTTTAGTTTAATTTAGTTTAGTTTAGCTTCCTGGTCGGCTCCACTTTCTGCGACATGGCGGTTAAAACGCGCTGATTGTCAATCACACGAAAGCTGCTAATGTACGAACGTACCTCGCCCTCGCTCTTGGGGGATGGTGGCTCTAAACCTGCAATATAAAGTTGATTAAAGTTAATATTCAGTTGTTAAAGTTAGCTGTGTCTTAAAGTCAATTGAAAGCTAAAGTTAATGCGAAAGCTCTGTGCTTCGCTTACGCATAGAAGTTCTTATGCTTTAAATGGGCTTTTATGGAATTTGGCGAAGAAAGAGTAAGGGAATCACTAAGGAATTTGAAGAGGATTCCCTATGGAATTCGGCGAGGAAAGAGTAAGGGAATCCCTAAGGAATTTGAAGAGGATTCCCTATGGAATTTGGCGAGGAAAGAGTAAGGGAGTTCCTAAGGAATTTGAAGAGGATTCCCTATGGAATTTGGCGAGGAAAGAGTAAGGGAATCCCTAAGGAATTTGAAGAGGATTCCCTATGGAATTTGGCGAGGAAAGAGTAAGGGAATCCCTAAGTAATTTGAAGAGGATTCCCTATGGAATTTGGCGAGGAAAGAGTAAGGGAATCCCTAAGGAATTTGAAGAGGATTCCCTATGGAATTTGGCGAGGAAAGAGTAAGGGAATCCCTAAGGAATTTGAAGAGGATTCCCTATGGAATTTGGCGAGGAAAGAGTAACGGAATCCCTAAGGAATTTGATGAGGATTCCCTATGGAATTTGGCGAGGAAAGAGTAAGGGAATCCTTAAGGAATTTGAAGAGGATTCCCTATGGCGAGGAAAGAGTAAGGGAATCCCTAAGGAATTTGAAGAGGATTCCCTATGGAATTTGCCGAGGAAAGAGTAAGGGAATCCCTAAGGAATTTGAAGAGGATTCCCTATGGAATTTGGCGAGGAAAGAGTAAGGGAATCCCTAAGGAATTTGAAGAGGATTCCCTATGGAATTTGGCAAGGAAAGAGTAAGGGAATCCCTAAGGAATTTGAAGAGGATTCCCTATGGAATTTGGCGAGGAAAGAGTAAGGAAATCCCTAAGGAATTTAAAGAGGATTCCCTATGGTATTTGGCGAGGAAAGAGTAAGGGAATCCCTAAGGAATTTGAAGAGGATTCCCTATGGAATTTGGCGAGGAAAGAGTAAGGGAATCCCTAAGGAATTTGAAGAGGATTCCCTATGGAATTTGGCGGGGAAAGAGTAAGGGAATCCCTTAGGAATTTGAAGAGGATTCCCTATTGAATTTGGCAAGGAAAGAGTAAGGGAATCCCTAAGGAATTTGAAAAGGATTCCCTATGGAACTTGCCGAGGAAAGAGTAAGGGAATCCCTAAGGAATATGAAAAAGGTTTCCCTATGGAATTTGGCGAGGAAAGAGTAAGGGAATCCCTAAGGAATTTTATGAGGATTCCCTATGGAATTTGGCGAGGAAAGAGTAAGGGAATCCTTAAGGAATTTGAAGAGGATTCCCTATGGAATTTGGCAAGGAAAGAGTAAGGGAATCACTTAGGAATTTGAAGAGGATTCCCTGTGGAATGTGCCGAGGAAAGAGTCAGGGAATCCTTAAGGAATTTGAAGAGGATTCCCTATGGAATTTGGCAAGGAAAGAGTAAGGGAATCACTAAGGAATTTGAAGAGGATTCCCTATGGAATGTGCCGAGGAAAGAGTCAGGGAATCCCTAAGGAATTTGAAGAGGATTCCCTATGGAATTTGGCGAGGAAAGAGTAAGGGAATCCCTAAGGAATTTGATTAGGATCCCCTATGGAATTTGGCGAGGAAAGAGTAAGGGAATCCTTAAGGAATTTGAAGAGGATTCCCTATGGAATTTAGCGAGGAAAGAGTAAGGGAATCCCTAAGGAATTTGAAAAGGATTCCCTATGGAATTTGCCGAGGAAAGAGTAAGGGAATCCCTAAAGAATTTGAAGAGGATTCCCTTTGGAATTCGGCGAGGAAAGAGTAAGGGAATCCCTAAGGAATTTGAAGAGGATTTCCTATGGAATTTGGCGAGGAAAGAGTAAGGGAATCCCTATTACTAAATTACTTTTCGCCCGCTCGACTGATCGGCTTGTTTCATTTATACTTGTTTTCTTTTTGTTTAAGGGAAGAGCTTCTATATTAAACCCCATTAAATACTTTCTTTTATAGACACTAAATACGCGCTAATTTAAATAATCTATGTAACTTTTGTTGGGTATTTTTTTTTTTAGTTTAGTTTAATTTAGTTTAGTTTAGCTTCCTGGTCGGCTCCACTTTCTGCGACATGGCGGTTAAAACGCGCTGATTGTCAATCACACGAAAGCTGCTAATGTACGAACGTACCTCGCCCTCGCTCTTGGGGGATGGTGGCTCTAAACCTGCAATATAAAGTTGATTAAAGTTAATATTCAGTTGTTAAAGTTAGCTGTGTCTTAAAGTCAATTGAAAGCTAAAGTTAATGCGAAAGCTCTGTGCTTCGCTTACGCATAGAAGTTCTTATGCTTTAAATGGGCTTTTATGGAATTTGGCGAAGAAAGAGTAAGGGAATTTCTAAGGAATTTGAAGAGGATTCCCTATGGAATTCGGCGAGGAAAAAATAAGGGAATCCCTAAGGAATTTGAAGGGATTCCCTATGGAATTTGGCGAGGAAAGAGTAAGGGAATCCCTAAGGAATTTGAAGAGGATTCCCTATGGAATTTGGCGAGGAAAGAGTAAGGGAATCCCTAAGGAATTTGAAGAGGATTCCCTATGGAATTTGGCGAGGAAGGAATAAGGGAATCCCTAAGGAATTTGAAGAGGATTCCCTATGGAATTTGGCGAGGAAAGAGTAAGGGAATCCCTAAGGAATTTGAAGAGGATTCCCTATGGAATTTGGCGAGGAAAGAGTAAGGGAATCCCTAAGGAATTTGAAGAGGATTCCCTATGGAATTTGGCGAGGAAAGAGTAAGGGAATCCCTAAGGAATTTGAAGAGGATTCCCTATGGAATTTGGCGAGGAAGGAATAAGGGAATCCCTAAGGAATTTGAAGAGGATTCCCTATGGAATTTGGCGAGGAAAGAGTAAGGAAATCCCTAAGGAATTTAAAGAGGATTCCCTATGGTATTTGGCGAGGAAAGAGTAAGGGAATCCCTAAGGAATTTGAAGAGGATTCCCTATGGAATTTGGCGAGGAAAGAGTAAGGGAATCCCTAAGGAATTTGAAGAGGATTCCCTATGGAATTTGGCGAGGAAAGAGTAAGGGAATCCCTTAGGAATTTGAAGAGGATTCCCTATTGAATTTGGCAAGGAAAGAGTAAGGGAATCCCTAAGGAATTTGAAAAGGATTCCCTATGGAACTTGCCGAGGAAAGAGTAAGGGAATCCCTAAGGAATATGAAAAAGGTTTCCCTATGGAATTTGGCGAGGAAAGAGTAAGGGAATCCCTAAGGAATTTTATGAGGATTCCCTATGGAATTTGGCGAGGAAAGAGTAAGGGAATCCTTAAGGAATTTGAAGAGGATTCCCTATGGAATTTGGCAAGGAAAGAGTAAGGGAATCACTTAGGAATTTGAAGAGGATTCCCTGTGGAATGTGCCGAGGAAAGAGTCAGGGAATCCTTAAGGAATTTGAAGAGGATTCCCTATGGAATTTGGCAAGGAAAGAGTAAGGGAATCACTAAGGAATTTGAAGAGGATTCCCTATGGAATGTGCCGAGGAAAGAGTCAGGGAATCCCTAAGGAATTTGAAGAGGATTCCCTATGGAATTTGGCGAGGAAAGAGTAAGGGAATCCCTAAGGAATTTGATTAGGATCCCCTATGGAATTTGGCGAGGAAAGAGTAAGGGAATCCTTAAGGAATTTGAAGAGGATTCCCTATGGAATTTGGCGAGGAAAGAGTAAGGGAATCCCTAAGGAATTTGAAAAGGATTCCCTATGGAATTTGCCGAGGAAAGAGTAAGGGAATCCCTAAAGAATTTGAAGAGGATTCCCTTTGGAATTCGGCGAGGAAAGAGTAAGGGAATCCCTAAGGAATTTGAAGAGGATTTCCTATGGAATTTGGCGAGGAAAGAGTAAGGGAATCCCTATTACTGAATTACTTTTCGCCCGCTCGACTGATCGGCTTGTTTCATTTATACTTGTTTTCTTTTTGTTTAAGGGAAGAGCTTCTATATTAAACCCCATTAAATACTTTCTTTTATAGACACTAAATACGCGCTAATTTAAATAATCTATGTAACTTTTGTTGGGTATTTTTTTTTTTAGTTTAGTTTAATTTAGTTTAGTTTAGCTTCCTGGTCGGCTCCACTTTCTGCGACATGGCGGTTAAAACGCGCTGATTGTCAATCACACGAAAGCTGCTAATGTACGAACGTACCTCGCCCTCGCTCTTGGGGGATGGTGGCTCTAAACCTGCAATATAAAGTTGATTAAAGTTAATATTCAGTTGTTAAAGTTAGCTGTGTCTTAAAGTCAATTGAAAGCTAAAGTTAATGCGAAAGCTCTGTGCTTCGCTTACGCATAGAAGTTCTTATGCTTTAAATGGGCTTTTATGGAATTTGGCGAGGAAAGAGTAAGGGAATTTCTAAGGAATTTGAAGAGGATTCCCTATGGAATTCGGCGAGGAAAAAATAAGGGAATCCCTAAGGAATTTGAAGGGATTCCCTATGGAATTTGGCGAGGAAAGAGTAAGGGAATCCCTAAGGAATTTGAAGAGGATTCCCTATGGAATTTGGCGAGGAAAGAGTAAGGGAATCCCTAAGGAATTTGAAGAGGATTCCCTATGGAATTTGGCGAGGAAGGAATAAGGGAATCCCTAAGGAATTTGAAGAGGATTCCCTATGGAATTTGGCGAGGAAAGAGTAAGGGAATCCCTAAGGAATTTGAAGAGGATTCCCTATGGAATTTGGCGAGGAAAGAGTAAGGGAATCCCTAAGGAATTTGAAGAGGATTCCCTATGGAATTTGGCGAGGAAAGAGTAAGGGAATCCCTAAGGAATTTGAAGAGGATTCCCTATGGAATTTGGCGAGGAAGGAATAAGGGAATCCCTAAGGAATTTGAAGAGGATTCCCTATGGAATTTGGCGAGGAAAGAGTAAGGGAATCCCTAAGGAATTTTAAGAGGATTCCCTATGGAATTTGGCGTGGAAAGAGTAAGGGAATCCCTATTACCAAATTACTTTTCCCAAATACTTTTAATTCAAGACCTGCACAGGGTATCCTACTGTCGCGCCCGTTCGACTGATCGGCTTGTTTTCAAGTAAATTTTCGTGTATTTAAGAATGTTTATCTGGAAATTAAATAGTCACAAGAAAGAAGTAAGACACATTAAACTATTCACTTTATTCGCAGTCTCGAGTAAGTAATTCAAATGTAGTATGTGGTGAAACATGTAGAAAGTGCACCCAAATGTATCGCTTCAGCTATAAATAACAGTATCGTACACCTTGTGAAAAGTCAGCACTTTGTTTAAGTATATAGTATGTGTATGTGTATGTGAATAGCCGCAATGTTGTGTGGTCTCCGTGTGGTCCTAGTTGGGTGCTAAACTGTGTCAAATATGCCCCCAAAACATAACCCTACGGTCCTGCTGAGCAGACCGAGAGTGCCCATTAAAGAGTATTCCAAAATGAAAAATTATTTGCCATGTGGAACATGACACATTTTCCCATACATACTCATACACATACAAGTGTATTTAAATACAAATTTAGGCGCAAGGCTATGAAGTGGCATTAAAGAACGACCATGTGTATGCAAATGAAAATTTGTTTAAAGTCGGTTGATATGACTGTCAACTGAAACATAATTTTAATTGCTTTAACAAGTAAATAGAGTTATTTCACTGATTTCATTAGTTTAAATTCAAAAAATATAACTTTACTTCGTCTCAAATCATGCTATTAAATCTGGCTGTGAACAGAATTTAAATTTAATTTATCATCTGTACGAGTTTCATGTAAAAATAACAGAAGAAATTGTCGGATTGAAATTTAAAGGACTTGACAGGTGCATACGTTCCGAATACATTCTAAACATACTTACATAAACATCAGATATACACTCTGAGAAAACAACTGAGAAGCAATAAGCTTTCACTCGTGTTGAAGTGTTTTCAAAAAAAGGAAACATAACAAAAGTGTGATATAAATTAAAAAAAATTATTTTTAAAAATTGTAAAAATTATAAATAAATCAATGGGAGTTACAACCGATATGTTTGCTGTTCTATTTGAGCAGATCATTTTTTTATTAGTGTATTTACTCGTACCTGCCTACTTGGTTGATGTCCTTGGCATGTTCTATGCTAATCTGAGCAGCATCCAAACATTTGCATTTGACAGCCTCAGGCACCAGCTTTCAACGCCTGGTGAGCCATTGAGCCCCTGACGAACTGACTGACCAGTTGTCTGAGTTCTCTTTCCAGCATGATGATGAATTGTTGCTCTTTCTGGCCTGACATATTTTCGGACTTGGTTCATTGCTGGGAATGTTTCCGAGTAGAAGGAAACCTTCAGCCTTCAGAGCGGCAGACATTCAAAGGAACTGACATGCCACACACAAGACACAAGACTCTTTTAAGCGTTTGGTTAGGCTTGGGCTTATGTTTTTGGGCATTATTAATGCACACAAATGTGGGCGTGGCTGGGGCGTCGGTGCAACCCTTGCTGAATGTGTCGAGTGCAGACAAATAGTTTGATTTATTCCTTTGCAAGTTTTCACTTGCATTGCCCCATTCACTTTCACTTTCGTCTGCTTTTCCTTTTGCGCTCAAAGTGTGGTCTTTATGCCATTACCACGTCCACTTATTATTTGTCAAAAGGAATTCGGTTTCCTTTCATTAAAGCGAAGCTTTAGTCACTGAAAAGTCATTGCAACTGCAATGTAATACCCTATAACCGTGAATATGATGAACGACTACGAGATACGGTAGATATTCTAAAGAAACTACGAATTTCGTCAGAAGATTATCAAATATTGGCATGTTGTCTTATGTTCATTTGCAAAAAGGCTGCAAATCTTCAAGATTTGGCAGAATCATACCTTGCGAAGAAAACGGAAATTCCTATTTGACGGGTAACCCTAAAATATCCTATCTTAGCTGAATTTCTGAGCTTCGGTTCAGCGCCAGTATGTAGATTCTAGGATATCTAATAGCTTGATACAGGGTATCCAATAGTCAAGCAATGGTCCTTTAGACCTATGTTGGAGTATCTGTTCATCGCATATTCTCGACATACATACATTGTACTTGTTGTAACTGCAATGTTCATTGTTCCGGTTTGCCTGTCACTTTGTCACTTGGTGAGATTATTAAAAGCATAAAATTGCAATGAAATTACCAATAAAACAGCAACAAAACACAAAAATTGTTAAAGCTGTGGCAATGTGAATAGCAATAGTATGTCCGTTTAATTTATAGTTTACCTATACTATAAAGTATAAAGTACAAATTATTAATTACTTTTAAATTTATTAAATATTTATTTATAATAATACATTGTTCACAATCTACAGAGGTCTACCAGGGTATCAAATTAGTACCGGAATGCCGAAGACATTTTGTTTCAACAATATTGCAATAAGTATCTCACAAAACTCTCAACTACTAATGAGAGACTTATGCAGAATTTTGTTTACATAGAATAAAACAGTATTATCGATTATCGAAGCCATTTAGAGCAGAGAAACGTTACTTTATACATGTTTCATTGCAATGCCATATGCTTACCTAAGGCATGTCCTAATAAAGCAGACATAAAATAAACTGCAAGTCTTAAATAACCGCCGATTACTCGGAACATGTCAAACATAATAAAGGACACACACCCAGAGAGAATGCCACAAAAGTAACAGATTATCAAAAAATAAGAAAAGCTCGAAAACTTATTCAACACCGAAACGTAAAAAGACCGTGTCAAAGAGCTTTTCGAAAAGCTGTGTCAAAGAGCTTTTCGAAAAGCTGAGATCAAGTAAGAAACGTATTTACTAAGTCCTGTGAAATCGAATGTTCTCATTGTACCAGGTGCCAAAAAATTTATTTTATGATCAACATAAAATAATATATTATTTTGTTTATTTGCGTTGTCACCAAAGCAATGAACTTTGAGTCAATGGAGGATTTATGCTACTTTCTCAGAACACCGACAGGCCAAAGATTAAGACCTAACTTAACTGCGGTGTTTCAAATCTCGCTGACTATAAAAAACCGAATGTGATTGGAGCGGGATACATCAAACTTTCACAAGCCCTAGATCAGTGGAAAGACCCTTAAATTTAAAGCGTATATATAGTACATGTTAGGTTAATATTATATTAACCGGTGTTTATTATTATTCATATTATTATTAAAAGGTAATTAAACGGCGGATCGGCTTCTTTAACTTTTACAGCTTTCAATACTTGTAAATGTCTCTGTGCTCGGCTTGCTCACTGACGATTCCTCTTCGGCTGATATCGACTGACTTTTGATGCTGCTTTTCTCCCAATTGTGTTACTCGCCTGACTCCGTTCACTCCGACTGCTTCCGACCGTTCACTCCGACTCCATGCGACCGCCAATATCGATAACACTCCTGGTATCGATATTCCTTTGATTTTAATACTGTTTGTCGCAGCTTCAACTTATACCCTATGTTACATACATATTATAAGACATGTACAACAGGAAGTTATGAAAGTGTGGTTCTATGCTTTAAATGTAACAGTGTAAAATTTGAAATGAGTTTATAAAGTCAAAACTTATTAAAGGAATTTCTGTTAAGAATCTATAAAGTATATTTCATACTCTTAAGGCAAAAAACACATATCTCTAACACTTCATATCACGCTATCAGCAGTGTTTAGATTTGTACATTTTTGTATATATATTAAATATACAATTAAATGTCCGATAGCTCAAGACAATTTGTTCAGTTTACGCTTGTTAGGCCCCTCTAAGTTATAGTTAAGAGCAGTAGTTCGAAATGCAATTGTTGATTTGTTCAATTAAATCAACCGTATATAACTTATGATGGAATTCAGCAAACATCTAGTATTGCAAATCGACGACCAGTTGACGTTTATCACTGACAACCAGCCCCAAAACAGGGGGGCCAAACGGCCAGAACCATGCCACACTAATACCAAATCCAGTTAAAGGCAATGACCAAAATTTCAGCCGCGAAAGCAGCTGCTGCCTCTGCTTTTGTGGTCACACACTGCCAACAGTCGCCGACAGGCAACAGCAACAAGAGAAGAACCGCGGTGGCCTTCATATATATACAACACCCAACACACAACAATAACACACACACAAACACACAGAGGCACAACCCATGTCAGGAGGGGTTTTGAAAATGGCTTCCCTCGTGGCCAAAACTGTCACGCACACCATTACTGCAGTTGGGTAGAATCAAGCCGAGTACGAGTAATCAGGCAACAGTAACTCGTAAATAAAGTGAAACTACACAACATTCATTTTAAATTCGCATAGTAATGTTACAAAAATTCTGTTTCTCTGAATTCACAACAGAAATGCAGGATATTAACTGTCTGCCATTTTGACAGCTGTGAAAATTTTTATCCAAATTGCAGATAGTTACATGGTGGACTCTGTTGTAATTTATATAAGACAGGAAGGACGTGACTATCATGTTTAAGTTTAGCTAAAATATTAAAGTCTCCTGATGTAATGCGAATTTAAAACCCCAAAATATGTCCCCAAATTGCGGAAGACCGCAATTCTGTAAGTCCTAGAGTTGATTACCCTTATGAATATTTGATTTGCACAAAGGTGTTTGTTAACAAAAGCTTCACTATTTACCAGTTGTCTTTTACAGTTCCTGAGGTCGACATATTCATGCTGAACTATCTAATTTTGAGGGGTAGAGCTTCGCGTAAGTATTTTGTAATGCAAAATTGTTGTTTCTTTTCTGAAAGAAATATAATATGATTAGAACATTATTTTGTTTTGTACATAGCTAAAAATTTTAAATAATATAATTCATAGGTGTCAGAAATATTTCTCATTTCAATTTGTCTCATAACCAAGTGATTTGGATTGTAAATTTAACTTCTAATTATGTACAGGACAAGGTCTGTCTTCATTTGTTATCAGTGGTTTCCTTAATAACAAACAAATTGATATCATATATTCTGATTTCAGCAAAGCCTTTTCCTCTCTTTTTGAGACTGTTCATAAATCTAACTACAGTTTTAAAACATTCACGAGTACTAATGTACGCGGATGATGTTAAAATTTGTCTGCAGTAAGTATAAGGGTTGGCCATACCATATTAAATTGCAAGAAGATATTGACTCTTTTCAGTCATGGTGCTGTGTGAATCTATTAAGTTTAAACAGTTCAAAATGTAACGTAAAGTCATTTTAACGATCTAACCCTTATTTGGCGGAATACTCACTGTATGAAGTTCATCTTGACAGCATTACTATCGTGAATGATTTAGGTACTCTTCTCAGAGCTCGCAATAATTGGTCTCTCTCGTGCTTGTTGTCAGAAAAAAACCTTTGGTCTTTCGTCGGTTCCAAAAGAACTCTCAAACTTCGTTCTTTCTTGGCCTGCTCTTCGCTCAACCGACGACCGTTTCTGTTTGCTCGCTCGGCTCATGTGTTCACTCGAGACCCTTTACTTCGTAAAAACTCGGCAAACGGTCTTCTGAGCATGTAATGTTAGTGTGTTGCGCGTGTGGATAGCTAAACATTTACAGCTAGTCTTCATGCATACCCATATGCACACAGATCAGCACTTTATCCTCTTCTCTCTTACTCCTTAATGCATTGCCTGTTATATTGCCTGAAATATCTAAGACAACAACATAAGGCAAACGCAACAACAAAAATTTAGACCTTCTTTGCGGACTCTTTGCTTGCTTTGCCCCTCAGTAGCTGAGCGACGAACGGCTCTGTTCGTATCGAGTGTTCAGTAAGAAACCGATTCGTGACTTACGCTCAACCCGAAACCCGAAACCCGATAGCGAGAACACGAACGAAACGAAAAAGGGAGTTGCTGCTCAGACACTGAGCGATTCCGTCTCATTTCGTCGGTCTTTTGAGTGAGCGACCGCGCAGAAAATTTTGGTTGAGCATATTTTGCGAACTCTGACTCTTCTAGATCATACACTCATATGCTAGTAGAATTCAATTAAGCTCAACCATTCTGTTTAGAGTATCTAGAAATTATACACATCTTCTTCCTCGTCTTTTTAGATCAAACTACGCATTGCATGAGCCTTTTAGAATCTTATGTTCTGACTATAATAGACTCTATCTGATTTTCACGAATTCCAACTCAATTTTCCAACTTAAAATTTTACTACTAACTCACTTAGCTCACATTTAGTTGAATTTTCTGTTTTCTCCTTACTACTTTGGGATTATGTCCGTAACTCCATATCTTTCTAGTCTCCCAAAATTTGACCACTTGAACGTGCATAATTTTTACGTCAACGCCCAAACATAAAACTGCGTTGATCCCCCCTTACTGAAAAGATGCCGACGCCCTTGGTACAGGATGAAGTCACATGATTAATTACCTGGCTTGAAGCAAACTTCAAATTTCTAAAGATCTATTGAATATGAAAATGCAATCTAATTATGTCTCAACTCCTTGAAGCATTGGTGAAAATAACAATGGAGCAGGGCCGAAGCCTACTATAGATTTTCCAGCATACACATTGTCAGCAGCTCATTGTCATTTGCCTATACGGTACGCAACCAAATCCGAATCCTAGGCCACATTCAACAAAGGTTGTTGACAGTAATGTGTCTCAATGTAGATTATCTGAAAGCGAGCTGAGCTGAAAGTGATGTATACACTGCAAGAAGCGAATTTTGGAAAGTGATGCTCTAATCAAGTGCAATATTAATTCACACAATTAATCTGCTCAAAAGCGGGTTATACTTAAAGTTTGTAGTACTGCAACTTTTTTCAAATTCTCCTTAAATTTGCCAATTGAGAATTTGATTTTTTACCATTACCGCAATTTCGACGAGACTCGCACTTTGACCCTCACTCCTAAAGCTTTTCGCTGTTCTGAGCTCATCATGGTTGAATTAGACTCACAAATGCGAGTTCAGATTCCATTTGGCTGCATAACTTATTTCAGCTTCGTTTTTATGCTGGAACCTTCTTCATTTGTGCTCATTAAGTCGATTTGGCATTCTGGAGAACTATTCAATAAATGAATAGTTACAAAAAGCTTTGGCCAAACCAGGATGTAAGCAAAGGCCACTAGAAAACTTTTGGTAAAAATTAAATTTAACTCAGTAGGTCAAATGCTGAATTTCAATTGCAAACGGTGCGATACCCCAGAGAATTCGCAGGTCATTCCACACAACTACAAACACAAATGCACAGAAACATGGCCAACAACAAATCATTTCCCACAGAAACTGAGCATTAGACTCAATGGGTGTGGCTTTTAACACCGCCAGTTGCCCAGTTGAGTATAATTCCTGCTCAACTCGTCTTCATAAAATAAATAAAATCCGGAAAACTGTTAATCCGAATACTATTTGAAAAGCTATTTATGGTTGTTGTTCTTGTTCTTGAGAATGCAAAATTCATATTAAGTATTAATACTAGTATTTAGATAGTCATTCCCATTCAACTCTTTTCAATTCTGACTACAGAATATCTGGTAGTCGTGCTGCTCTTACAAACACATTGTAAATGCAACACAACGACATGTGAAACACCATGTTGTGGCTCCAGGGGCAAGTGTAAAAACTGTCGGGTCAGCAAATTCGAATGTTTCACCGGACCTCGGGACTGACAGAGAAATCCTTTAACAGCCATACCAGTTGCCGTTTGCCTAATGCAAATTGTGTGTCGTTTTTGTGGCTTACGCGTATTTTTGTTTGTTTGGTGTACTCTTGATCGATCAGATTGTACTGGGTATTAACGACTACAATATTTAGAATATATACTCTTTTAATTACTTAAATTTGTATGATCCGTTGAATTATCCGATAATAGCTCTTACTTTAATCTCTGGTCACGCTCAATCACCTAATTCATCTAATTGGACTATGTCAAGGGTATTTATTCTTCGGTCTTGCCTTTTCTTTCATCCATCCGTGTATTTAGTATATATCGTATATTTGAACCTGGCTCCCCAACGTTAGTGTTAAACCAATTTAATCGCCATCTCTTGATGATTCTCATTGCATTTTCGTGACTTTGATTGATATTAAACAACGCACTTGTGGCAGAGGTCTGCTAATTCAAGCCTGATTGATGGGCTTTAGTAGAGCGTTAATTCTATTACCTACTTGTATGTATTAGTAAATTAATTTTCACAATCGAATAAAATCCTAAGCGTTTTTCTATAACTTAAGTATATAAATGTCAATCGCTCATCGACAATTTTTGCTTAGTTATGATTCTTTAATTCTCTATTTGTTAAATGTTTCAACAATTATCAGTAGACTCTGCACTTCTTACATAATTGAGAATGTCGGAGGATAACTTGCGGTTGCAAGTCTGGTTGCCCAATAACTAAATTGAAGGTGCTTCTACTGACATTGACTCCTACCTAGATTCTGTCTCCAACGAAACATATAGTAGCATAAATATGCAAATTCTAATCCCGAATTTGATCCACTTCCAGATCAAATTTTCAAAGAAGCCGTCCGATTGCATAATGAAATTTCCTCAGCTATGTTGTGTCCAAATTACAATCTCGTGTGTCTTACCCTTTGCCCTCCAAAATGATGAGTAAACAATTATTCAGTCGGATAAAGAGAAGACATATATACTAGAACAAGCCGATCAGTCGAGCGAGAGCGACAGTAGGAAACCCTGTGCAGGTCTTCAAAGAAAACTATTTTCATTATAATGGGATTTAAATATATCGCTTGAAGTCGATTTTGCTTGCATCGAGAGTAGGTAGCTTGCGATAATTTGGCAACACTGGACTGCGGCTGTTGATTGTTTATGTTTAGTTCGGTATATCGTCGCCGCGGCGCAGCGACTGCGCTGCTACTGCGCTGCTACTGCGCTGCGACGCATCTGCTGCTCTGCATAAATATTCTCCTTGAATAACTTCTGAGTTCAATATCCGATCGTACTGAAATTTGTAGCACACATTGAGAGTAGGATACCTACCATGTGTGCCAAATCTCAAGTCTCTAGCTATAAAATTGCTGTTGATCTGCGTAAGGTATTTAGGAACCTACATTCCAAATTTAAAGTCTCTAGCTTTTATAGTTGCTGAGATTCACGCGTTCATACAGACGGACAGACAGACGGACAGACGGACAGGTGTCAATCGACTAGGCTATTGATACTGATTCAGAATATATTTATATAGTACGAATTGTGTAGTTTTTGTTGACATAAACGGATCAAATTGAATTTAAAATAAATGCAACCACACTAATCGGAGTGGATTTTGAATCGATTCGAACAGCCAAAATTGCAGAAGTAAAAAAGACGAAGTGGAATTTATTTTTTTAATTCAATATTATATTTGAGTTTGTGGTTTAAAGGAACTAACATTTAACATTTATTACATGTATTCTGTTTGCTTTTTTGCTTTTTAATTTATATTTTGTAAGTCTTAAAACCGATTATTATATTGATTAAAATGGTTATACATTGTATATACGTATGTGTAGTATTTATTTATTTGTATATATTGATAGTTAATATATGTTAAATAAATTAAAATGGCAATGTGTTCGAGTAAGTGCGCTATTTGTAAAGTATTGCATCGTTTTTTTTTTACATTTGGCTTGCTAAAAATTCGTTCTACTAAATTTCCAATATAATAAATGTAAATTTATCTCATTAATTTTTAGGATGTTAACTATTACATAGCATATTCCAAATTGTTGCTTAATCATTGATTTGATTATCAATATAACTAAGGTTTTTAGCTATTTTATTTAATAATAATTTAGAATTTCATGTACGGTTAGGTGAAAATTGGTAAAATTTTCCTTAAAGTATTTATTGATCATTTCAATTTTGCGTTGCCCTAAAATTATGTATGTATAATTGTATTTGTTAGTAGTAAGATAAGTTTTGCTCTATTAGAAGCTTAGTTAAGATGTAAGAAGATTCTCTAGACGAAAGTGTCCGACTAGGCGATACCCTGTGCTAAAGTGTGCAATGCACTCGTGCTTATTTTTTTTTATTTATGTAAAAACATTTCTGCACATGCTCGCTGGGATTTATTTATTGTACAACTTTTGTGTTCATAATCGGATATGTTCTTTTCACATATTATCGCGACTTTATCAAACCCCATTTCTTACTTAATACAGGGTATATAATGCTGCTATAAGACATCAAGAAAAGAAGAGCATTGAATATGTTTGTATGTAATAAGTATACTAATAAATATTACAATTCAAAGAAACAAAATCACAGACCCCAAAATATACTAACTGTGACTTTGATAGTTTGTGTAATACTTTATATATTTAAAAAATATTTAAGTTTAAACAATAGTCGTCAATAATAATACCCAAAGTGAGTTTAAACATATGTGAAATATATTAAAGTATATTTTCAGTTGTTAATTTCAATGCACAATTTACTCCTTGTCTTTGAGGAAACTCGAAAAGTGTGTGACTAATTTTACCTTTCGAATGTAATGCTGTTCTGCAAACTATCATCACTACAATATTATTATATAATACGAGTAAGTTGATCTGTGAACGAAACAAGTACTATTTGGTGTGGTTTGAACTAATTATCTTTCTTTAAATCGTCACTGAATACTTCAAATACTTCCAACAGCAAGCATATTCTAACACAAAGGGCTTAGTCATTCTTACTTACTTAGCTACAGACTACATTTTTGTTTTTATAAGCACACAAATATTATGAATATTCATTTAATATTAATATGTGGTATATATTTAATAAATGTTAAGAATTTCTCACAATGTCCTAAGTAATTCCAATTATATATTGGGTAATTCAGCTTCTTTTGAAGTTCGGCTATAAATTCAAATCAATCGAGCAGAGTTTTGTTAGCATCACAACGTTTTGCTTATTTCTTTTCTTTTTTTTGCTCTATGCAGCGTTTTTATTTAAAATGTTTATAAATTGTGCCTTTATCGTTACAAATTTGCATTTGGGAAGACGGTTAAAATTATTTCAAGCACACAAGGATATGTGCGCTAAAGTATTACTACAATTTGTTGAAAACTAATTAAAAATCGAAGTAAATACTTGTTTTTTTTTGGTTAATACTTGTTTAGCTTCTTTAGGTCCCATTTACAGAATTTTTTCTTTGGAAAGAATAATCACGATACACGGATTTCTTACACGTAGTCAAACCCAAGTGAAAGGCTTAAAATTATAAAAAGCTGTTTTATGTAGAATTGTTAGGTATTGTTGTGGACAATCTAACGCCGAACTTTTAGATAGTTATGTAGAATAGTCCAGATTATGTTGAAAAACGGAATAGCCAACAATGCGATAGAGTATTTCAAATGTCCACCAGAGTTGCAGGCATCCTCTGTGCAGCAATAGGTTTGAGTTTCCCATATTTCTATAAGTAAAAGAATAAACGAAACAAAGATATCATTAATACCTTATCCTTACATTATTACTTGTTGAATGAAATACTATACTAATGCGATAAATATATAATATAAGTTTATAATAAATAGCCTACCTTTCTCAACACATTCAGTAGCACAATCCCGCACAGTCGACAATTCGCTTACATATTTCTGAAAATAAAATCAATGAGATAAAGCAAAATTATTAATTGCGGGATTTAAATAACATGTAAGTTAATATTTAATATGCACAAGTTAAGTGCGCTCGACTAGAATATGCCCTGTACGCTTCAGCAAAGTCTTTAAACTTATTTGAATATCTACAAATAATGCACACAAATTTTGTTTGTTATCTGATCAGAATAAGCTCATTTTTATTTTTTTTTATGCTGTTTGTTTTATTGTAAAATATGGTACAGTACATAGACAAATATAAAACAGAAGACAATCAATTATATTATCATTATTAGTTTATTATACCCTGTGCCCATTAAGAATGGGCAAAAGCGGTATAATGAATTTGTGTGAATGTATGTAGCAGGCAGAAAGAGGCATATCCGACCATTTAAAGTATATATATTTTGAATCAGTATCAATAGCCGAGTCGATTGACACCTGTCCGTCTGTCTGTCCGTATGTCCGTCCGTCCGTCTGTCCGTCCGTCTGTCTGTATGAACGCGTGGATCTCAGCAACTATAAGAGCTAGAGACTTCAAATTTGGAATGTAGATTCCTGAATACCATACGCAGATCTAGTTTATTTTCAATTTTCGATATCAAGTCCCGTTGGTTTTAAAATTAGAAAAATCACCATAACATCAGCAATGTTAAAGCTAGAGACTTGAGATTTGGCACACATGATAAGAAGCTCGGGCTTAGTGTGTCCAGAAAATTGTATCGTGCTGCCACGCCCCCTTCGCCCATAACTCGAAGAAGCTGATAACAAGAGCAGTTTTATAGCTAGAGACTTGAGACTTGGCACACATGGTAAGTATCCCGCTCTCAATGTGTACTACAAATTTCAGTACGATCGGATATTGAACTCAGAAGTTATTCAAGAAACAAATTTATGCAGCGCAGCAGATGCGTCGCAGCGCAGTAGCAGCGCAGTCGCTGCGCTGCGTCGACGATATAACGAACTAAACATAAACAATCAACAGCCGCAGTCCAGTGTTGCCCGACTATCGCAAGCTACTTACTCGCGATGCAAACAAAATCGACTTCAAGCGATATATTTATATCCTATTATAATAAAAATACTTGTTTTTTATATCGGCTTTAAGGCTTTGTTAAGTGTTTGCATGAGTTTTATTTACAAAAATAAAATATTTAGAAAATAACAAAAAGCCGCAAATGAGTTACAAATGTTGTGACGTAATTAAACTGGCCCTTGTTATGGGGAAAATCACATGCACATCACCAATGGGGCTGTTAATATACACAAATGTCTGACAAATATGTAAAATGGAAGCTTAAGCTTTTTGAACCAATTTATCAACAGTACACACATTCATTATGGGCAAACATTTAATTTGCAATTGTGGCTTTTGTAATTAATTTTACACTTAATTTGCCATGCATGTTGCAGATTGGGAGTTCGGGTGAGATAAATGCATTTATCTAAAATTTAAAGCAATTACTATATATCAATTAATATACTTTCATTATTACTACAATTAGTGACATGGAGCGACAGAATTAAGTTATTGGTTTAAAGATCAATTTAAATTTGCATTTTAATGTAAACGAGATAACTTACAAAAATTCTTTGACATATGATGAAGGCAATAATAAAATACATATACATATATATATAATTATCTTATGCAAGTGTTATTATTAAAGTTTATTTAATTTCCATGAACAACACAGAACAACAATACGACATTTTCAACCTGAGAGTCGTGGCTTGGTCTATGCTTATACAAACACGTTTAAAAAACAGGCAGCTGGGTAGACTCACTAAGAGCTTATGTAGCACTTAACCCGCTTAATCGATGACACTGAGACACTGAGGTGCTGCAAGGGACAATGTGAAAACCAAGGCATGGAAGTGGCCACCGCATTTCAGACCCAAGACCCTTAGTATTCTGCAGTGGTCTGTTGGGCTAACGGGTGGCACTTAACAACTATGTGTGCGTTTCAACCATCTGCTCTTCAGCTTTATGGTATCTGCAGCTGGCAGCCAACTGAACATACATACATATCTACATACTACAAAGGTAGACATGCGTATATATATGTACATTTGAAGACGATTCACATACGATGGGCTGGGATGGTTGGTCGATTTATGCGTCTTGATAAATGTTACTACTGTGTTTTAGCCCTTATACCAAGGCGTTTAACTAAGAAGTCTGAGTATACATTGAAAATGCTATAAAAATAGTAATATAACCCTCATATGATTACTTTAAACACTGTTATATAGCATTCATCTGACTTATCCAAATTCATGAAACTTTGGAATGGTGGAAAACGCCTAGGACCAAGTTTTTAAACTGTAAATAATCTGACATCCTTTTGGAAACACACGTCAAACAAAGATGTGCGAGTAAAGGACCGATTAAAAGTATTCAAACCCTTCTTTACCTTGTTTCTCTGTTAATATCTAAAACTGGAGTCAATCTTAAACTTTGACTTAGATATTAAATGTGCCTTTAAGTTAAATAGTAGATGTTTTTATGCCTTTGAAAGATCCAAACAGTAACCTTGAGTTTACGCTTCGATACCTACCTTTAGTGCACACGGAAACTTGACTTCAGTATGAGTACATGTACTGTCTACCTACCCAGTTTTCTCTTGTTCCCCTTGTTATCAAATGGCATTCCATCAATGCAGCAAACACAACCTGAAAGAATGCCTGAAATTTGATTTTCTATGTGTGTGCGTTGATGTTGATGCAATTCATCATATAGGCAAGCATTCAACCAGAAGAAGACGAGTATCCGTCAAGTTTCTATCTGCATCATACACTGAAAACATTTTGCAAGTGCAATTTGTTGTAACCACCCCCCAACCTGTCATAGTCAAGTTGCAACATCAATGAACTTTTGAATAAAATAGCGTTGCCAGCCCACTCCATCCGGCCGGGCCAGTCGGGCTCCTGGGCTCCACACAAGTAAAATGATTGCCAAAAATGGCAAAAGACGAGCTGTCTTTGGCCATGGCGTAGACGTAATGCAATAAACTGATTTTGCTGCTGGCTGTAAAGCGTTTGGTTGCACTTATCTATCTGCCACCAACAATCAAAAATATGTAGATTTTCATTATATTTGGTTCGAGGTTCATTCCTCAGACACAAGACACAAAAGCAACTGCAAGCAAGCAAGACTTAAATAGAGACTTCGACTGCTTGTGTATTCTATGAACTTTTAATATAAATATTAAATTGAATTTATATAAACGTAGAAATTATTAAATAATCGTTTATATATATATAGAGTAAAATTACTGAAAAGAGAGATTTTGCAGTGTAATCATAACCTTTCCTTTCTGTAGATACAATTTGTTATATTTTAACAGTTCAATTTTGTACCTATTTCCATACTAAATGTTTGAGTTTAATTCAAGCAAGCGGAGCTAAAAACATACCTAACGGAGTTTATTAATTATGTATTTTATTAAATTCGAATTTGGAATTCTTCTATTGTATAATTTAATTAAGATATCCAGCATGGCAAATGAATGCTCTCCGGAGTACTGTAATCTTGCCGGAGAATGTAGACTCATTGATAGTAAGCCAAGTTGCGAATGTTATGCGGAAGCCTTTTACGGTCAATACTGTGAGCAGGTGAGGGATCTGTGTCAAACAGATAGAAACCCCTGCTCAATCAGGGAGACCTGTTTGCCATATATAGGTCAAATGATCTGTGATTGCAAACAATATGACTGCAAGAAACCGAAGATAAACCTGAATTCGCCCACTAAACCGATGTGTAGCTATAATTTGCGAGCCGTCTATGGAACTAAACAGTATATTGTCTTAAGTTTCGAAGAACTTGGCACTTTAGAGTTAGATATAACACTATCAACGCCAACTTATTTGATTGGTCATGTTAATACATCAATTAGCAGCAATAGCACAAAGAATCTAACGACGACTCTGGATAATCTGGGCATCAGGAGACATATGAACATACCGTATAACAACGCACGTTACTATTTGTTTGAGGCAACCTATTTCACACCGGGTGCTAATCAGTTAACTGTTGATATTGAGTCCTCTTATAAGAGGAATAGCTCTAAGCAGACCATCTCACTGATGGTGCATGTGGCACAGCCAAGATCTGGCATGTGTGTGCCGAAAATTGTATTGCAGCAGTGCATGGATCCCAAGAAACCACGAGAGGTGGATGTCGAACACTTTTCCAACATACAGGCCATTGTGGAAAGGCGTTGTTATCCATCGGAAAATACATATCGTACACAGTGGACCATCTTTAATTTCGAGGAGACTAGTAAGAATAACGACAGATTATATGACTAAATAGCATCTAAAATAACCCATTTCAGTTTCTTTGTTCTCCACAAGTTATGGAAAGGATCTGTTGTTTAAAATACCACACTATAGTTTGTGGTACAAACCGTTGCTTCATTTATATCCAAATATATTACTCTCAGTACGTATGGCATTTAAGGAGACAAACACACCTTGGACATACGTGCGGGTAAGCAAATTGATCCATACCCTCAACAATAACGTAAACGACAGTTTTCGGGACCTTTTTAGACCCTTTACTTTTTAAAAAGTAAATAGGGTCTATTAAGTTTGTCAAAATGTGCGTTACAGGTCGAAGGAAGTCCGGCAGACCCCATTCTTGATCAGCATCACCAGCCGAGTCGATATAGCCATGTCCGTCTGTCTGCCTGTCCGTCCGTCCGTCTGTCCGTCTGTCTGTATGAGCTTCTAGAACTCAGAGACTATAAGAGCTAGAGCCACCAAATTTGGTATTGTGATTCGTTATTGTCGTGATTAAGACACTCAATATGTTAAAGTGAATATGCAAGTTGACTAACTATAATACTTGCACAGTGCTACCTAAAGTTAATGGCACGTAATGTGATTGCCAATATAGCAGGAGGTTACTTGAAAGAGGTTCATCGGGATAAATGGTTAATCTTAGACGGCTCGAAGAGTCGCGATCCGGCACGAAGACCAGAAATCCATCAAGAGCTGACGTACACATGGCTTTTGAGTGCAGAGAACGGGAATAATGAGGAGTACCTTGCCTATCAGAGTAGCCGTAATTACTTATCTACTCTGAGTCTTGACTGCATTTATTTTAATTGACATCTTTGCAGATGCAAAGTTGAATATACCAGCCAAGGTTCTAATGGAGGGAATAACAAACCGTATCACACTGAGGGTCACAAGCAGATTAGTTCCTGCCCGGAGCAGTACTGCCACTCAGATGATTCGAGTGGTATCGGAAAGTTTTCCACTTAGCTTGGATATAGAGTGCGTTAGGAACTGTCAGTCCAATTTCTATGACATTGACATTGTATTGCACTTGCGTGCTATTTGCTCCAGATGCAGAATGCCCATCAACTATACATGGACATTGAACGGAGTCGATATGCTACAGAATAAGCCCCGACTTGTGACTAAACTTGCCAAGGATTTAGCTGGAGAAATTACAGTAAAACTCAGCGTGACAGACAGAACAGCGAAAGGTTACACAGAGCTTAAACTGAAAAGGTCGCAGGCTCCAACTGTCGGAAATTGCATAATTGAGCCAAAATCGGGAGTGGAATGCATTACGAGATTTCATGTGCGTTGCGAAAAAGCTAAAACTCTGCTTCAGGAGCCGATATTGTATAGCTTTAGACTGGGGAAAATCTATGAAGAGAATAACAATTCGGGTGAAACATTTCTGTATCTTAACGGCAATGACTCATTAACAGTTCGCATCTGCGGCTTTAACTTCCCATGTGCATTCAAGAAGATCTCATTTAGAGTGAAACCCATGCCGGAATCTGATCTGAAGCATCTTCAAAATACCCCAGCTAGATTTCTTGAAGAGGGCCGAAGACAACAGGCATTCTGCATACTCCAAAAGATTGCAGTCGACTCGGATGTAGATGTTATGTTTCAACACATTCAAGCTATGAAATATGAAAGATCCTGTACCTTATTAGAACTTGTAAATACTTTAGAAATTGTCCATAAATTTATGATAAATGTAGCGCCGCTTAACAGCTATAAAGTCTATGTCATTTCACAACTTTTGGAGAGGGTAGACTTCACCTTTGATTTCATTACAAGAGATAACGAAATATTGGATATGACAGAAGAAATGTGTCTCAACCTGGGAGCGTTAATAACAGATATTGTTAAGTATTGTCAGGACAACAATGAACATTTCGAAAAGGAACTGATTATCAAGGATTTTGAGGATCCTTTCAGTGAAGTGTACGTCGATTGGTCTCCATTCAATATTACAGTTACGCAACGGATCAATCGTTATTCCAATATTGTGAAATTGATCTTTAAAATCAAGCATATGATTGGCGAGGTATCGACTCGCTATATTCAGCCAGAGGAGCCCTATGATTATGTCACTGAAGAAGTTACCTACAAAGCGGAAATGTATGAGAAGTATGAACCAATTCTCTATACTTCCAATGATACGTTTTGCACCTTTGAAGTGCCCCTGGCATCGGTTGAAAATTTGCGGCAAAAACTCAAGTCTAACAAACTGATGCTACATACTTGGTGTTTCAAGAGAAATATATTCTGGTGGGCACCCGAAGATTGGACTCCAACCACCGCTGTTTTGGCAGCAAACATCTTTGGAGGCAATGGTAGATCAGCTACTCAGCTAACCGACTCTAATCATTTGTATAAGTTGAGTCTGCGACGAGACGACAATATTGCAATTAATCGAACCCACATTACGGATATACTTCATCACACTATGGTAATTTATAAGGTAAAGCTTCACGAACGTGTTGATCTTCTGATCGATTTCTTAAACACGACGAAAAATCTTATGGTGCTGATAACAATGAATGTGGAACCAACATTGAATAATCTGCACGACAGTAACTGTCATATTCCCAAGGGACAACGCCGATCTATAGTTCTGAAGAATCGTTGTCCTAGTAAGGGGATTGCATATATAGCCGTGTATAAGGAGGATATATTTGATTCTTCAAGCGTCACGTATACGTTTCGTCTGACCGCACAGGAGTGCGGTGTTTGGGGAATGCGTGATAACAATCCACACTGGACAAGAGAGTTCTGCTATTCCCAGAATTTGAAACAAAATCCTCTTTACTCTAACTGCACCATTACACATATTATGTCAATGTTTTCCTTCAAGGAATATCCCATCAAGCCATTTCCTATCCAAAAGAGGCACGAATACGCCCACAACTTTTCACTGAATGTAAGTTGTATATCATTTAATATCCTATTGATATTGGGAGCCCTGACCCTGTTGTTCCTAGCAAAGATTCGTTTGCATAGTAAGAAGATGAACCTAATAAGAGTTATTAAATCAAATCGTGTTGAAGTCGACCCGAAATCGGAGAACATCATTGTTCATTTGCAAACGGGTGGAATGGTATTAGCCAAGACTACAGCCAACATTAAGCTGGTGTTCAAATCAAATCTTGGGCGCTACAAGGTTATCATCTATCAGAACCCAAGTGATCCTCAATTGAACGTGAATACCTCGTGTATAGTGCATCTGAGCGATGAAAAAGTGCAGCTACCTTGCAGATTAACCATCAGTCATGATCACTCCGGCAGATACCCTTCCTGGTACTGTCGTTCCATACAAGTGGATGATCTGCGACGAGATCTAAGCTACACATTTCCCATACAAACCTGGATAGGGCGTGCCCAGAAAGTTCGCCTTTCTTGTTATCAATTGGACTTAAAACAAGACAGAATCGAAAGTCGTTTGCATCAGACGAAGATCGTACGTTGGGAACGGTTCAAACACAACTTTCGGCATTACATTGAATTATATTTTATCAATTGGTTTTTGTTTCAACCAATTCTGGGACCCTGGCAATACAGTAATAACTCTTACAATATTTACGTTCGCATCTGCACTTGGACTTGCAAAACGGTCCTCACAGTAACCCTGATATTTTGCTACTATCGAGATACAACATACATCAATTATTATAACAATGAGCACAAATTAACTGTTGTCGGAATATATGAATTTATGGGCATAGCCCTGGGGAGTTATTTTGCAACAATCCTGTTTGATCTAATCTTAACGCAATTAACTTATGTGTAAATTATTTTGGAGAAGATTACCGAAGCCTAATCTGTGAAATACAATTAGGAGATAAACGCTAATTTCTCAATTTAATCAGAGCAAATTTACATTATTGAATTTACATACTAATAAATGCTTTAGAATACATTATCTATATTAAATTTAAGATCATTGTTAAACCAGTTCTTGTATCTTATATCCATCTTTATCAGAATATAACATATGTGTGAGTATATCGATTTGAGTATTTGCTATTTCCCCAATTGCCTGAATACGTTCCTTGTGACATCTGAATTCCTTCTTTTCCATTTGCACGTCGAAATGCGTTATTTTCTTCTTTATAATAAACGTCCTTCGACTTTCTTTACGTCGTTTATATTTATCAAGCAAGTCCATATCACGTTTGATATTCTCGGAAACGGTTCGATTGTGACTTTTGTAGTATTTCCGAAAGAAACGAAACTTTTGCAGAAACTTGAAATATACTAAATACTCAACGCTTAGAAACTCGAAAATGCTAATGTTGTGTACGGCAGGGGAATCCAGTTGGTTCTTCGCAGCGGTAAAGTAATCGTTAATTAACGATACAAAAACATATATCAACATCAGAGAAATTACGAAAACCAAGGCGATATATAAAATAATACCTAGAGTGCTACCGCCATAAAATATATCATCTGGAGAGAAACCTTTGCTGAATCCGAGAGCGAGACATATACTGGACACAATACTCCTGCTTAGTCGATACAAATTGGTACGGTTATTGCTGCCATTTATGACGGAAACGGCAAATGCAAAGCCCACAATAAAAACACAGATGGCCAGTACAGTGCTTGCCACAGCTCGCCAGGCAAGGACCAGAGTGTGAGTGAAGAGTTGAAAGGCCGTTGAGAACTGCAATATCTTCCAGAGTCGCAAAGTCGTTATGGCGATGAGAAAACCCATCATAATATTAATTGTCATTTGCAATCGACTCAAATATCTTAATTCAATGAAATGCATTTTACTTGCCTCCTCTATCTCATCAAGAATTGACATTACCATACATTTGCGAATTACAAATAGAGCCAATAAGATCATATTGAGTAGAAAAATTCCAATATCTACTTGGTTCCATGAATCTCGTAGTTCACGGGGAGTAAACCACAACTTCACCGACAGAGCCTTAAATAACTGTATGAAGAAGATGGCGTATAGAAACATTATAAACAAGGTAGAAGTGGATATATAGTTGAGATTTTCCAATAGTCTAAATGACTCTATTTCCCCGTAAGGAATAATGCTACCGAAGGGTGTCTGTTCCACACGCAAAGTGCATACAATCAAGATGTTTGCGTCCACATTATACAGCGTAAAGTCCATAAATAAAGCCGAAGTGTTATAGGTAAGCCATTTGTTATCGTGAAGATATTTCAGAATCGTAAGACTATGTTGTGGTCGACGAGCGAGCAGCGCTACGTAGCCCTGTAACTCAGGGTAATTCCGGTAATAGCCATAATGCTGGAAATGCAATAACATATTTTGAAGCTGACCCGATTTTATCCAGGGTTTCCAGGGTTCGAAGATGCGCCAATAATTGCTGTTATAAGGCAATTCCTCGTATGGCAATTCCCATTTGGGCAAATACTTCCCTTCTGTAAAAGGCGGCTCACTTAATCCGTAATGTTGCTGCGTTAAACGCAATTGACGTAGTCTGACAACTCCCAATAATACCGTTTGCTCGCCATGCACCCAATTCGTCAGTTCAGGTCGATTGACATCGGTGCCGAATGTGTTTATCAGTGTAGATTCAATGAACTTATAGACGTCGGTTATTTGATGAATCTCTGACAAACCAAAATAGATGGAATCATTCTTATAAAAGAGTTGTTTGAAGTTTCTCGTAGTATAGAACTTGTGCTCGTCGCGTGTTATCAATAATATACACACCAAAATACTGAAGTATTTCCCATATAACCACAGATCACGTACAATATGTGTATACTTGATATTAAGCTTCTCGTTCCGATGGTCTTCGGTAATATAGAGTAGGCTCCGCAACCCCTTAAGGCGTAACGTCAGGTAATCCAAACGATTGTGATGTGTCGCATCGTTATCCCTGGTTAACTTCCGTCTTTCCAGGGGCCAACAAGAGGCGCCAATCGCGAGTAAAACAAGCTTAATGGGATCTCCGATCAGATAGTGAAAGAAGAGCACGAGGCCCAATGTTATCAGCATTACCTTCAATTTACCAGTTTCATGAGAGTAGCCAGATGACAATGCGATCAATATTATGCAGACTGTCAGTGTGAACAACGTGGTCCACAGTAATATTTGATTGCTTCTCTTGGTCGCCATATTCTTCAAGTTCTACAATTTTATCGAATATCTATCTATTTACTATTCAGCTTACTTTGATCTATAATTAACATTTTATATACACGTTAGAAGGAACTTATCACAAAAGTATTTGTAACCTCTTATTGTTATACCCTTGCAGAGGGTAGTATAATTTTGTCACGAAATGTTTAACGCATGAAAGCAGACATCTCCGACCCTATAAAGTATATCTATTCTTGATCAGCATCAACAGCCGAGTCGATATAGCCATGTCCGTCTGTCCGTCTGTTTCTATGCAAACTAGTCTCTCAGTTTTAGAGCTATCTGGATGAAACTTGGTACAGATCAGTCTTTTTGCTGCAAGCAGTACATATGTCGGAACCGGCCGGATCGGATCACTATATCATATAGCTGCCATAGCAACTATCGGTCGAAAATCATACATTTGTATGACAAACTTTTTTATTTTTCAACACTTTTCAACCAAACTCACAGATTATGCATTTGGTCCTGTTTTAAATATCCTAGCAAAAGTTGATTCAAATCAGATTACTATATCATATAGCTGCCATAGGAACTATCGATTGAAAATCATACATTTGTATGGCAAACTTTATTATTTTTGACAGACTTCAACCAAACTCACAGATTATGTATCTGATCATGTCTTATGCAGCCTGACCAAATTTGGTATAAATCGGATCACTATATCATATAGCTGCCATAGGAAGGATCGGCTGAAAAGGGAATCAGGGTTGTGCAAGGGTATGAAATGTTTGGCGTATCAAACATAACAAAGAGTATTATTTTTGTTTTTTTAATATGCGGATAATATGAATTTATAATATTATATTATATTAATAATAATATAATATTATATACTTCATGGAACTATGCTGCTTTTGTCTGTTTACATCTACTAATTACACAGCTGACTGAAAAGGCAGTTTAAATTAAAACCAGAGATACTATTTTCAATATGAGCTATTATTCTCAATATTTAAGTTTAATATTATTTGAATAATTTCTAAGAATGTATTTCCTACACAAAGCCAGTGCTTACAATAATAAATAGAGCCAAATGAATATATATTTTATTCGTAATGAGGGACACCTTTTGTAATATATTAAATTACCCTCAGCAAGAGTACAGAAAGGGTATCAAAATGTAAATTTCTAGGCACACACACTCATAACTATTGAGCTTTTCAGTCGCCATTAGAAATATCTGCAGTTAAGAGTTTTTGTATTTGCTACGATGGCGTAAATCATTCGAAGTGTGCCAATGGCATCTTTATACACTTGTATGTATGTATGTATGTGTAAGGAAGAGCATGTGGCAATCTATGAGAGTATATGTATGCTTCTGTCTACATTTGCGAATATCTATTTCTGTCTCTGACACAAACTTGTATTTTATTATGTCATATAGTTAAATTATTTGAATTACTATTTTAGTCACTTTGACTATTGAAATGAAGAGGGTATAAGATAATTGTTATTATCATTTTAAAGAAATGTTTGTAACAAGCAAGAGAAGGTATTTTAAAGTCCAATAAACTAGTATATACTCCAATGATCCACATTAACGGCATAGCCGACTTTAGTCTGCCTGATAATACCGAACTTTTAACAAGCCGATCAGTCGAGCGGGCTCGACTGTAGGAAACCCTGTGCATGTCTTCAAGGAAAAGTATTTTCATTATAATGGAATGTAAATTTCTCGCTTCAAGTCGATTTTGCTTGCATCGCGAGTAGGTAGCTTGTTATAGTCTGGCAACACTGGACTGCGGCTGTTGATTGTTTATGTTTAGCACCACGCGTCTTTTCGTTCGTTATATCTTCGCCGCGGCGCAGCGACTGCGCTGCTACTGCGTTGCGACGCATCTGCTGCGCAGCATAAATTTGTTTCTTGAATAACTTTTGACTTCAATATCCGATCTAACTGAAATTTGTAGCACACATTGAGAGAAGGATACTTACCATGTGTGGCAAGTCTCTGTCCATCTGTCCGTCCGTCTGTATGAACGCGTGGATCTCAGCAACTATAAGAGCTAGAGACTTCAAATTTGGAATGTAGGTTCCTGAATACCATAATCAGATCAAGTTTATTTTCCATTTTCGATATCAAGAACCGTTTGTTTTAAAATTAGAAAAATCACCATAACATAAGCAATGTTAAAGCTAGAGACTTGAGATTTGGCACACATGATAAAGAGCTTAGGTTTAATGTGTCCTGAAAATTTCACTGCGAAGCCACGCCTCCTTCGCCCATAATTCGAAAAAGCTGATAACAAGAGCAGTTTTATAGTTAGTGACATGAGATTTGGCACACATAATATGTATCCTACTCTCAATGTGTGCTACAAAGTTCAGTACGATCGGATATCGAGCTCAGAAGTAATTCAAGAAAGAAGCGCAGCAGATGCGTCGCAGCGCAGTTGCAGCGCAGTCGCTGCGCCGCGGTGACGATATAATGAACGAAAAGACGCGTTTGTTCATGTATGTATGTTTGATTTGTTTTAAATATAACTTTTAATGCACAAATTGTACAAAATCAAAATGAAACAACTGATAAAATGTTTGCATTTCCTATGGAATTTGGCGAGGAAAGAGTAAGGGAATCCCTAAGGTATTTGCAGAGGATTCCCTATGGAATTTGGCGAGGAAAGAGTAAGGGAATCCCTAAGGAATTTGAAGAGGATTCCCTATGGAATTTGGCGAGGAAAGAGTAAGGGAATCCCTAAGGAATTTGATGAGGACTCCCTATGGAATTTGGCGAGGAAAGAGTAAGGGAATCCTTAAGGAATTTAAAGAGGATTTCCTATGGAATTTGGCGAGGAAAGAGTAAGGGAATCCCTAAGGTATTTGCAGAGGATTCCCTATGGAATTTGGCGAGGAAAGAGTAAGGGAATCCCTAAGGAATTTGAAGAGGATTCCCTATGGAATTTGGCGAGGAAAGAGTAAGGGAATCCCTAAGGAATTTGATGAGGATTCCCTATGGAATTTGCCGAGGCAAGAGTAAGGGAATCCCTAAAGAATTTGACGAGGAAAGAGTAAGGGAATCCCTAAGGAATTTGAAGAGGATTCCCTATGGAATTTGGCGAGGAAAGAGTAAGGGAATCCCTAAGGAATTTGATGAGGATTCCCTATGGAATTTGGCGAGGAAAGAGTAAGGGAATCCTTAAGGAATTTGAAGAGGATTCCCTATGGAATTTGGCGAGGAAAGAGTAAGGGAATCCCTAAGGAATTTGAAGAGGATTCCCTATGGAATTTGGCGAGGAAAGAGTAAGGGAATCCTTAAGGAATTTAAAGAGGATTTCCTATGGAATTTGGCGAGGAAAGAGTAAGGGAATCCCTAAGGTATTTGCAGAGGATTCCCTATGGAATTTGGCGAGGAAAGAGTAAGGGAATCCCTAAGGAATTTGAAGAGGATTCCCTATGGAATTTGGCGAGGAAAGAGTAAGGGAATCCCTAAGGAATTTGATGAGGATTCCCTATGGAATTTGGCGAGGAAAGAGTAAGGGAATCCTTAAGGAATTTAAAGAGGATTCCCTATGGAATTTGGCGAGGAAAGAGTAAGGGAATCCCTAAGGAATTTGAAGATGATTCCCTATGGAATTTGGCGAGGAAAGAGTAAGGGAATCCCTAAGGAATTTGATGAGGATTCCCTATGGAATTTGGCGAGGAAAGAGTAAGGGAATCCTTAAGGAATTTGAAGAGGATTCCCTATGGAATTTGGCGAGGAAAGAGTAAGGGAATCCCTATGGAATTTGGCGAGGAAAGATTAAGGGAATCCCTAAGGAATTTGATGAGGATTCACTATGGAATTTGGCGAGGAATGAGTATGGGAATCCTTAAGGAATTTGAAGAGGATTCCCTATGGAATTTGGCGAGGAAAGATTAAGGGAATCCCTAAGGAATTTGATGAGGATTCCCTATGTAATTTGCCGAGGCAAGAGTAAGGGAATCCCTAAAGAATTTGACGAGGAAAGAGTAAGGGAATCCCTAAGGAATTTGAAGAGGATTCCCTATGGAATTTGGCGAGGAAAGAGTAAGGGAATCCCTAAGGAATTTGAAGAGGATTCCCTATGGAATTTGGCGAGGAAAGAGTAAGGGAATCCCTAAGGAATTTGATGAGGATTCCCTATGGAATTTGCCGAGGCAAGAGTAAGGGAATCCCTAAAGAATTTGACGAGGAAAGAGTAAGGGAATCCCTAAGGAATTTGAAGAGGATTCCCTATGGAATTTGGCGAGGAAAGAGTAAGGGAATCCCTAAGGAATTTGATGAGGATTCCCTATGGAATTTGGCGAGGAAAGAGTAAGGGAATCCTTAAGGAATTTGAAGAGGATTCCCTATGGAATTTGGCGAGGAAAGAGTAAGGGAATCCCTAAGGAATTTGAAGAGGATTCCCTATGGAATTTGGCGAGGAAAGAGTAAGGGAATCCCTAAGGAATTTGATGAGGATTCCCTATGGAATTTGGCGAGGAAAGAGTAAGGGAATCCTTAAGGAATTTGAAGAGGATTCCCTATGGAATTTGGCGAGGAAAGATTAAGGGAATCCCTAAGGAATTTGATGAGGATTCCCTATGTAATTTGCCGAGGCAAGAGTAAGGGAATCCCTAAAGAATTTGACGAGGAAAGAGTAAGGGAATCCCTAAGGAATTTGAAGAGGATTCCCTATGGAATTTGGCGAGGAAAGAGTAAGGGAATCCCTAAGGAATTTGAAGAGGATTCCCTATGGAATTTGGCGAGGAAAGAGTAAGGGAATCCCTAAGGAATTTGATGAGGATTCCCTATGGAATTTGCCGAGGCAAGAGTAAGGGAATCCCTAAAGAATTTGACGAGGAAAGAGTAAGGGAATCCCTTAGGAATTTGAAGTGGATTCCCTATGGAATTTGGCGAGGAAAGAGTAAGGGAATCCCTAAGGAATTTGAAGAGGATTCCCTATGGAATTTGGCGAGGAAAGAGTAAGGGAATCCCTATTACTAAATTACTTTTCCCAAAATACTTTTAATTCAAGACCTGCACAGGGTATCCTGTGTCGCCCGCTCGACTGATCGGCTTGTTAATGGATGGCGTTTTGTAGGATTTTGAAATTTAATTCATTCCCCAAATAATTTTAAAGTGATGAAATATCATTAGTCAGGGTAAAAGACTACTGTACAAAGCCCTTGAATACCCGTATATCCATGCACAAGAATTTTCATTTGTTTGCTATCATTTCAAGCTTTTAGTGGCGTCTGCTTATTTGCTATTATGTCTGCGACACACATTCAATCGTCTGCCAAAGGAAATAAACTTTGTAATCTGTGTATTTATTTACTTACTTATGTCCAGATGAAGGCATTTCCGGCTCCAGTCCCTCAAACTCAAATCACCAGCTGAGACACAAAAAAAAAAAAACTTATACCCACTTAGAGCTTGAGAAAATGTATTTACGGAAATTTTAACTCTATTACCCCTCATTTGCTTTGAGTTACATAGAATTTGTGTACTCTTCGTGTTGACTGACTGACTGACTGACTAGCTGACTGACTAACTGACTGACTTACTCATCAGGACACAGTCTAAAAAGTAAGAAATATAAGTTTGAATGTCTTAATATATTCGAGCCACAAAGATGCAAATTGTGTGGAAAAGTGTAGTATTTTGTCATCTATCAATTTTCAAGGTTGCGTTTGTGTAAACTTTGTTTCAAAAATATTGACTTTAAACTTCAATTGTGAATTGAAATCCTGATATACGATTACGAACCACATTAACTTGGTTCAATTTCAATTTGATTTATAGATCACTGTGATTTCTTAGCTTGATGTCATTTTATTAACTCAAAGATTACCGAAACAATTTTCAAATGTCTTAAGAATTAAGCAATTTAGTTGCTTTATAAATCCAGGTGAAATATTCGCACATCAGTGTGGAAAACTGGCTGCCATCTAAGACGTTGCCAGAGTGCAGAGCAGCTGTAGACGACGTCATCGCCATCGCCATAAGGGAGCCACCACGTAAACGAAAATTTCGCGCCATAAATCACGTGTAAACATTTTTGGCTTTTCTTGCCTAGATGATATAGCCTGCCCCCCGCCCCTCACAAAAACACTGGGCACAAAAAAAATAGAAAATGCTTGCGTAACTGACAGGCGAGAGGCAACACTAAAGCAAAAACCAAAAGGCGAGTGCGACCTCGGACAAAAATCCAACGACGACACAAATCAACAGCAGCTAAATTGAACGTCAACATGCCTTTGATTGCTCCATGCAAGTAGGTTAGCATGTGTGTGTGTGTGTGTGTGTGTGTGTGTGTGTGTGTGTGCCAACCCCTGTTGGCCACTTAAAGGAAACGAAGTGAGAGACACAGAGACAAACATAAATACCTAGAAACGAACGCATAGCACACTCATCAGCACAACACAAAGTTGAAATTCTGGCTAAAATCCAACCACAACAACAATCGATGTATTGGACAATTTCGAGCAATCCGTTAGCAACCGTTACCTTAAAGGGAAAGGCATCGTCAATACACATACATATGCCAAAATGTCAGTCGTAAGTATGTGGCAAATGTGTGTGGTCGACATTCGCTAAATGGCACACTGAATGCCATCAACATGAGCTACGGTAAGGATTGACTAGAACAGACAACGACAACAACAACTTGGTAAGCAATATGGCAATAACTTGTCACAGATCTTGTTTTGAGGGCTTAAAGTGTTTGTCTGCCAGCCAGAACTGGCATTTCAAATGTTTGAGAGTCCTACAAAAATAACTTGTATGCCCATGTAAGGGGGCGTACGTATCTGTGTCTGAGTTTGCATCTGTGTGTGTTTTTACTATCTGCATGGAAAGGCAGTCAGCGTTAAAACAGTTTGCCTTTGTACTTTTTTTTCTTTTTCAGTTTCAGCAAAAAAGCAATGCGAGTTGTTTCGCATTTCGCGTTTTTATGCACTGTCGCCTTGGCTTTTAGAGTCAGTGAGAAGGGGTAAGGGGGAGGGGGAAAAAAACTGAGGTTGAGTTTGTGCCTTTTGCTGTTGTTTCGGGCGCATTAATCAATTTAGTTGCGCTCAGTTACACCATTTCGTGGCTCGGCAGAGCTAAAGAGCCCCAGATGAAGCAATAAAAGGTTGCCTGAAACTAAGTGAAAACAAACACAGCTCGGCACTCGGTTGTGGAATGAAATTAAAAACTATGAATCATGTCAATGCTGAAACACGATAAACTTTATATACAATTCTCACGAAAGTACTAAGTATTACTATTGTGGACTGTAATGATTGAAAGTTTGAAATTGAAATACGAGTAATGCATGTTAAACATTCTTGCAAAGGAATTTATGTTTCATTTTGGAAAGAAGAGCACTCTGATACACTCTTAAAATAATTAAGAAATCTCTCATTTTCTCGAAATTTACCAGCGTTGAAAGTCAGTTTCCGAAATCTGACAAGTCATTATCGATTAAGCATTTATGTGGGTTGGTATATTCCTATGTACATCAATCCCTGTGTACATCTATCCCTAGACAACAACAACGACGAGCAAAGACAACAACCACAAGCAGAGATATTAACGACGAGCAGAGACAACATCAACGAGTTAAGGCAACGTAGGCGAATTCACTCTCAGGCGAATTCGCATGACGATAACCGAGCGACCAAAGAAGATCAGAGAGCGACACGCCGAAGGGAGTTGCCTCGTTCGGCCTCTGACGTGAAAGGTTGTGAGAGCATCAGCTCAAGCGACGATAGATTACTAAGCTTTTATTCTATTAATACTTGTATTAACTCAACTATAATAAAATGAAATAATAATGTTAGTTTTTGAATAAGATAATGTTAGTCGAGAGAGTTCTCAACTTGCAGATTCCCTAGAATATTTTATCATATACAATATATTTAGTTACCTTATGCTTCGTACAGTTTTCACTTATTTGATTTAAATCCAGAGCCAGGGGCAGAGCTCACGATAATAGGATATTAATTAATAGAAAAGCGACATACGATGTATACAATTTATTTTCACATTTAAATTAAAGATTAAATGTATTACAAAAGAATAATAAAATAACAATGACAGCATATCATGTTTAATTGAATATTTTTAAATAAATTAAAATAATTAAATGAATTAAGTTATAACAACAACGAGCAAATAAGCGATAAGCGTATCTCGACACTGAGATACTCTGTATGATGTGAAATATCCCAACAAACAAAATTCTCTAAACTTGCTCCCATAATTGGAGTATAATATAAATAAAATATCACTGCTGTAAAGCGTCAGAAATGCCTTCCTCTTCCCTCTATATATTTTCACAAAGCTCTAATATGAATTTAACCAATCTTCAATGTAAACAGGGTATATAATTGTCTTTTGTGTCCAGGACTCACATTCATATTTTCGTTTGAATTGCGCATTTCTGAGCATAATGATTGATTGCACTCTGACATCTTAAGAATTCTATGTTGACTTCAATGTGTATTGAAGAATATAAATGATGTTGCAAAGTTCAAATCTCTAAGATAATGTGTCTGACAATTGTTTAAAGAAATGACTCCGAAGGCTCGTCGTTAATAACTGAAACAGTAGCAGCAATAGCTGATAAATCATGACTTCAGCTTAAAAGGAATTAAGCAATGACAGCACTGAAATGAATAAATTGCTCGAAATACGTATATACACCTTAGAAAGGTGAAAACATTTGTAATAATTGTATCTGAATAATTCAGCTGTACTTAAGTCAAACATCGAACACCCATCGAGATTTTATTTACCGCTAGTTATCATTATTATTCTTATTTATAGAATTTTAATATTGTTTATGAATGAAAAGATAAACTGATGACAACACATCTCTATGATTGCGTGCTATAATAAAATCGTTTGCTTTCCTTTAGAATTCTATTGAGGTAACAATAAACTATGATTATATGTGTGGTTTAACAAATTGTTTACGGCCCAAGCATGTCTCTAATGAATAAATAACCAGTTGGGTGCAGTGAGTCAGTACTCTTTGTTATTTTTGACACGCCAAAAAATTTCATACCCTTGCAGAACCCTGATGCACTTTTCAGCCGATCCATCCTATGGCAGCTATATGACATAGTGATCCGATTTATACCAAATTTGGTCAGTCTGTATAAGACATGACCTGGCACATAATCTGTGAGTTTGGTTGAAGTCTGCCAAAAAATAATAAAGTTTGCCATACAAATGTATGATTTTCGACCGATAGTTGCTATGGCAGCTATATGATATAGTGATCCGACTTGAACCAACTTTGGTCAGGATATTCTAGACAGGACCAAATGCATAATCTGTGAGTTTGGTTGAAGTCTGTCGAAAAATAATAATGTTTGTCATACAAAAGTATGATTTTCGACCGATAGTTTCTATGGCAGCTATATGATATAGTGATCCGATCCGATCCGGCCGGTTTCGACATATGTACTGACTGCAGCAAAAAGACTGATCTGTACCAAGTTTCATCCAGATAGCTCTAAAACTGAGAGACTAGTTTGCATAGAAACAGACAGACATGGCTATATCGACTCGACAGTTGATGCTGATCAAGAATTTATATACTTTATAGGGTCGGAGATGTCTGCTTTCATGCGTTACTCATTTCGTAACCAAATTATAATACCCTCTTCAAGCGTATAACAACTATTTAAGCCAACTAACTGAATTTATTCTAAATGAAAGCATAGAAGGAATACGAACATCTCATAATCGTGCTGTCCTCTTTAATGCCTTTAAAAATGTTATTCTAGCAAGACAGAAAAATATCTCTAATAAACGAAGTTGTTTACTTCGAAACAAAAAGAGTGAATAAGTTTTGTTTTGGGCCAAGATGGCGCTATGGTTGTCCGACGCAAAGGTACGGCAGATTTCCGTTTTGACTAAGCTCCCTCCCTCATATCTGGCTACATACGATATACACACACACGCACACACACACAAATGTTTGGGTAGATGCTGTGACACAACAAGAAAATTATTTTTCAAGTTTTTGTGCCACGCACATTCACATATTGTGCCACGCCCTCAACTTATTAGTTGGCCACAGCTGCGTTGGGACACTTGGAAACACGCTTAGCTTCTGTTTTAGATGCTGGGCGGAGAATCATTTTTCATTAAGTCTTTGCAGAGTATTGCAAAAGTTCGTTACGTATACGCACAGTATACAATTTTATTGGTGCCCTGACAATTGTTAGCCCGTATTCGTATGCGTATATGTATATCATATATGTGTATGTATATAAATTTCAGGCAATAAATTATGCTCTTTTTTTTTGTGAATGTTGGCTGATGAGATGTGGGAGCTGGTAACTGAAAGCTGGCCCTGCTCAATGGGCTGACAAAGTGGCTTTGACATGCCATAACTTAATCGCAAGAGTTGCCACTGTCTTGCCGAGGCAACCTTTATCAACAACAGCTTGTCAGTACATTCCGACAGAATTCGTCATTTAATAAAAAGGGAAAATTGAAAATGTAAAATGTAAAATGTGTGATAAAAGGAAGAGAAAAAGTTTAAATTTGCATAACAAATCCAAACATCCATTAGAATTTCCTCACTTCGCAATTATGTGTGTATTTATGTGTGGGTATGACGGTATTTGTGATTGTGGTTGTCTGCCATCTGAAGGGCCAATAGAAACCATTGTCAGCCACAGATTGACCTATTTTTTTTTGCTTTTTATTCTTTTATAACTTACAGCTTAAGCCCGCATTTTAAATCTGCACCGTTTTGTGCACATTTGAATTTGAAATAATGAAGTCCCAAGATGTCTGGGCGCGTTATCAAAATCATTTATATGCGAGAAAAAACTTTTAGCCACGAAAGCATTCCAACTGCCAACTATAGTTATACCCTTTACGCATTGCAAATGGGTGTATTCATTTTGAAACAATAAAGTATTCTTTAACAATTGTTGATTTTACTTACTTAAGCCTGTCCATTGTCTCGATCGATACTAAGAATTGTATCACTTACAGATAATAAACACTAAAAATATTCAAGAAAATAGTTATTTGAAGAAGCGTTACTGCTACCAGGGTATGGCATAGTCGAGCATTCTCGCTAAGGACGTTCTTACTAGCTTTGTTGTTGTTTGTTGGTGTTGCTCAACAACAGTTTCAAAACTACAAGAGACTTAATTGGCCGGGAGACTAAGTGTGTGTGTGTGTGTGTGTGTGTGTGTGTGTATGTGTGTGTGTGTGTGTGTGTGTATGTGTGTATAAAGCTCTGCATGTAGAAGCAAAGCTTTAAAGTTGAATGGAGTAAACGAAAACAAGGTAATTATATATATGTATATAATTATATTAATGTATGGGCGTTAATCTCGGGTCTGTCTTTTTATGAAAAGTTTAGTTTTTACCATTTATGGCACACATAAAGCTTAAGCTTTAGGTTTTTAAGCTATTTTGATGATGTATGTATTATAAATGGAATAAAGTACCCCAACACAAGCTAGACAACGCTGTAGTTGAGAGTGTTCGACTATGAGATACCTTAACTTAACATGATTTGCTGCGTCTGATTTTCTTCGCTTATATTCACATATTTGCCAGACGCTATAACATTATTGTAAGCCCTCTAGCGGAATTATTAAGAAACTAATCAAAATGCAAGAAAGAAGAAACCTTAATACCTGTAAAAAAAACAAGCGGAACAGTCGGGACCCCGACCATAATACACCCTGTGGGTCTACAGGAGCCCGCTCAAATACACTCCAGATTAAATTCTCTAGTAATTCGGTTTTTTAGATTTGTGGACGAAGGGGGCGTGGCATCGTGATAAAATTTTCTGGACACATCGACCCCAAGATACTCATCATATGTGCCAAATCTCAAGTCTCTAGCTACAAAACTGCTCTTGCTATGAGGATTTTAAGCTACAAAACTGCTTGCTTTATAAGCTTTTACTTAATTTGTGTGCAAAGAGGGCGTGGCATCCAAAAAAAAGATAAACTTGATCTGTCTGCAAAAATTACCAGTGCTAAGACACCAAGTTTAAGATTTTAGCTCTTACCATCTCTGAGATCCTTTCAATCCAAGGACTTACTGTAAACTGACGTTTGTCAGAACAGCTGATGAACGGTCTTTAAACAAGCTTTATTTTGATAAACGTATTACAGTATTTAGTTGAATTATAATTATTAAAAGCCGTAATATATTGAATTTAAGTGTTGTAGCAATATTATGGAGTATATTTTTACCATAATTTCTCAAAAAACTCAGATGCTTTGTGAAATTTAAATTTTGCGCTAACTATTTAATTAGCAGTCATCTGTTAATATCGATAAATATTGTGTGTTCGATAGGAAAAAAATACTGAAATTAGACAGGGTCGTTAGCAACGAATGACATCATCCAAATTGGATGACGGTGAACCGAACATCCAGGCCTTATGGGATTTTATACAGGCATGAACGGAACATTCGGTCTGGATGATGAAAATTGCGTCGAATGCGCCAAATGTGATGTCGTGGAAATGGCCTATAAGATAATTACTCAAAATAAATATGTAATCTATTGTTGCTAGACTGCATATACATAAGATTGATTGGGTTAAATCAGGTATCGATTATTTCAACTACAGGGTAATTGATAAAAAAATATCAAATAGATCTAGTCACCTTTTCGAAAGATTTCGCATAAGAAAAACTAATTGAAAACGTCGTAAATAATATATTAATAAAGAACAAATAAAAGTCGACCAATGGATATCAAAAAGGAACATTCTGCTCCTCTTTCAGAAGAGAGCAGCGATGAAAATGAGGAATATATTGTAGAAAAAATACTTCATCGTCGCATGTGCAATGGACAAATTGAATATTTGGTCAAGTGGAAAGATTTCCCGGATGAGGAGAATACTTGGGAGCTTGAGAAAAATCTGGATTGCCCATCATTGATAGATGAGTTTGAGTCGCAGCGCCAATGGAAGAATACCAAACGCAAGGCCGAACTGGAAGTGAATGATGTTTACAAGGCCAAAGCAAAAGTATTAAAAATTGAAGCACAATCTGTAATGAACAGTGCATTTGATAATGGACATGAAGCAGAGGAAATATTGAGTACCGCGATCATCAATGGACAAATATCATTTCTAATTAAATTTATGGACTTGGATCAACTAGAAACTGTAACGTCGGAGGAGGCATATGCACATATACCACAGATGGTACTTCAATTCTATGAGAAGCATTTTAAATTTCATCAACAATTTTTAGTCGAATCAGGCGATTAGAAATATCTTTGCGCTAACCAGTATCTATTTAATTGAACTCTGTAGATTTCATTTAGAGCATACATAAATGCAAATAAATGCCATCAGTTATCATTCATTTTATTATTCGCCATCATCTCTTATTTATTATATAATAAAAACAAAATCGTCTACCTGGAAATGAAACTCGTCCACTTACTCATTTTATGCAACAATGTCGTGAATCGCCATTTTATGAATTCCACAGAATTGTGCATTCAGCATAATTTCATGAAAGTGAAGGTCATTTTTCATGAAGCAATTCTATGAATTTCTAAACAAACATTGCATAAACCAGGTCATTTGGAATATGTATAACGTAAATCTTTTTAACTTATATACTATTTCAGGTAGTATTAGCACTTTTATACCCTGTGCCCATTAAAAATGGCCAAAAAAGGGTATCTCCGACCATATAAAGTATATATATTCTTGATCAGTATCAATAGTCGAGTCGATTGACACATGTCCGTCTGTCCGTCCGTCCGTCCGTCCGTCCGTCTGTATGAACGCGTCGATCTCAGCAACTATAAGAGCTAGAGACTTCAAATTTGGAATGTAGCTTCCTGAATACCATACGCTTTTTTTTTTTTTTTTTTTTTTTTTTTTTTTTTTTTGGATTCTTTATCATTTAATTTTCTGTTATTAACAAACAACTTAACTTAAACATATGGGAAAATATACAATGCCAACTGAGTATAAAAACTAAGTATTAAGTAGTATAAATATGTACATTAATTAACTAGATTTGAATATTATAAATTTCTATTGTCAAGATCAATTGGATGATGCCGCTTCAGTCTTCTCCTTATAGGCCTTCCTCTTTTTTTACGCCTTTTCAGAAGGCGTCGTGCTAGAGGATTTGTGTGATTTTTAAGCCGACCCATATACAATGCAGCTTGCTTTTGTAGTATATCCCCAATTTTGGGGACGCCCAGGTCTCTCTCTATGTTGGCAGTTCTCACATACCAAGGAGCATCACTGATTAAACGAAGAGTCTTGGCTTGCAGGATGCGGATTTTGTTTAGATGGGTTTTAGCCGTTACTCCATATACTTGTAGAGCATATCGCCAGGAGGGAGTAATGCACGTCTTAATACCATACGCAGATCAAGTTTATTTTCATTTTTCGATATCAAGGCCCGTTTGTTTTAAAATTAGAAAAATCACCATAACATAAACAATGTTTAAGCTAGAGACTTGAGATTTGGCACACATGATAAAAAGCTTGGACTTAATGTATCCTAAAAATTTCATCGCGATGCCACGCCCCCTTCGCCCATAACTCGAAGAAGCTGATAACAAGAGCAGTTTTATAGCTAGAGACTTGAGATTTGGCACACATGATAAGTATCCTACTCCCAATGTGTGCTACAAATTTCAGTACGCTCGGATATTAAACTCAGAAGTTGTTCAAGAAACAAATTTATGCAGCGCAGCAGATGCGTCGCAGCGCAGTCGCTGTGACGATATAACGAACGAAAAGACGCGTGGCGCTGTGGCGCTAAACATAAACAATCAACAGCCGCAGTCCAGTGTTGACAGACTATCGCAAGCTAACTACTCTCGATGCAAGCAAAATCGACTTCAGGGGATATATAAAAATCCCACTACATGAAAATACTTTTCCTTGAAGACCTGCACAGAGTTTCCTACTGTCGCGCGCGCTCAACTGATCGGCTTCTTTTCGTTCTAATATAAAAAGCTTTAACGAGTTGTTTCACAATGGGCAATCTTGTTGTTTATAGTATAAATAGTTTATATTGCTTGCCTTTGTAGAAAGCATCGTAAGCCAATTTTACCGAGTCGTTTATATTTTGAAGTTGAATAATCTGAAGATATCTGATGGAAAATGGGTATATACTGAAATTTAGAATACCCTTGACTGTAAATATGTTTAAATGGTTATAGGGTATAATGAATAGGTGCATTTACAAATCTTTACGGTCCTTGATTCACCTGCTTTATTATTACTCCTCTTACCTTTTAGTATGCTTGGTGGTAAATGGTTTAACCACCGAACATAGCAAGAATATTTTCACTCGTTTAACACGTAGAGAGATCCAGCTAAAATCTAGTACTTGTTGTTGATGCTGTGGTTAGCTAACGGCCCTAACGGAGTAGTAGCAATTCATTGCGGGCCCAAACAAGACACAGGTGCTATGTTTTTCTTGTCTACAACTGAAGAACGGGAATAACCTTGGAAGCATTGCTTTAATTGCCATAGTTTTGGTGTTGTTGTTGTTGTCGTTGATTAGCCAGTTTCTTTTTTCTGCTTATAGTTTTTTTTAAGCAATGAAGCGTAAATTTGTACGCTCTGCCCAAATTGGAAAAACAAGAAAAAAAAATTAATTACTTCGCCTGGCGTTGGGGTTTCTTCACACCGCACTCACTCATACTGCTCTTTGTTTTGCAAGAGGTCAAGGGTTATACACATATACACATCTTTTTTTTTTGTTGTTTTCCATCGCTTCAGTTTTTTGTTGTTGCTGTTGTTTTTTTTTTGTATTTGTTTACGTGCTCGAGTCTCTTCATGAACCGAGCCCAACAATGGCGCTTTTGTTTATCCAGTGACCCCACAGGGATGCCTTATGTGAGGGTGTTTGAGTTCGTGTGTGTGCATGAGTGTAAGGCTTTTAAGTAGTGCGAATAGGTAGAAGAGACTTGCAGCTCGTTATTGAAATTCTAAATTATGCATGCTAGACTTGTAAAAACAAATTACAAATCAGTCGTTCTGCTCTGAATTTAAAAAATAAATGCAAAACATATCAAGCTATATCAAGTTTATTTTAATATTATTTATATATACGAAGTATTGAATCAAAATAAAAAAAAACAAAGCAAATCAAATATGTACCATGATTGGTACACTTATGCCATATGCACCATAATCAAAAGTGATCCAATGTATCAACGAATAACAATTGTACCATTTTATGTACAACTGTACCACACAACAGCCTGCAACAAATCACAATCGCCATGATTGGTACACTTGTGCCATATGCACCATAATCAAAAGTGATCCAATGTATCAAAGAATAATAATTGTACCATTTTATGTATAACTGTACCACACAACAGCCTGCAACAAATCACAATCGCCATGATTGGTACACTTGTGCCATATGCACCATAATCAAAAGTGATCCAATGTATCAACGAATAACAATTGTACCATTTTATGTTCAACTGTACCACACAACAGCCTGCCATAAATCACAATCGCCGCTACAGCTCCACACTATGGAAGCCCGGCAAACCTCAAGGCAGCCTCAGATCCAGCTGTTGGGACTACAACTACGACCACAACAGCTTCCAACAAACACTTTAACTTTTGCAACCCGACTACTACTACTACAAGAGGGAGAGTGAGTGGGAGAGAGAATGAACCCGTCGTCTGCTGCTGCGGCGGATGTTGTTGCTGTCTAATCGTCAGTGCATATGCTGTTTGTTAATATTTAAACAAAAGTTTATGTTGCCTACTTTCTGGGGCAGACAAACACATTGCCTGGCAGCATTTGCTCTGCAGCTGGGTTAAATTATGCGGCTAATTAAATTGGTGCCCTGCAGTAAACAGTAAACAGCCAAATAAATGACAACTATCAAGACGATACCGTTAGTCAAATGGGAGAGCTTAAAGTAGTAAATAAGATGGAAATGCAGCATCAGAAAGATGTCTTAAATAAGTAGAAGGAAGTAAACAGCTTCTGATGCAAACAAAACAATTGAATTACTCAATGAGACTCAGAGCAATGTAAATTGTCGACTTTCGATACGATATTTACTTGCATAAGAAGTTCAATTAAATTATTTCATTATATCAGCAATGCAAGCATACGATGCATAATTTTATGTAAGTCAGATATTTAACATTTAGTTACAGTGAAAGACGGCAAATTTACTGATTAAATTTTGTTTAGCATTCGTTCCACTGTTCTCAAATACATATTTGTCTGTTGCCAGCACATACTACCACACAAAGCAGAAGCAAGTAGGTGTTAAATATTTAATGGTTACCAAAGTCCAAACAACGGTCTGTCTCTTAAGTGCCATGGAAGGGTTTGCAATTGTCTAAGTGCTAGACACTCCGGAGAGTAGGACGACTAACGCTACGACCAAATTTATGCACAAATTCTACACTTACTTACACTCACACATCTATGCATACATATACTATATACTACATACACATTAAGACATCGTGCTAGCTTGCATGGAATAATGTAGCTCGGCATGAAACCACAAATCTAATTGATTACAACAGACAGTTTGCACAGTTTGTCCTGGCAAACTCAGAGGTAAGCAGGTTTCCCCAAGATACTATTGTCAACATTTAGGGTTACCAAATAAGCCTATTATACTATACATGTGTAGTCGTGGATTACAAGTAATTATCGTGTTAAATGTGATTGTATCTTAGTATTAAGAAAGAATCTACGATTTGTAGAAGAAGGTGGAAGCTATAATAGTGGTAGAATATTACCAAAAAGTAAAAGTAATAAAGTCATATTAAAATGAAAGCATCAGACGCTCGATACATACTTTTTATGCTTTTTTTATATTTACATTATAAAGGTATTGTTGGCATTTATGTTAACTTATATGGTTGATGGGGTTGGCCAATCCGAACTTCACACTGTTTTTACCAAATTGCAGCATAAAATATTCCCAACTGTCCATTGCACACTCAATGACAATGTCAACATTAATCAGTAATAAACCAAATATATTATGTTTCAATAAATGCGCCCAATCAATTTGTTTGTGGCTCAGCTTTTGTTTTATTTTTCATTTTCAACTCGGAATACACGAAATGTTGTGTAATTATATCAAAGGCAGAAAATACCAACCAAATAAACAAACAGATTTTTAATTAGTGGCAACATTTGACTTAATCAACAAATCCATTCAAGGTAAATATGTATCAAACGATGAACTCAGATATTAGGCTGTATTTATGTATTTAAGAATTGTACGTATATCTAAGACTATAAATACTTATTTTATTTAGTATATATTTGTATACACTTTAAAATTAAAGGATTTAGTGAAACTTAAATCTTCTTAAAACTATCTTGTTTCGTATGAAAAATTAAATTTATGGAATCATTACACGTATGCTAAAAGTTAAAGTCGATTTTGCTTGCATCGAGAGTAGGTAGCTTGCGATAGTCTGGCAACACTGGACTGCGACTGTTGATTGTTTATGTTTAGCGCCACAGCGGCCGAAAGGTAAATCAAACATACATGAACAAACGCGACTGCGCTGCTGCTGCGCTGCTACTGCGCTGCGACGCATCTGCTGCGCTGCATAAATTTGTTTCTTGAATAACTTCTGAGTTCAATATCCGATCGTACTGAAATTTGTAGCACACATTTAGCTCTAGCTTTAATATTGCTTATGTTATGGTGATTTTTCTAATTTTAAAACAAACGGGACTTGATATCAAAAATTGAAAATAAACTTGATCTGCGCATGGTATTCAGGAACCTACATTCCAAATTTGAAATCTCTAGCTCTTATAATTGCTGAGATCCACGCGTTCATACAGACGGACGGACGGACAGACGGACGGACAGACGGACTGACAGACAAACGGACAGGTGTCAATCGACTCGGCTACCGATACTGCTCAAGAATATATACACTTTATAGGGTCAAAGATGCCTTCTTCTGCCTATTACATACATCACACAAACTCATTACACAATTTTTTGCCCATTTTTAATGGCCACAGGGTATGAAAATAAAATTATTTTGTTGTCAGAAGCTCTTGAAAGCGATTCGCAAACCAAACCGAGTTTTCCAGCTTTGCTAATAATAAAATAATACTTTGCAAGTTTCTTTTTATCAATATAGAATGTTATTCAAGGAAACGCTTCTATTCACATTCGAAATTCACAAATCTCCCAAAAAAAATTGCAAATGTCAATTGCTTGTTGCAGTAATCATAATAAGAATTTAATCAACTTACCACACAGAATTTCTCGCTCTTCTTGTTACATTCCTTAACATAAAGATGAGAAATCGCCTTGGAGTAGTTCGTGCAGGGCGTTATGGAACCGACGCCCTCATTGTATTGCCCGCACATGTGGCACTTGAGGCCTTCGACAAGTCCAAAGTTGCCGATGCAAAACATGATGACGACCAGCAGCAAAAGCAACGTCAATAGACAGGGCCCAGGCCCAGATGCACTAGAATCAGCTGCCCGACTGACCTTAGAGTACTTTTTGGATGACGTGACATTGATGGCAGCGACGGCTTTTGTTTGCATAGCTTTTAGGTTAGCGTGCGACATTTTCATATGAGTTTTGACCTTTGACTCGGACACCAGACAGCACACAGTTGCAAAACACGCGCACTCGCAAAAATTGCAACTCCGCTATTTTTCGCTGATTTACTTTTATTTTCGGTCCAGGGCTGTTCGCTTTGTTGAATTTATTTGATCGTTAGTTTTAGGTTGCGGTTATCTCAAAAATTGTTAACTATAAATATAAGAATTCCTCGATATATGAATTGGGGGGTTTTTTTTTCTTTTGATAAAAATATGAGTAAATATTTGCATTATTCTGCAAGTAATGAATTTTTTAATCTTATCCCACCACTTTATTAATTTAGAACATTCATAAGGTAGAAAATCGGTGGACAGTTGTTTGCATTAAAGAATAGGTGAAAGTTTAATTTATTGGGATTACTCCGATTTAATTGAATTTTTGAAATGCTTTTATAAGCGTTTGCCCTTTGGGCACTTCATACAGACTTTAAGCTGAATCTAAGAAACTAAACATATTATAGAAATGGAAAGTGACAATATTGTTCCTTAAAAACTTATATAAACTCTTTAAAAATTCAATTTCAATGTTATGCAATCAAATACATTTATATACATATACTTATATGTTTGCTTTTGAATCTATAAACCAGTTGCATAAGCCCAATAACAAATTGCTGCCTTGAGGTTGATGACGTACTCTGTCCATTATATCATTTAAATATTTCTTTATGAACGTTCAAAATGTTCACATATAATAGAGATAGATTTGAGCTTGGAACACATCGTTTTTTGTACTGCAAAAAATACGCACAAATCACATAAAGGTTGCTAAGACTCGTAGTAAATGTATTTTTGTCAGTGAAGAATTTTATTTTTTCACTATTTTGGCCACAAATCACACAAAAGTTGCCAATGCTTATACTAAATCTATTTGTGGCTATGAGAAAATCGGTGAAAACTCCGGTAATATTGAGGATTTTACGGCTTACATTGCAATTTACCAACTCACGACCAGATCAACCGTGTTCAAAAAGAGAATTTCCAAAATACAAAAAAAAAGTGCCCTTAAATTGCTTTTGTTGTTACTTAAATTGTGTGCTTGTCAATGAATGGGGGTGTGCACACACACAAACATATACAAATGTGTGATGTGGCGTTTTTGAGAATTTACAAAAAAAATATCACAATTTGTCGGAGTACTTTGAAAACTGCCTGAAATTGTAAGCCTTTGTAAGACTTTGTGCGTGTGTGTGTTTTTTTGTTGCCTACTTTTGGGCTTTTATTCGAAAGTGGGACAGGTGGGGAAAGTGGTAAAGTTCTTTTTTTTCTCCGCCCAAAAGTGGCCACGCTTTCAATTGCCGTGCTGTTTAATTTCTGGCAAACATCACGTATACGCAGCGTTGCTGCAACCCATACACTGTTCTTCAAACTGCAACGACTGCCGCTGCAGCCAATTAACCAAATTTTTTTTAATTAAATGAACAAATGGCGCCATCGTTATGTCCATGAATGGTGATTGTTGGCCTCCCCGTCCCCCATGACAAGCCAACATCCATCAAAACATCAAAGACGAACATAATTAACACAAGAGCACAAGAATTATGGAGATCTTGAAGCAAAAAGTCATTTCAGTATGCTGCACACAGTTTATCACAGTTCATTAATCTCTGTTTGCTTGCTTAACAAATGTAAACACTGTATTTTTCAACCACGAAGACAACACTTGGGGACCCACAATAATTAATTTTTATTGCCAGATTTCACCGCTTCATCCGCTTGAAGCGTGCGTCGCGTTTGAACAGAAATCGTCGACTGCAGCCACAAAATGGTCCACGAACAGAACCGTTCTGCATGCTACGTGCTATGCGCTACGTGATACGGACACTCGAGTGCTCGCTCGCTCGCGCGTACATACAAATATTCGGTAGCCGAAGTCTGAGTATCTATGTGATTGAGTATTGTGTGTCAGAGCTGTTGATCGCACTTTGATTTATTAAAATGCAGCAAAATTGTCACTTGCAACCCTCTTGACGTGTACTCAATTTGCCAAACAGCTTAGCTTGATGTACATATTGAATTTGTGCATACTACTTACGTTGACATATTATGCAAATATTAAACAAATGCTTACATTATAAATAATTTATAATAATATGTTTATTTATTTAGCTTTAATTAACACATGAAGCATAAACACTTATACTCTCTGTACTTAATTAAATTAATTTACTGCTCATTATCATCTTTACTACACCAACTGCCATACATATATTAGCTTATAAAGTTGTCATACATTCTGCAAATGTTGCTAATGTAAGAGTTCATGTTGCGATAACATGTTGCCATGTTAGCATGCTGTTAGTTAACAGAAAGCTGTCGGCATCTATCCAACACGTTGCGTGTTGTATGCCGAACGCTGTACACTTTCTGAGAATGTAACGGTACACTTTGCTATAAAAACTAAGTATACTATGAAGCTAATGCACACACCCTGGACTTGAATATTGGGCTACAGTTTGAATGCCTTAGCTTTAACAGCTTTTGAGATAAACTCGATCGAAATAAACAATTATAAAGTTCTTTTAACATAATTAATTTGTGTTTTTATTAATATTTATGAACAGAATATACTTTCATCACCATATGAGGTGTACTGAAAATAAATTAAAGAGGTGTAATAATTCTTTGTAAATAGGTATAAGAAAATCTACCCCTAAATATAAAATGTTGAACATAAATAAATATAATTATCAACATAAATTATACGATTAAATACATATATACAGACGCTGGCAATATGATCACAATATAAATGTAATAAATACAAACATCTCTTATCGAATTCAAAAGTCAATGATTATCAAAAATTTGAACCCTGTCGCAATTAATAAAGAGATAACGCAACATCACGATTGCCACAAAAATATTAGAAAAGAGCCAATCTTATAAGAAAAGTGCCAACATTTGTTTTCCCTATAATCTAAGTATTTAACTCATTAAATCAAAGCTTATTCAGTTATAATATTTTTCAGTATACTTACATATGTATAAGGTTACTCACAATTGAGTATAGACATTTGGCATCTTGATTTTAAAGCAAGTAACATACGATACTTTCGCGAAAATGGGCCGATCTAGTGATTTATGAACTAAAGCGATAACATAAGGCCGATAACGATATTTATCAATGTGATAAAGTCAAAGACGTACTTTAGCGGGATTACATCGATTTTATTTAATTTACGAATCTATAGCAAAATTTTTTTCTTTTCAATCCAGTCTATATAGTTGGCCACCTTGCAAAACACGCCGGGATAGGGAGCCACAGTGCAGGGCTTGACGCTCCATGAGACAATGCCAACCTGCTGGCCGTTAAACAAAAGGGGACCGCCAGAATCACCAGTGCATTGCCCCTTGCCGCCCTCATCCACACCACCGCAAATGTGATAACGAGGATCGGTGCCTTTGTTATGACGTCGAACACACTCTTCATCCGAGTAGATCTTGAGAGGAACTTGCTGCAAGGTTGTCTGTATTTTGCCTTCCGTCTAAAAAATAAAGCATAAGATTAGCAAAATTAACTTCTACAATTCGTTAAGATAATACCCACCGCATTCAATCCCCAACCGATGAGTTCACCCTCACCGCCTTCGTCCAGCTGAGGTGTGGCAAAGTTCATCTCTGGCAGCTGCACGGGAGCAACTGTTTTAAAGTCAAATACAAAGGGTTCCGTCACTTGAAGCAACGAAATATCATTGGCATGCTTGTTTGATGGAACGTATGGATTATACAGTTCGTGCAGAATAATACGCTTGACTGCAACAACATTGGCTCCTTTGGGTCCGATATCGGTCACGCCATACTGCACGGAGAGTTGTGAAGGGCTTTGTCCATACGTACAATGAGCTGCTGTCAGCACAAAGAAATTTGAGATGATGGAGCCGCCGCAGGAATGATCACCGCGTATGCCACGCAATGAAACCTGCAAGATAATATTGTATAGTGAAATTATTAAGAAGTTGGTACTTAGCCATTCCGTAAGGCAGCGAACTTCGTAGTATAGAGGTAGAGTGAGGGCGCCATCTTGTTTATAATTTCACCATGGCTACACAGATTGCTCACTTCAACTCACCACGAAGGGGTAATCCTCCACACGCGCATCTGTTCCATTCACCACTCGGCCCATCGGAGGTGCAGCATAAACGCCGACACAGGCAATTGCCAATAGCAGGAACACCGAGGTGTTTAGTTTTCCGCTTAAGCGAAGCATGATTTCATTAACGGTACCACAAGTTGACTCTGAACTGTCGGGGCTGCAAACTGTTTCTTTTATAGCCAAACACATGTTGCTAAACTTCTAACCGATTTAACTAAATTTATGACCGGCGATAGGTCGGCAATAAAAGTTAAAGACTTTTTACAACTTATGTGTCATGATAATAAATTTTGGATTTTTTCGCAAATAAATTGCCACCACTTGAACATTTTCATGCAATAACAGATAAATTTGGTGGAGATGACCACATCTACTTATCACTTATTAGCAATGGCTTCAATTTTCCATTTTTTGTTGATTTATGTAAGCCTTTTGATATTATAGTTTAGTTAAAATTACTACAATGCATAAAAGCAAAAATAATGTGGAAAATTATAAAATGTGAAACTGTGCATAAGAGTATTTTTAAATATAGAAATCATATTCTGTTATTTGTAAAGGAATGTGCATTATATTAATACATAAGTATACATTCATGCACATTCCGGCTTTAATACGAGTATTCGACAGAATTTTATACCCTGTGCCCATTAAAAATGGGCAAACAAGGGTATAGTGAATTTGTGTGAATGTATGTAACAGGCCGAAGGAAGCATCTTCGACCCTGTAAAGTGTATATATTCTGAATCAGTATCAGTAGCCGAGTCGATTGACACCTGTCCGTCTGTCTGTCCGACCGTCTGTCCGTCCGTCCGTCTGTTCGTCCGTCCGTCTGTATGAACGTATGGATCTCAGCAACTATAAGAGCTAGAGCCTTCAAATTTGGAATATAGGTTCCTGAATACCATACGCAGATCAAGTTTATTTTCAATTTTCGATATCAAGTCCCGTTGGTTTTAAAATTAGAAAAATCACCATAACATAAGCAATGTTAAATCTGGAGACTTGAGATTTGGCACACATGATAAAAAGCTTGTGCTTAATGTGTCCTGAAAATTTCATCGCGATGCCCCGCCCCCTTCGCCCATAACTCGGAAAAGCTGATAACAAGAGCAGTTTTATAGCTAGAGACTTGATATTTGGCACACATAATAAGTATCCTACTCTCAATGTGTGCTACAAATTTCAGTACGATCGGATATCGAGCTCAGAAGTAATTCAAGAAACAAATTTATGCAGCGCAGCAGATGCGTCGCAGCGCAGTCGCAGCGCAGTCGGTCCGCCGCGGCGACGATATAATGAACGAAAAGTCGCTTTTGTTAATGTATGTATGTTTGATTTATTTTAAATATAACTTTTAATGCACAAATTGTACAAAATCAAAATGAAACAACTGATAAAATGTTTGACTTAATAATTATACATTATGTGTGTGGGTGTAATTTATTTAAATGAATGTGAAATTGTAAAAACAATATTTGAAATTAAATAATGACTTAGGATTAGATATATAACTTATATGTTAATAACTAGGTTTAACTAGATTTGATTATATATTTGCGGTTTTTTATCGTCTCTGTGTTTTTTATAAAAATAAATTCCAATTATTTCTGTACGTTTTTGTCTCTCTTTTCTCTTCGAGTCGAGCATAGCCATGACTTTATTAAATGATTATTTGCTTTGATTTCTCCTTTTTAGACCCTTTACTTTAAACAAGCCGATCAGTCGAACGGGCGCGACAGTAGGATACCCTGTGCAGGTCTTGAATTAAAAGTATTTTGGGAAAAGTAATTTAATTATAGTGGAAATGCTCTGTATGTAGTCACAGCTGTTATTATATTGCGCGCCAAACCATATGTTTTTGAAATTGAAGGCAATGTTTATATATATGGGTTTTGGTAATGCGGAAAATTTAAGTTATTGTAATACTATGATAGTAACGTAAAATTGTCAACCAAACGAGTTAGGAATCGCAAATATAAATGAATATTATAATAGTAATTATTCAGTTTGTCAGTGCTGGACAACTCTTAAGCTATTGGAGGACAGTGTTGGACAACTGGCCAATTATAATGAAATAATGGCAATAAAACAAATTCCTTAATATTTCCTTTATTAATTGGTCGATCGCTATGAAACTTGCAGCAAATTGCTTAGCGTTGTCGTACTAAACATTTAAGCTACATATGTTATCTTAACGAAGATGAGTGTAAACAGTCGCAAATATTCATTATACATTCCCGGGAGGAAGACAAGGCGAGAGATAGTGCAAAGAAGATTGTCATATATGTGCTCTTGCTCTTGCCAACCACTGTTAAGTAATGGCAAAAAAATAAATAAATTAATATCTCCTATATTAATAAGTCGATCGCTATGAAACTTGTAGCAAATTGCTTAGCGGGGCTATTCTGTTCATTGAAAGAGTAAGGGAATCCCTAAGGAATTTGAAGAGGATTCCCTATAGAATTCGGCGAGGAAAGAGTAAGGGAATCCCTAAGGAATTTGAAGAGGATTCCCTATGGAATTTGGCGAGGAAAGAGTAAGGGAATCCCTAAGGAATTTGATGGGGATTCCCTATGGAATTTGGCGAGGAAAGAGAGAGGGAATCCTTAAGGAATTTGAAGAGGATTCCCTATGGAGTTTGGCGAGGAAAGAGTAAGGGAAACCCTAAGGAATTTGAAGAGGATTCCCTATGGAATTTGGCGGGGAAAGAGTAAGGGAATCCCTAAGGAATTTGAAGAGGATTCCCTATGGAATTTGGCGGGGAAAGAGTATGGGAATCCCTAAGGAATTTGAAGAGGATTCCCTATGGAATTTGGCGAGGAAAGAGTAAGGGAATCCCTAAGGAATTTGAAGAGGATTCCCTATGGAATTTGGCGAGGAAAGAGTAAGGGAATCCCTTAGGAATTTGATGAGGATTCTATGGAATTTGGCGAGGAAAGAGTAAGGGAATCGCTAAGGAATTTGAAGAGGATTTTGATGAGAATTCTATGGAATTTGGCGAGGAAAGAGTAAGGGAATCCTTAAGGAATTTGAAGAGGATTCCCTATGGAATTTGGCGAGGAAAGAGTAAGGGAATCCCTAAGGAATTTGAAGAGGATTCCCTTTGGAATTTGGCGAGGAAAGAGTAGGGGAATCCCTAAGGAATTTGAAGAGGATTCCCTATGGAATTTGGCGAGGAAAGAGTAAGGGAATCCCTAAGGAATTTGAAGAGGATTCCCTATGGAATTTGGCGAGGAAAGAGTAAGGGAATCCCTAAGGAATTTGAAGAGGATTCCCTATGGATTTTGGCGAGGAAAGAGTAAGGGAATCCCTAAGGAATTTGAAGAGGATTCCCTATGGAATTTGGCGAGGAAAGAGTAAGGGAATCCCTAAGGAATTTGAAGGGGATTCCCTATGGAATTTGGCGAGGAAAGAGTAAGGGAATCCCTAAGGAATTTGAAAAGGAATCCCTATGGAATTTGGCGAGGAAAGAGTAAGGGAATCCCTAAGGAATTTGAAGAGGATTCCCTATGGAATTTGGCGGGGAAAGAGTAATGGAATCCCTAAAGAATTTGAAGAGGATTCCCTATGGAATTTATCGAGGAAAGAGTAAGGGAATCCCTTAGGACTTTGAAGAGGATTCCCTATGGAATTTGGCGAGGAAAGAGTAAGGGAATCCTTAAGGAATTTGAAGAGGATTCCCTATGAAATTTGGCGAGGAAAGAGTAAGGGAATCCCTAAGGAATTTGAAGAGGATTCCCTATGGAATTTGGCGAGGAAAGAGTAAGGGAATCCCTAAGGAATTTGAAGAGGATTCCCTATGGAATTTGGCGAGGAAAGAGTAAGGGAATCCCTAAGGAATTTGAAGAGGATTCCCTATGGAATTTGGCGAGGAAAGAGTAAGGGAATCCCTAAGGAATTTGAAGAGGATTCCCTATGGAATTTGGCGAGGAAAGAGTAAGGGAATCCCTAAGGAATTTGATGAGGATTCTATGGAATTTGGCGAGGAAAGAGTAAGGAAATCCTTAAGGAATTTGAAGAGGATTCCCTATGGAATTTGGCGAGGAAAGAGTAAGGGAATCCCTAAGGAATTTGAAGAGGATTCCCTATGGAATTTGTCGAGGAAAGAGTAAGGGAATCCCTAAGGAATTTGATGAGGATTCTATGGAATTTGGCGAGGAAAGAGTAAGGGAATCCTTAAGGAATTTGAAGAGGATTCCCTATGGAATTTGGCGAGGAAAGAGTAAGGGAATCCCTAAGGAATTTGAAGAGGATTCCCTATGGAATTTGGCGAGGAAAGAGTAAGGGAATCCCTTAGGAATTTGATGAGGATTCTATGGAATTTGGCGAGGAAAGAGTAAGGGAATCGCTAAGGAATTTGAAGAGGATTTTGATGAGAATTCTATGGAATTTGGCGAGGAAAGAGTAAGGGAATCCTTAAGGAATTTGAAGAGGATTCCCTATGGAATTTGGCGAGGAAAGAGTAAGGGAATCCCTAAGGAATTTGAAGAGGATTCCCTTTGGAATTTGGCGAGGAAAGAGTAGGGGAATCCCTAAGGAATTTGAAGAGGATTCCCTATGGAATTTGGCGAGGAAAGAGTAAGGGAATCCCTAAGGAATTTGAAGAGGATTCCCTATGGAATTTGGCGAGGAAAGAGTAAGGGAATCCCTAAGGAATTTGAAGAGGATTCCCTATGGATTTTGGCGAGGAAAGAGTAAGGGAATCCCTAAGGAATTTGAAGAGGATTCCCTATGGAATTTGGCGAGGAAAGAGTAAGGGAATCCCTAAGGAATTTGAAGGGGATTCCCTATGGAATTTGGCGAGGAAAGAGTAAGGGAATCCCTAAGGAATTTGAAAAGGAATCCCTATGGAATTTGGCGAGGAAAGAGTAAGGGAATCCCTAAGGAATTTGAAGAGGATTCCCTATGGAATTTGGCGGGGAAAGAGTAATGGAATCCCTAAAGAATTTGAAGAGGATTCCCTATGGAATTTATCGAGGAAAGAGTAAGGGAATCCCTTAGGACTTTGAAGAGGATTCCCTATGGAATTTGGCGAGGAAAGAGTAAGGGAATCCTTAAGGAATTTGAAGAGGATTCCCTATGGAATTTGGCGAGGAAAGAGTAAGGGAATCCCTAAGGAATTTGAAGAGGATTCCCTATGGAATTTGGCGAGGAAAGAGTAAGGGAATCCCTAAGGAATTTGAAGAGGATTCCCTATGGAATTTGGCGAGGAAAGAGTAAGGGAATCCCTAAGGAATTTGAAGAGGATTCCCTATGGAATTTGGCGAGGAAAGAGTAAGGGAATCCCTAAGGAATTTGAAGAGGATTCCCTATGGAATTTGGCGAGGAAAGAGTAAGGGAATCCCTAAGGAATTTGATGAGGATTCTATGGAATTTGGCGAGGAAAGAGTAAGGAAATCCTTAAGGAATTTGAAGAGGATTCCCTATGGAATTTGGCGAGGAAAGAGTAAGGGAATCCCTAAGGAATTTGAAGAGGATTCCCTATGGAATTTGTCGAGGAAAGAGTAAGGGAATCCCTAAGGAATTTGATGAGGATTCTATGGAATTTGGCGAGGAAAGAGTAAGGGAATCCTTAAGGAATTTGAAGAGGAATCTCTATGGAATTTGGCGAGGAAAGAGTAAGGGAATCCCTAAGAAATTTGAAGAGGATTCCCTATGGAATTTGCCGAGGAAAGAGTAAGGGAATCCCTAAGGAATTTGAAGAGGATTCCCTATGGAATTTAGCGAGGAAAGAATAAGGGAATCCCTAAGGAATTTGAAGAGGATTCCCTATGGAATTTGGCGAGGAAAGAGTAAGGGAATCCCTAAGGAATTTGAAGAGGATTCCCTATGGAGTTTGCCAAGGAAAGAGTAAGGGAATCCCTATTACTAAATTACTTTTCCCAAAATACTTTTAATTCAAGACCTGCACAGGGTATCCTACTGTCGCGCCCGCTCGACTGATCGGCTTGTTTCATTTATACTTGTTTTCTTTTTGTTTAAGGGAAGAGCTTCTATATTAAACCCCATTAAATACTTTCTTTTATAGACACTAAATACGCGCTAATTTAAATAATCTAAATAACTTTTGTTGGGTATTTTTATAGCCTGTGCCCATTAAAAATGGGCAAAAAAGGCTATAATGAATTTGTGTGAATGTATGTAACAGGCAGAAGGAAGCATCTCCGACCCTATAAAGTATATATATTGCTGATCAGTATCAATAGCCGAGTCGATTTACACCTGTCCGTCTGTCTGTCCGTCCGTCCGTCCGTCCGTCCGTCTGTATGAACGCGTGGATCTTAGCAACTATAAGAGCTAGAGACTTCAAATTTGGAATGTAGGTTCCTGAATACCATACGAAGATCAAGTTTATTTTCAATTTTCGATTTCGTGTCCCGTTGGTTTTAAAATTTGAAAAATCACCATAACATAAGCAATGTCTAAGCTAGAAACTTGAGATTTGGCACACATGATAAAAAACTTGGGTTTAATGTGTCCTGAGAATTTCATCGCGATGCCGCGCCCCCTTCGCCCATAACTCGGAAAAGCTGATAACAAGAGGAGTTTTATAGCTAGAGACTTGAGATTTGGCACACATAATAAGTATTCTTCTCTCAATGTGTGCAACAAATTTCAGTACGATCGGATATTGAACTCAGAAGTTATTCAAGTAACAAATTTATGCCTCGCAGCAGATGCGTCGCAGCGCAGTAGCAGCGCAGTCGCTGCGCCGCGCCGACGATATAATGAACGAAAAGACGCGTTTGTTCATGTATGTTTGACATGCCTTTCGTCTGCTGTGGCGCTGAGCATAAACAATCAACAGCCGCAGTCCAGTGTTGCCAGACTATCGGAAGCAACCTACTCTCGATGCAAGCAAAATCGACTTCAAGCGATATATTTAAATCCCATTATAATGAAAATACTTTTCTTTGAAGACCTGCACAGGGTATCCTACTGTCGCGCCCGCTCGACTGATCGGCTTGTTTTTTTTAGTTTAGTTAATTTAGTTTAGTTTAGCTTCCTGGTCGGCTCCACTTTCTGCGACATGGCGGTTAAAACGCGCTGATTGTCAATCACACGAAAGCTGCTAATTTACGAACGTACCTCGCCCTCGCTCTTGGGGGATGGTGGCTCTAAACCTGCAATATAAAGTTGATTAAAGTTAATATTCAGTTGTTAAAGTTAGCTGTGTCTTAAAGTCAATTGAAAGCTAAAGATAATGCGAAAGCTCTGTGCTTCGCTTACGCATAGAAGTTCTTATGCTTTAAATGGGCTTTTATGGAATTTGGCGAGGAAAGAGTAAGGGAATCCCTAAGGAATTTGAAGGGGATTCCCTATGAAATTTGGCGAGGAAAGAGTAAGGGAATCCCTAAGGAATTTGATGAGGATTCCCTATGGAATTTGGCGAGGAAAGAGTAAGGGAATCCCTAAGGAATTTGAAGAGGTTTCCTTATGGAATTTGGCGAGGAAAGAGTAAGGGAATCCCTAAGGAATTTGAAGAGGATTCCCTATGGAATTTGGCGAGGAAAGAGTAAGGGAATCCCTAAGGAATTTGAAGAGGATTCCCTATGGAATTTGGCGAGGAAAGAGTAAGGGAATCCCTAAGGAATTTGATGAGGATTCTATGGAATTTGGCGAGGAAAGAGTAAGGGAATCCTTAAGGAATTTGAAGAGGATTCCCTATGGAATTTGGCGAGGAAAGAGTAAGGGAATCCCTAAGGAATTTGGAAATTGAACAGGATTCCCTATGTAATTTGGCGAGGAAAGATTAAGGGAATCCCTAAGGAATTTGAAGATTCCCTATGGAATTTGGCGAGGAAAGAGTAAGGGAATCCCTAAGGAATTTGAAGAGGATTCCCTATGGAATTTGCCGAGGAAAGAGTAAGGGAATCCCTAAGGAATTTGAAGAGGAAAGAGTAAGGGAATCCCTATTACTAAATTACTTTTCCCAAAATACTTTTAATTCAAGACCTGCACAGGGTATCCTACTGTCGCGCCCGCTCGACTGATCGGCTTGTTTTTATATGGAGTTGATACCTTTCAAACAGAATTTCGAGCTACTGGATACTATGCTTTAGATAAAAATAAAACTTGGCATTTTGTCTTCGTAACATGGAAAATTTGTCTGGAAGTTCTGGTACAAAATATTTTCACAAGGTGGCAACCTTGCTAATAGGTAGCATTTATCAGTACATCAGCAATATGCTGATTTATGGAGTTCGGTCGATTGCGATAACACAATGATGATAACGATAACGATTTGACAAACTGCTATCAACAAAGGCGTACAACAACGGGATTTCCTAAGACGCGTATCAAAAATAATAAATGTTTCAAAAATGTATTTATTTTATCGTCGAGTCTATGCCAATATTATTTGATTTAAATGAATCCAGTCAATATAGTTGGCGACCTTGCAGTAAACTCCAGGATAGGGCGCCACAGTACATGGCTTGATGCTCCAGGAGACAATGCCAACCTGCTGGCCGTCATACAAGAGGGGACCGCCAGAATCACCACTGCATTGCCCCTTGCCACCCTCGTCGACTCCTCCGCAAATGTGATAACGAGGATCGGTGCCTTTATTATGACGTCGAACACACTCCTCATCGGAATAGATCTTAAGAGGCACTTGCTGCAACGTTGACTGTATTTGGCCGCCCGTCTAAATAACAAACAGATAGCTTAGCAAAAGTTTACTTTGTCTTCAAGATCAATACTCACCACATTTAATCCCCAACCTATGAGTTCACCCTCACCTCCCTTTTCCAGCTGTGGTGTGGCAAAATTCAGCTCTGGCAGCTTCACGGGAGCCACCGTTTTATAGTCGAATTCAAAAGGTTCCGCCACCTGAAGCAGCGCAATATCATTGGCATAGCTGTTGGAGGGATTGTAGAGCTCGTGCTGAATAATACGCTTGACTGCAACAACATTGGGTCCGAAGGCATTGATCTTGGTCACTCCATACTGAACGGTGAGCTGTTCAGGCTTACGTCCGGCAGTGCAATGAGCTGCTGTCATCACAAATAGATTTGATATAATGCTACCACCGCAGGAATGTCCACCGTATGAAGTACGCATCGAAACCTGCAATACGGAAATTTGAGTATCCCACAGTCTTAGTGAAATTAATAAGTAAGGGACTTATTTATTCACTACAACCTCTCTCTCGACTATTTAGTTGATTCGAAGAGCACAGAGTATAGAGGTAGAGTGATTACGTCATCTTGTTAGTAATTCCACCATGGTTACACAGATTGTTCACTTCAACTCACCACGAAGGGGTAATCCTCCACACGCGCATCTGTTCCATTCACCACTCGTCCCATCGGAGGTGCAGCATAAACGCCGACACAGGCAATTGCCAATAGGAGGAACACCGAAGTGCTTAGTTTTCCCGTAACGCGTATCATGTTTTCGTTAACCGTACCACGAGTTGACTCTGAACTACCGAGAGCTGCAAACTGTGCCTTTTATAGCCAAACACATGTTGCTTAACTTCGTAGCGATATACTAAATTTATGACCGGCGATAGGTCGGCAATAAGTGTTAAAAGTGTCCGATCAGATTTAGAATTTATGTTTTACGATTATATATTTAGGTTTTTCGCAAACTAATTGCCACTACTTGAACATTATAAATAAATGATAGCTATTATCAATAATTATATTTTATTAACATCTTATGCCAAATTTATACTAATCAGTTTCAATTAAGCACAAGTGTTACTTCTCCACCCTTTTTGATCACATTAGTTCGCCAAGTCAGCTTGCTGTCTAGCACTGTTCCCAGGTACTTTGGGGGAACCAATCGTGGTACCGTGAACCTCTTTGTGACGAAGAAGAAGAGGGTAGTCCTATTTGCATTAAAAAGAACCCTACACATTCCGCCCACTCATATGTCTCCCTGAGTGTGTGTTCCATGACAGAACTAAAGGTCGATAGGCATGTTCTCGTAATATTTATGTTTATCTCGTCCGAAATTTCAGATACTTTTGAGGATCTTCTTTTAAATCTCTTGATGAGGTCGTCGACTACCAGATTCCAAATCCGGTGTGGCTCTGTGTGCCTGCAACTGAGAAGATTATTTATCCACAGGCTTATGACTGGATGAGTTTTAGTTGATCTTAGTCATTCGCCACGTTAAATGCATATTCTTGGTAGTGTAGAGCTTTCTCTATGGATTTTACTAGGAAGAGTAGGGTAAAAAGAGGGTAAAAAGCATGCTGGTTTGTCGACATTAGTCATCTCACATTGTCTCTGATGGGTAGATCCAAAAACTTTTGCTGTAGTCTGATATAATGTAGGTTAATCTGCAATACACTCAGCATTATGGGTGGCTGATTCACCATTCTTGATGGATTGTTTATCAACATATGGACTCCGTGGTTCCATAAGGATGTTTTATTTAACCGATTACGTGCCTGCAGTTGCGAGATATTGGATATAAGTTCTATAAAGTATGTATAGGGATTATCTATGGTACATACTCAATATCTTAAACTACTCTTAGGCCAAGGAAAAACCATTACTTACGCTTCGCCAAAAGAATAAGCGTTTACAATGGTCTCGAGAGCGGATGTCTTGGACTCAAAGACAATGGAACTCCATCATATTTAGCGATGAAGCTAAATTTAATGTGAGTGTCGGTGATGCACGAAGGAGAATTGTCCGTAACAAAACTGAAGCGTACCATAAGGACTGCCTTAAAAGGTCAGTTAAGTTCCCAGCAAGCATAATGGTCTGGCGTTGTATGTCTGCCAAAGGGGTAGGACATCTGCACTTTATTGATGGGATGGTCAACGCTGAAAAATACATAAACATACTAGAAGAAAGTTTGCTGCCATCAATACCAAAACTGGCTGACTGTGGTGAATACACGTTTCAACAGGATTGAGCATCATCTCATACTGCCAAACGAACCAAATCATGGATTTGGCCATCAAATAGTCCGGACCTAAGCCCATTCGAGAATATATGGTGAATAATGAAAAGAAACCTAAACAATGAACCTCAAAGAACCCATTCTGATTTAAAAACAAAATTGAAAGAAATGTGAGACTCTATTTCAACAGAACAATGTCAGAATTTATTAAAATCTATGCCAAAGCGTTGTAAATGTGTTGTAAAGGGTTGTAATATCTACAAAATATTATCTTTAAAAGAAATTATTATTGTTGTTGTTGTTAAAGTACAACAAAAATTGTTTTACCAAAATTAAGAGAATAAAATGATCTTTCAGAAAAAGATAGGTTTGCATGTTTTATCTACTTAAGTATTGAAAATATCTGTCTGTTAAACATTGCATACGGGTAAAAAAGCTTGCCGTACGAATTAATAGTGGTCGGAGCTCGTATATAACTGTCAATCCAGTCAACATAGCTAGCAACCCTAGTGTAGACTCCAGGATAGGGCGCCACAGTACAGGGCTTGACGCTCCATGAGACAATGCCAACCTGCTGGCCGCTATACAAGAGGGGACCGCCAGAATCACCGCTGCATTGTCCCTTGCCACCCTCGTCGACTCCTGCGCAAATGTGATAACGAGGATCGGTGTCTTGATCATGACGTCGAACACACTCCTCATCCGGGTAGATCTTAAGTTCGACCTGCTGCAACCTTGTCTGTACTTGGCCGCCCGTCTAAATAACAAACAGATAGATTAGATTAAAAGTTGACTTTGACTTCTTCACAAATACGCACCCCATTCAATCCCCAACCTAGAAGTTTACCCGCACCGCCTTCTTCTCCCTGCGGTGTGACAAAGTTCATCTCTGGCAGCTGCACAGGAGCCACAGTTATATAGTCAAATTCAAAAGCTTTCGCCACCTGAATCAACGCAATATCATTGGCGTAGCTGTTGTACGGATTGTACAGTGGGTGCACATAAATACGCCTGATAGCAACAACATTGGGTCCGACAGCTCCGATATTGCTGACGCCATACTGTATGTTGAGTTGTTCAGGATTCGATCCAACCACACAATGGGCAGCTGTCATCACGTAGATATTTTCAATGATGGTACCACCGCAAATATGCCAACCGCTAGTATAACGCAACGAAATCTGCAAAATGACAAATTGAGTATCCATTGCATTACTTTACTTTTGCACCACAGTTATTTCCCCATAGTTGCAGCCTCTTCACCACAACTCACCACGAATGGATAATCCTCCACACGCGCATCTGTTCCATTCACCACTCGTCCCATCGGAGGTGCAGCATAAACGCCGACACAGGCAATTGCCAATAGGAGGAACACCGAGTTTCTTAGGTTTCTCATGTTTTTGTTAAAGGTGCAACAAGTTGACTCTGAACTGTCGTGGCTTCGAACTGTGTCTTTTATAGCCAAGACGCCTGCTGCTTGCTTACCTTCTATGAGATATGACTAATATTTATGGTCGGCGATAATGTTGAAGAGTTCAATCCACCGACGCACTCTAATTTGCAATAATAATTACAATTTATATGGCATCATTAGACATTTAGGTTTTTTTCGCAATTAATTAATTGCAAGCACTTGAACCTTTTTTAAATAATGCCCGATAAATGAACTCGAGATGACCGCTTCATATCGCTATCATTTACTTAACTGTTAACCGCGTTATGGGATATATGTATACAGGCTTTTCACACAGTATTAACAACCAATGATTAGACTGAACAACTTTTATTATTATTAATAATCACTTTCATCTTTTAGGAATACTTTAATTATACATATCGCATATTTAATTCAATACTGAAGCAACTAAAAAGTTCCCAGCTTAGCATACAAATTTAGTAATGAATTTTTGAAAGGAAAAACAATTTTCAACTATTAGCAATATTTTAAATATTTATGTATTTCATTTTATTTTAAATCTTTAGACTAAACAGCATTAATTAAATTAATCACAATGCATAAAAACAAATAAATATGTGGTCTGATATCCAGGTGTAGTTGTGGAAATTCTGGAATGCGAAACTGTGTAAGAAGAGTATTTTAAAATATACAAATCATAGCGAGTGTGTTAAAAAAACAAAATCTGATCATTTTAGGGGAATATATATATACCTTACACTAGGCTACTTGACTAGGCGATGCTCTGTGGCAACGATCTACAAAAATACTCTAACAAAAACTGCGCTTCAGGCGCCATCTTTCTACTTTCTACTGTATACTACAGCTGCGTACCGTGGACAGCTTTTGCTCCTCTTCATCCAAATTCTTAGCGCTCAAAATGCTTTTAATGCTCTCGGCCTCCTTGATCCAGAATTCCAGCTAAAAAGATTAAATGGCATTTGTTTAAAATTTCAAATGTGGCAATTAAACTGCATTCATTTGTCTTACTTGTTGTAGCAACAAATTGCGTCGTTCTCCCTTCGGTTCATTGTTGACAAACGGCACCAGAATTCCCAGTGCTGAAGTATACGACTCCAAGGCAGCATCCAGCTTCCGTTCGTAGAGATATAGCTCACCCCGTCGCCCGATTTCCAGACCAGACTTCAACGTTGGACTCGAGCTCGATAGGGCATCTAAAAGAAAAACAATTAATTGAATTAAATAAATAAATGAAGTTCATACAGTAATGTGTCATACAAAGCTGTTTATATCGCGCATCCGGCTCAAGCATTTCCATCATGCGTGAGGTGCTTGGTTGATTAGTTTCAGCAGCGGCGTCAGGGCCAACTTTTTCAGTTGGCTGCGTTGTAGATGGCAGTGATGACTTCTGATTTCGTTGTGCTAGCAGTTTATATTCATCCTCAATTATGACATTTTTGATTTCCTCGGCGCGTTTCATGTACGCTAAAGCACGATTGCGCAACGCTTGCCGTCGATTGGCATCGGATTCTTCGGTGATCAATGGAACAAAATACTGTAATGCACTGCAATACAAATAATATGCCTCTTTGCAGTTATGTTTCTCATCATGCTCCACCGCTTGAGTGACCAAATCAATGGCCTTCTTCAATGTCTGCTCCGAGGGAAACGTTTTGAGATCTAAAAACGGATGTGCAAAGAAATCCGCAAAGGAAATACGCTCCGCCGGCTCGTGGGCCAGAAGGCGACGCAACAAATCGTTGCACTCGTTGCTGATACGAGCATTTGGTGGAAGTACAATTGGTTCAGCTTTGCGAATGCGCAACAGCAATTCCTCAATTGTCCTTGAACTGTATGGTGCCTTGCCGAATAGGCATTCATATAGAATGACGCCAACACTCCAGAGATCTGCCTTGGCATCATACTGATGCTTTCGTACGATTTCCGGTGCCATATAGAGCGGAGATCCTTTTAGCTGTTCATTCAATTCGCCCAATTTCAGGTGTTGCGCAAAACTAGGCAATAATTTAAACATAAAACTGAGGACAAATATGATTTACTTATTTCTACATACCCGAAATCTGCAACCTTTAGAGATACATTGTTGGCGCCACGTGTTAGCAGAAGATTCTGCGGCTTTAGATCAAAATGTGAAATGTCATTGGCTCTCATATATTGTACGGCAGCTGCCAATTGACGCAGAAAGTAACGACATGTGGTCTCCGGCAATGCTTTCTTGGTTCGTATAAAGGCTGATAAATTGCCCGCATTACAGTACTCCAATACAATGTAAATGTTCCTACGAGAAGTCAAAATAATATTAAATATCTATTATACATATACGAACTCCAACATTGCAACTCACTTGTCATCCCAGAAGAAATCCTGAAGCGTTACAATGTACTTGTGTTTAAGGTCACGCAAGAGGCGAATTTCCGTAATTAGATTATCGCGTGAGCTTTGTGATAGTGTGGACATTTCCACGTACTTGATTGCATGATAGGTACGTTGCTTCTACAAGAAACAAATGAATATAGTATGCACTCGACTAAATATTGTATGATCTCATGTCTTACTTTATGACGCGCCTTGTAAACAGATGCATAACTACCCGCTCCAAGCTTCTCGAGGATTTCATAGTCCGTTATGCGCGGCAGTGACATGTTTTAACCACTAAATGGCCATTTATAATATATAAAAAATTAAATTTATGTAGTTTCTAAGAATTTGCGTTAGTTTAGATAAACCATAACAATGCATATGACAGTCACAACGAATGTGAACACAAACAGCTGACAATAATGATTATCGATAGCCGCCACAATTGTCACACTTGTTGCTCAACAGTTGTGCCGCCGTGGAGTGTACCAATGCAACTCTGTGCCAATGTGAATGGGTAGCACTTTTGTGATTCAGTGTGTTTGTTGTTGATGCGTATCTCAGCAACTGAATTTCTTTTTATTAAAAGGTAAATAAATGCTCAGAGCTATTTAAATGTGCATAAGTTAATATTGAACGCCAAAATGTGATGTAAACCATGATTTATCAGTCAGTAATAAGAAAGTTGAAATAGGCCGCAAACTCTGTGTTTTTAAGCTTGGCTTGAATGGAGTTTGCTAATAGACACACCCAAAATAACAAATTAAGCAGACACGCCCGTTAACAAATGCATGAGAACTGAATCAATCAAAACTTCAATATTTTATGTTATTGCAGTTATTCTTGGAAAGTGCCAGAGCGTATTTCAGTGTCCTTTAACAAGTGACGTCACTTACAAGGCTTCAAGATGAATTACGGCCGTAAAACGCCCTCAACCTATCGGTCGAATCCCTCGGTGTATTCCCATGCGACGGGAAGGTAAGTTCTAAAATTATCAACAGGTATATTTAAGTAATTGAACATGTTGAACATGCTTGCAGATCCTCGACAAATTTACACTCGAAAATGTCGCGTTCGACACGTTCTGTGCGAATTCCATGGTATCAGAGGCCCCTACTAAAGAATAATCAGTATATCGACATACAGAAAGGTGCCATGTTTATAGGACTGTTCGCTGTTGTAAGATTAATATGTTTAACTTGTCAATTTTGCAGAAGAATTGTTAATTTGTTCTGTTTCGTTGCAGTTCCTGTCACTCTTCACCATTGCCACTACCATCTTTGATATATATTGTTATGCCATGGCTGCTCCAGGCTCCACACATTATGGTTACTACATTATATCCTACGAATTTGTATATGTTGGAAATAAGCATGGTATTTACATTGATTTATATTTGTTTGTTTTGGATCTAATTTGTTTTATTTCTAGTGCGCAACATGCTGATTGTTTTTGCCTTATTCTCACTAATTTTGGCGCTCATCAACTTTGTTACAAGCATTTTATTGTGCGTCGCTTTGCGCAAGGTAAGATTTAATAATTCGGAATCGGCTTGGCCAACATTTCACTTTCATTTCACTCATGCCCAAAAGCAAGAAAAACTTGGAAAACAGAAACGCTTGTTAAGCAAACGGGTAACAACAAACATCGCAATCAAACATACACCAATCCCATTAGAGAAAATTATATATTATATTATTTGACAAATTGGCTGTTAGCGTCATAAATAATTTACTTTAGATGTGACTGCAATGTTTATAACACTCTTTGCTATCTTTAAAACAGGAATACGAACGAAAAGTTCTTCCCTGGCTGTGGACTTTTGCAATCTTTACTGTTTGGCGCGCCTTGGCCCTCATCTTCTTTGCCATTGTTAATGATCTGTACTTTGCCTACAATATTATTATGGTTCTGCTTTGGTCCATATTCTGTCTGTTTGCCATCTATGGTTGGGCCGTTGTCTATTCGCTCTTCCTGGAGCTGGTGGATCTGACAAAGCTGGAGGATCTGGCGCACTTGCGTGTAAGTATATTGATCATTATCAAGTCGAGCATTTGTCTGACTGCGTCATTCCAGATGGGAACAATGGCCTCGCTGCACGCATCGACAGCAAACTCATTGGCCGGATCGCGTCCCACAACACCTCACAGCACTGTATCGACAATGCCAGTCGGCTAGACCGAAATGAATTTACTGTAAGGTGGCGTATTTACCACACGAATGGTGAAATTATTTAAGAGGCCTCAACAAATCGAAATTTGTCACCTTATAGTAAATTCGCCTTGAGCTAGACAATGTATTAGCCACACACACTGCACACAATGAACGCCGTCCGTCTAATGGTTGCACAAGGACAACCAAAAAGCGCTTTACTTGTATACATTCCATTTATGTAAGCATTTTCACCAGTTTAGTGCCTTAGATGCATACATATCAATTTCTACATGAATCTGCATAGTCTTAAGTGTCATTCCGTCCACCAAACAATGTTAGTTTAATACTATTTGTGTTAACGAAATTTGTCTTTATACATCATACTTTTTATATACACCTGACGTTAAATGTAACTTTATACATATATTTAAAAGAAAATTGATTAAAGTCACACAGATATTGGCTCAATTTTCACAACAGGTATTCTTTGAGAGTTCAAATTTATTAACAGCATCACATATTTACAATGCTGCCAGACATTTACTTTATTGGAATTGATAGATAATATTTTACTATAGACATTTCTTATGAGAATTCAGTTGAAGCTAATTCATTTTAGTATTATACAGCTAGTTGTTTTGAAGCGGGGTCAAAATAAATATTTGTGCAAAGGAAGCGGTTCAAATCAGCTGTTTACCTTAAAAGATGGCGCAACAGCCTTTGAGCTAAGCAGTGTGACCGCATACCAAAAGTGTGGGGTTTTGTAGGAAACAGCTGAATAGAAATCGCACACATTTTAATATCATCCTATTGTACTTTACAAAATACCTTAATTGATAGTATTATATTTATTTCTGATATTATTAATCAATTAATTACGTCCCATTGCATGTGTTGATAACTGTAATTAAAGTAAAAGTATAGTATTTTTATATTAATTTTTGTTATTATCAACTTTGCCTTCTCTGGTCACTCAGTAAACATCAAAAAGACATTTTTGAGTTCAGTGACGGCAAACATAACAGAATAAACAAAATAAATAGCCATTGAATGATTGGTGATCAACGCTCGAAATTATAAGAAACGCACAATAAATAGACGCAATTTGCTAAATCCATTACAAAGCTGAACCCCTATTCATGCATACCAACTACGTACGTACGCATGTGTATAATAAACAAATTCACAATAAATACGAAGACGCAAAACAAAAACAAAAAAGTATGTTTAATATGCGTTCGGTTGTTCAAGATTATTTTAAAGTAATTTATATGAGGAACCACATTGTTTATTATACTTTATTTTAATTATACAACAAAATACGAGAACAATAAGTGGAAATACATAAAACGAGCAGCTTAATTATACAAATATATATTATATACAGATATCTAGAAATTATAGGTACAAATTCCCCATTTTCTGGTCAAGGTAATTAAGAGGACGTTGGTTTTTAATAATATAATATTGTTTGTTTTGTACCTATAAATCATTAATGTAATTATGATTGACAATTTATCTTGTTGAAAATTTTATTCAGTTGTTTGCACAGTTTATACCCTGTATTGAGTCGATGGATGAATGGAATCGAGTGAACTTTGACGGACTATACCCTTTCTACAAGTGTTATGGGCACAGGGTATACTTGGTGTACGGTTGTGCGTCTGAATGTCTACTACGTATGAATATGCTTGCCTTTGTTTTGTACACTTTTGCCATTGCAACGCAGTTTTTGTACATTGAATAAATTTCCCATCCTGAAGAGTTTGCCTTCCTGCTCTTTGCCAATTGTACTACGTATTCGCTCGCACAGCTGTCGATCACTGCAACGGTAAATAATACTGACTACGCATCGTGCGCACCTGTCCAAGTTGAATGCCCCTCTGGCGTCGCCAGAAAAACATATGCTTGTATGTACATAAGTACATACATACAGAAAGCTTCTATTTCTGACACAGTGCTCAATGTGGGGCCCACCGACATGTTAACCAACGTTGTTTTCCTTTTTTTGTTTCTACGCAGTGCTTTAGTAGCTGCGACTTCGGACAGTTTGCTGCGCATTTCCATTGGGGCAGTGAGTGATTTGATTTGCCGGCATTACCAGTCAGACAAATATGACGATGAATAAAGTGCAATGCTGTCTACACTCCGCACAGATGTCATGACGCTAACGCTTCGTTGCCTCTGCTTGTTGTTGTTGTTTTTGTGCGTGGGGCGCGTCGTTCACCTCAGAAAACACCCCCACAGCAGAGCGGCAGCGACGCAGGTTCGCACGCATACACACATTCATATTTACATACATATATATTTATTCATTTGATTTTCTCAGTTTCGGTGATTTGAGTTATGTTGTTGCTCTCACTCGCTGTTATCTGAGGGCAAGCAAGTTTTTCACCACGGTCGCTTTGCTGCTCTGTTGGTGACTAATTGTTGTTATTGCTAAATCTGACTAAGTCTGACTTTTGCTCAATTCAACAATGTTTTGTTTTGTTTCTGTACGATCCAAAACTGTCGAAATCAAGTGCTGCTCTCTTCCCCTGCTCTCGTACTCTTTTTTTTTTTTTGCCACAGCTGTTGTTGCTTGAGTGCAAACATACTTATTTTATATGTATGCACATATGTATTCATACTATAATGCATATTTAGATGTTCGTAGTTGTGTGTATAAAACAGGAAATAATTTTCGTTTTCTATAAAATGTGCTGTTATCTGCTGTGGAGTATGTCTTTATGTATCACAATACATTTATATGTTGTACATAGATAAGTTGTGTATATTTATCAGTCTGTATATATAAATGTATGTATGTCCTAAATAATTTGTGTCTTATATTTATTACCATGATTGTTATTAGTATGTTTATATGTATATATTTTTTTGGATTTTTCTACTTCTCATAATATTAGTAAGCTGTTAACCTTGTTCAAGCATCGTGAGTGTGCGAGTGTCAACAACTTTACTAAGTTCGTTAACATGGACACACATATGTATGTACACACAGACACTAACATATGCATGTTCATATTTCAATTTGTTTTTATTTACATACATATCACAATGTTTGGCTCAAGGTTAAGAGTATGTACTATGTATGTACGAGTATCACACTTATTTATATGTACATACGTCCAGACATATGCATGTAGATTGCTAAATTAAAACAATTTATACATTTCTGAAATTGTTTATTATATATTAAAAGAGCTCTTAAACATTTAAATCATCCGTCGTCCCGTTGAGAGTTGAGCGCTGAGCAGAAATGAATCCTCACCCTGAGTTGCAATAGCGAAAAACCAAAATAACAAAGTGCAGACAACAAAAATGTTAACCTGTCTATGCAAACTCACCACACCACACCACACCATCGTGATGGGGAACAAAGTTACAATATGTACATATGCTTGTTTGAAATAAAACAAATAGAAAAGCAATAATAAAATCGTATTGTATGCTGGTTTACCTATAGTTTTTAAATAATGGCTCAAACACACACATATATACATACGTTCACGTTTATAAGTGTATAAGCAACGTAGATATATTGAATTATAAAACATTTTATTTCTTTATAAAAGTGCGCAGTTTGCATTGATGACGCAGCAACAAAAACACAATGGCAAAGCCAACAACATGACAATAACAGCAACTGCTCTCAATCTCAATTGGCTCTCGCTCACTCTCTCGCACAGTTTACAATATGGCGTCGTTGAAATTGTGTCGTCGTCTCATTTAAACAGCAGCAATCTGAATGTAAATAAATGTTGTTAGTTAGTAAAGTGCACATATGATTGTTCAATGTTTTTTTTTTTTTTTTAAATATTTCCTTAAGGTTTCGTCATATAACGACGTTAAATCTGTTCTCAGCAATTCATTGCATTGGTCTTTAACGAGAGTATGTAGTATGTACATTCATACCACACATATGTGTATGTGAAATACCTGTGACTTATCACATTTTTTTTTGTAAATGCATTTGTACATCTTTATGTACAAATACATGTGTAAATTGAATTTTAATTATAGCTAGGCTATTTTGTAATTCAGTTGTTTTAAAATATGTTGTAATCTTTCTTATTAGAGCTTGAGAATGTCTGTTTCATTCCAATTTAAGTTTAATATATACATAATAATATGTACATACTACTTGGGAATTTATAGGACTTCGTAATTTCCTTCTCCTCCTCCTTATTCTAATATATTTGTCACAGTCACATTTTTGCTCAACTCTAATGGACTCAAGTACAACATTGCTCTCCCGCTCTCTTATTGTCTATTTAATGAACTTTGCACTCATTTAATGCTATTCATATTCTGCTTTGTACATCAGGCTGCTATTTAACAATTTTAATTGAATACTACGAAGGCAGAATAATATTAATTGCTATATTTTTCCATCAATAATGTCTATTATATAAAATAAATTCATTTTAAGAAAAAACTCGTATGTTGTTCATGAACAGAATATTTCCTACTTGTCTCTGTTTCTCACCACTGCAAAGTCAGGTTCTCTCTGGTTTGCACACGTACTGTTGCGCTCTCACTTCCGTCTACATATGCACGAAGTATGTACATATATGTGATATTTTTTTAATGCTACGCTGTCTGTTACTCAGAGTCAAAAATAAACTAATACTTTAACAAAATAGGTATATACATAAGTTATAACATATATTCACGTCTAAATTCAACCAAAAAGGATTAAAAAAACACATTCAATGAACAATAGAATTGACAGTGACAATTAACATTTGCGTTAACAGACTCTGTTGCGCTAATAACATTTCATTTTGAGTATAACAGTGCCAGTATAATATTTGCCCGAGTGTTTTGCGTTTTGCTTTACCGTTTCATTCGTGCATTGAACCTTGGAGACTTCACATCGAGTTTGGAGGATCAAATCCACGTTGGGTTTTGCTACAACTACAACTGTCATCCACAATACAATACACGCGTTGTGTGTCTCTGTCTGCTTCGCTGGCTGGCTTTATGTCTCTGTGTGTATGTGCGCGCCGTGTTGATTTGGCATAAATTGTAATAATTTTACATTTTTTGTTACAAATAATCGTCGAGCGCCAATAAAACGCAACTCTTTAACTGCGCGCCAGCGTCGCTGCCTAACGTCGTCGTCGTCGCCGTGTGCGTTGTGTGCAAGAAAAATTTAGTTTATTTCAAATCAAAAGAAAGTTAACCATAAATTTGTGATATATATATATATATATATTATTTGTATTCGCCCCCGCCCTGTGCAGTTCTCTACGAAAAGTTTATAATTAATTAGCAATTTTTACATATGTATTTGAATACTTTGTGAAAAAGCAAAAAAAAAAAAAAAGAAAAAGTCAAAACCCCAACCATTAAAAAATTCATTACATCTGTGATTTCAACAAAACTGGCAATTTTGCTTTAAATATTTTTAACCATTTGCAATAATTAAATACAATAACGAACTTTCCAAGTAAGTGCATTAGCTTAAGCATTATTTTCTGATGAAAAAAATTGTTTAATTTTCGCCTACGTTGTCTCACTACTCACGCGCGCTTATTCACCACCATTAACAGCTAAAATTTCAACATGAGCGCATTGCTGCTGAGCTCACCACTGACAAACCATACGCTCTCTCTCTCACTCTATAAAACGCAGGCACACACACACATATAAATGTTGTTCTGTCCGTGTGCTTGTGTGTGTGTGTGTTTGTGAGCGTGTGCTTTGTACATAAGACAGACGTTGCCATGTCGCGTAAAACACAAAATAAATAAATAGCAGTACGAGGAAAGAAAATGAAAGCTAAAGCCAGTTAAAATAATAGTAGGAAAAATACGTAGACTCTCGAGTCTCAATTTCAACCTTCATATTTATTAGCACTTGGTACGAATGAATATATTATATATGTGTGTGTGTGTATATACTTAGTTATTTTATATATTTGACATTTTTCATAGTGTAGGAAACTAAGAATTTTGGCTTCACTCCCAACAGCTTTTTCCCTTGCCAAAAAAAAAAAAAATGAAAAGAAAAAGAGAGACAAAGAAACAAAAAAAAGTGCTCGCTTTTGTCTTTGTCACGAAGGACGTTGCAAAAACTACTACGTTCGTTTATAGATTCATTGTAGATATGCATACATAAATACACTGATAGGTCAAGTACATACATACATACATACATAAGCGTATAAATTATCGCTGGTCATTTAAATTTGACTGCCCTTTTTGCTACAGTGTAGAAATGTGTGTAAGTGCAGTTTGTGATTAGAAATTTGTGGGTTTACTGCATGAGTCATCATACACATACATATGTATATACATTTGCGTATGTATGTATGTATGTGTATTGGCTTTGCACGCATTATCTTTAATTTATTATCAGAATCAACATTTTATGTGGGCACATGGTATATTTCTGTGTTGTTTTTGATGAGGGCTCATTTTTCTTGCCATATGCAAATCCAATTGACACTAATTCTTACATTGTTGCTACCTGTATGTGTGTGTGTGTGTGTGTATGTATGTGTGTGTGTTAGTTGTTGCTATTGTTGCAGGGGGCAAGGGAAGGTCGTATTGATCGCAGTTGCATTGATTTAACGCTTTTGTTAGTATGTATTTACATCTAAGTTGCAAATCAATATGTATCTGTATATATCACATACTACATATCACGATTCATTTGCCATGAACAAGGTTGCATTTCATGAAAAGTCACTGAACACAGTGGAAACAATTTGCGAAGAATGCGAAGTAGTGGAAACAGTTTAATTCAGTGGAAGACAACTCTTAAATAATAATAATAATAATAAACAAGATGACGACATTTTTATTAATTGTAAATACGTACGCAGTTTGCTGATGTAATATTGCATTTATTTTTAGCATTAAATGATATTTGCAATGAGAGGAGATAAATAAAAATAAAACTGAAGCATGAAGTCGCCTAGTACAAAAGTCATAAAGTTGTTTATAAGTATTGGAAAATATCGATGAATTAGTTAAAGTTTGAACAGATCTTTTCCATTATACTATATATATATATGTATATTGTATGATTTATACTGTTTTTAAATGTTTTTAGCTCTGTTAGTAATGATTTAATAAACTGAATTGTTTTAGTGTAATTTGTGTACTGCAGGGTATTTCCCTGTCGAGTTGCCTGCTTGCATCGCTACAATTGTAGCATTTGACACGTGTATCGCGTCTGCGTCTAATCGCAAAATGTGCATTATCACTATCACGTTTTACGCCATTCTACAATGGAAATGGAATAAGCAAATTTTAACACGTCGTCGTCGTCGTCGCTGCATTCGTAACGTATAATATGTATGTATATATATATATATAAACGTATGAGTGAATGCATATTCAAGTCTCAATGAATAAAATGATAGCCATAAATAGCTATAGCTATTTTACTCATAGGATTGCCTCAGCTGTTAATGTCTCTTAATCCTCAGGCTACACTTTCTTTAACTTAAATGTGAATTCGTTTAAGAAAATAAGAGAAATAGCTTTAATAATGTGAAGTAGTCCTAAGGAATAACAGGTACATTTGCATTGTTCAGCTAAAATTCTTTTATTTGTTTATTTGTCATATAGTAATTTCTAGAAACATATTTGTTTTTAAACTGCCTTCTATTTCATCATTCGTCATATTTGTGACGAACTAACTGATAAGGAAAAACAAATAATAATAGTAGAAAGTAACAGCAATAATTTGAGAGCTGTCAAATAATGGAAATTATATTGAATGGCTTGACAAATAAACATGTATTTAAACAGAAAGTTTTTCATTTAAATATCTGCAGAAATAATTGATTCAGAAATATCAATTAATTTGCAAGAGAATTAAAGTAGTTTATTCTTCTTTGCTCAGATATTTTTAAGCTATTTAAATCTGTTTTTAATCTGTTCTAGTTTCTAGAACAAGTTTTGTTGACGTGTTAATCATTAATGACTAATAAGCGATGTTTGAGTGACTTTTAGACCAACTTTCATGACTATGACTAATATTTGTTGACCAGAAACTGTTTTTGTTTGTTGCAAAAGTCGATAAACAACACGTGTCGTTGATATAAAAATACATACGTTCGTTTATATATACATACGTAAATATCTAGTTATAATCACGATGACGAAGGTAAAACTAACAAATGAAAAAAATAAAAACAAACAAATCGTCAGCGCACGTACAAATACTAATGCATATGCCTATACATATATATATATATATATATACATACATGTGTTGCTCTGTGTGTGCAAGCTTATTTAATTTATGCTTTTTGTTTTAAATTGTGAAACGTTTTTTTTTTCCGTTTTTATTCGTTCTCTTTTCTTTTGAAAACTTGCTGTCTCTCTTGTGCACCTCTCTCTGTTTCTCTCTCTGTTCACGTAGTTATATACAAACAACTGATAAGTTCGCGTCAACGTCGTCGACGTCACAGTCGCTGTCAGCGTCAGCTGCTCGGCCTACTCTCCGCCTCTGTCGCCGTCTCTGCCACTGCGACGCGTGTATGACCACGACCTCATTTTTGTTGGTTTGTTTTTAGGTCGCGTGCAAACGACTGTCCCCTCCTACTCCCTCTCATTCGCTCACTCGATGATCACCAACGTCTGTCTACGCTCCCGCTTCGTTCTCGAGTGTGTGTGTGCTCCATTAACAGTTTACTGCAAATCGAGAATGTCCAATGGTTATCGAAGTTCTCTTTTTCCTAGTTTATTTTTTTTTCTTTCTATATAGTTGATTGTTGCTATTTTTAGTGCTTAATCCTCTCTAGTTGATCTTGTTATATAAATATTGAAAATACATATAAACAAGAAACGTTTGTTGTTGATTCGTCTTTTGGCTTCGCTTTCAGCTTTTAGTTATGCAAGTTTTTTGTTGTTCCATTTACATATATTTTTATAATATGCATATGGCTGGGTATTTGTGGGTGCGTACATTTCTTTGTGTGTGTGAGTGTGTACAAGTAGTCATATTTAAGTTGTATAGTAGAGAGAAAGAGAAATGGAGAGAGTACTGTACCTATGCATTTGAGAATAGTACATTGTTTGTAGGTTTGTTTATATCACTGTACGCATATCTAAGAGAGTGGAGAGTAGAGTTTTGTCAAATCAACTATCACTCAAGAGAAAACGTAATTTGTCATATCTTTGTTGCAGAAGAATCAGAAATGGGCGTATACGAAATTGAAGTTATTACACCCCCCGCCCCTCCCAAAATAAACTAATTTGAGTGAGAATTAGGTTTTTAGCAAAATGATGATAATGAATGCTGATTAATTCGATATGCCCTTTATTTGATTTGAATACACACAGATCCAATAAGACACGGGCAATGCCGGATCCCAAGCTACCTAGTCTGTCGAGAATGTGTTTAAACACATCCAGTTTTTGCATTATTTTGCTACCATTTAATTTATTTTTGATCAGTAGCTCTAATTAAAATAATAAAAAATGATGTATCTAAATTATTAGTTGGGAAAGTGGGAAAGTCATAAAATGCGACTCAGCTTATACCGATTTTGTACTTGAATACTATTCTATTTGTTTTATGCAATGTATTTTAGATTTAGTTGAATTAAAATACATTTAATTATACACACTTTTACGTAGTATATCAACATTCTAATCGGATTCCGTTTTCTCTTGCAGCGCAACCTTTGAACACATTTCACTTGGGGCCTAAACTAAAACGTAAGTAGAAATTTTGATGCCTCCCATAACCTTGGCGAGTTGTCCTTGGCATAAACGGCCTTGTCCTTCAGAGTCATCAGCAGACTATATATATATATATAACATATGTATATATATATGTATACTTGTATTCAACTCTGTTAGCAGCTAGTGTTTTATTTCGTAAATTCTGGTTCAATTATGGTATTTACCTGTCCTTATATTCTTGTATTCATATTCTCGTTTGTAGACTTTAAATCAATATGGATACATGCTTAAACACATTATGTACTCATTATACATACATAGCTTCAGTTTGTGGTTGGCTTTTAAAGTGTCACTCAAGATATTCTATCCCCCTCCCTTCACACCCACCAATTTGCTTAACTTTTACACAAAGAAATCTTTTCACCGCACTCTCGCCCTTAACAGCGGCTTTAATATTGTGGTGTGCTCGCTCTTCAACACAGTCGAAGCAGGCGTATGGTATATGCATATTCACCACTGCTATGGCAACTATGGCAACCGTCAACTCTCCACATTACCGTTAGCCTGGCTGGCAAGATGAAAAGCGAAACTTTTGCCTTGGCTGCTCTTTCTTTCCTTGCGTCTGTTTTGTCCTGTGCACCTACCTTCCTTTCTTTGTCGATTTCGTTGCTCTCGCTTGGCGTCTGTCTCGCCCTGGTCTTCTTTGTCTTCTTGGTCGCCGCCTCCTGCGTGCAGTTCAATGCCTTGTACCAAAGATATACATATGTATATGTACATAATACATACATACTATATGCATCACAATTTAATAAATAAATCAATGAACGCAGCAAAGTACGCTTTGTTTATCACACGCCCCGCGACTCCCACGAAGTTGACGTCAGCAGCGCAGCGCAGCAGAGACTCAGCTGGCAGCTGTCTGCTTTCAGTTCGCTGTTTGCTACTTTTAGCCTTCAGTTACTACTACTGCAAAGTTCAAGCGCTAGCGGCAAAGTTCAATAGCACAAAGTGGCAGTCGAAAATACAATTTTGCTAGTTAAATTAAGATGCTTCCGCGTTTTGTTGTCTTCTCGCGTCTGATTCGTTGTTTCTTCTTCTTCTACTGGTTGCTTTGTTCACATTTTCTGTCATTTGAACATATAGATGTGATGCGATGTGATATTAGTCATTAAATAAATAGCCACTCAAAGCATTGCAAAAAGCTCAACAAACCTTTGAAATGGCCTTCAGTTTCTTAAACCAATCATTGTGACGTGTTCAAAGAGGAGTATATGCGTCATATACCCAGAACCCATTAAAATAAATAAAATAAAAAGCAATAGGTACTTGAGATACGGATGTGAGCGAATATATTAAGTAATATTACTATTTATTATAAAACAATACTAATAATAAAAGGTGCTTCTACTACTGTAAAAAGGTACTGCAACTGATGTTAATATTTCTACTACTAGTAAAAGATACTCCAATTGCTATTTAAAGTTACTTCTACTACTATTAAAAGGTATTTCTACCATTAAAAGTTACTACTACTATATAAAAACAATAATACTATTAAAAGGTACTTCTACTACTACTTAAAAGATACTCCAACTACTTCAAAAAACTACTTCTACTAATATAAAAAAACTACGACCACTAGGACAACTACTATTAAAAAGTACTACTACTAAAAAGTACTATTATTCAGTGTCTTAATTTTAGACAACTGTTCACTATTTAAATCAATCGAATACCTTCAAACAAACTTTTTGTAGTTAACAAAAGCCTTGCAAAAATGTATTTTATATCCAAACTCGATTACTACAAATTTCTGCTGCTTGCATAAAATACTACTTATGTACGACATTGTCGACACAACAAGAATTCGTTGTCTTGACTTTTTGTCTTTTATAAAGCAGTTTTACTGATACCACTATATTATATGTATGTACATATCAAATAAAATGAGGGTTAATTGTATTTCATACTACAATATTCCACATAGCAATTAGCTTCGCGGCACTCACACTACAATAAGTGTGTCTGGGGCTCTCCTGCTGTTTCTTCTTCTTCTTCTCCTTAAAGTCGCAATGAAAATGACGACAACGCCCAACGACGATCTTCGTGGTGGTTGCTTGTCAACCTGAACCTTGCGCTTGAAACGAACCCCATTCCCTTGTCTTGCATCTCCCTCTCTCTGTCTCACTTCGCTGCCAACAGCATTTCTCATATTTCATTTTCCCATGCGATTTCCATTAATCTTCGTTGTGTGTGTGTGTGTGTGTGTGTGCGTGTGCAATTGTAAAATGAGTCGTCGACTCTGGCACGGCAACTACAGCACCTACTTTTAGAATTTAGGGATTACAAAGTGCGGTGGGGTATCCCTCTTACCAACACACAAAGACAACGAAAGAATCGCTTTGTAAATGGTCTGTGTGTGTGTGTGTGTCAGTGAGTGTGTGCTGCACAACCTGCAGCGTGGCAGAAACAGGAGCAGAACCAAAATGATATCCCAGAGCAGCAGAAGGTCTCGCACATCTGACCGTAAGGCCAAGCCTAAGAGTCAAGACTTGAAACGAATGAAACAAATCACAAGGAAGGAGAAAATTTTGTTGTTGGCTTGCCGAATATTGAATACTCTATGTAATCAATTAAGTTATTTGATTATCAACTAAGGAAATGAAGTGACCTTTTATAAAAACATATCCAAATAGAAAGTATTTATTAATCGAAAGTGATTTTTAAAACATCTCAGAATCATATAATTGACTGCAAATTGAAATTATCAAGATAAATAAGAAATAATAAGGCTATAAGACAACTTGTCATTTAAATCGTGAACTATAGGAATACAATCTCAATTAATAAAATCCCTATTGCCACATAAATGTCGATGTTTTCTTTTAATTGAGCACTGCTAGGGATTCCTATGCATTCTAAGGATTCCTACAACTAATAAACATACGCAAGGGTATTGCACTTTCCGTATGTCGAAGATGGCTTTCTTTCTTGTTATATCTGAGAGTTTGCATTGTGTCGAGTGTCTGCCATATTGTTGTTTGTTGTGTTGAGGATGCTGTGTGCACCTTGTGAGCTGTGTTGAACTGCCTTTGTCTTCGGAAGCAGCCAATAAAAAGTTCAAGGTAATATCAGTTTAATGGCATCCTCAGATTCGAGTCTGTGTCTGTTATTATACGCTTTCCCTAGCATCCCCGACTCTCTCGGCCTTGAGTTGGCCATATCTGTTTAAGCCAACAATCAAAACAGTTTCAATTCCTTTATCATTCATCTGAGTTTCTTGAACTATACTATTTAGATGATTAAAGATAATAAGACAAGTTTTTACGTTTCTTTTTATGTAATTTCTAAGTAGAGATTAAACTTATATACCAACTTTATGTATTATTTGGAACAGGTGTTCATATTTAGTGTTCTCTATTTTTTATAGTTTCTTTGATTTGTTTTGTCGATCCTCTGCCCCAACTCGCTTTGCGATCATAAATTATAATTCGCATTTAATGGGCGGATAAATCAAAATTTAGTGATCGAGGATATTCAGCACATTATCATCACAAGATACTACGATACGTTTTAAGACTGCTTTTATTTTGCAGCAGTGAGTGCCCCCGTTTTTGTTCTCATTCTCATTCACCAATCGTGACCGGAAGAGCGGCACATTCTTGAGCGTGGCTTTAAAGCTCAGGGGCTAAGCTCAGATGGCCACCATGTTGTTTGTTTGCTCTCCGACTCCTTTTGTGCTCTTTAGTAATATTTTAATAATTCAACATGCACATGCATGAGCTCTGATGTTATTCCTCTGTTGCATTTCATCAGTTTCTTCTTGTTTGTTGTGTCTGTCTGGTCGCTTAACTCACTCATTAATATGTAAATGTGACTCAGACGCCAAGCGTGAATGTGTATGTATGTGCTGTTGTTGTTGTTATTGCCTACCAGTTTGCGTTTACGTTCGTTCTTTACCTTTTATGCTGCCTATCTCGGCGCGTCTTCTCTTTTCCTGTTGTAAATTTCGTGATTAAAATGCAGGTCAACAGCGCATTAACCTTTTACTTAGTATGAGTATTGTGCGTTTTAATATCGCAATAACACGAAATATTCCTGTTTATCTTTTCACATAAACGCAGTTGCGACTGCAGAGAGTAATTCAATAAATATTTATGTGTATATATATAATTGCATTACATACTTATGTAGTTAAGCTTGACCAATTTTATGCGTCAGTTTTGTTTGCTATTTTGTTTTTTCTACTTTTTCAGCACGCGTATTGTTATTTATTGTTAATTGTTTTTCACTTAAGACTTGGCGCTGATTTTATTTCTTATGCAACTGCCACAAATGCGCATTTGGCTATCAAACATGTGTGTAAATATGTACACATGTATGTGTATAGTTTGCTTTGCTGAGCAACATTCGTATTTGACGTTTCTATTTCTATGAGAGCAACCGTGACGTCACGTCTCATTGGGTGACAGATGCCGTCACCGCAGCAACATCATATGATTTCGTTTAAGCAATTGGAAACTATCATACAGACAAAAATGTGAATATATAGAATTTATTTTAATTAAATATCTTAAGTAAATATTCATGCATTTGTAAAATATACATGTTTATATATATTTTGTATATTTTTATTAACACGTACATGTTAAAGTAGAAGGCGGAATGACAATGACGAGGCTATGCAAAACAAAGAACAAATACACACACACGTTCGTATGGATGATAGTAATGAACACACTTTGCCTTTTTAACAGACACGAGTGCCGAAGTTATGTTAGCGAGAGCGAAATGTTTAATTGTATGTTAATCAAAAGCAGCAACAAATGTGTAAATGTTGACAATCACCACACACCAATACATGAGATTATGTATATTTTTGCTCATTTTACAGACAGTTGGTGTCTAGTGTAGTCGTATGGATGTGTGAATGTATATATGTGTGCATAAGCTGTCGCTCAATAACAGCTGCTCTCTCTCTCCTGCTTGCTCAACGAAACGTACTTGCGGGCTTTTGGCTGCCAATTGTTGTGTGGGGAGTTGTTTTATGTATGTATATTTGTTTGTGTATTTGTAGTTGACATTTTGATGATTTGTATGAGTGCCAGAGAGTCGGAGAAAGAGAGAGAGAGAGTGAGATAGATGCTCTCTCGTTGACAGACAGCTGTTTTGGCTTTCAATTAAACCGCAACAGCAGGAAATCAACTACACACACACGCTTACAGATATACATATATATGTTTTTATATTTATATACACATGTGTATGTGTATAGTCTAGTCTAGTATGTACGAAATTAGCAGCGGTTGTTTGTTTATCTATTTTTGCCAGATCGATGTCGATACAGTTTCACTTTAAATTAGAAGTACATACAATATGGCATAAGAAAATATAGAGAATTGGCAAATGTTGAATATTCTACTTCATTTAATTAAACTTATTAAATGAAGTTGTTGTACATTGTAAATTCTTATTTACGTAAGACTTTATTGTCTTTCATGGCTTTACACATGGCGATATGTACATATGTACATATGAACATACATACATCGAATGGGGGCATCGTCCTGTTGAAGAGTATAATAAAGATCCCATATATGTAATGCCAGAGATATATTTATCTTGTCTTGTTCTTGACTGTGTGTTGCAACGTTATAATACCATCTGCAAGGATATATAATGTACGCTCATACAAAACTTGTATAATTTACGCTGTAGAGGAGAAAAATGCAAAAATTATTTATTGCTTCGTTCGAAAGCGCAGACACGGAAAGAAACGCTAAAGCAGCCAGACAAACAAAAGAGGGCGAACTACATACATACACACTTAATGGTAAACTGATATACATGCACGTGCATACATATGTAAGTAAATGCATGGAACGCAATAACAGAGGCCGCTCTTAACAGCAACTGTGACGATTTACAGCACAGTGTGTGTGTGCGTCTGAGCAACAATCAACAGAGACTATGCTGACGTTGATGTGATCGACACACATATTCATCTACATCTGTATGTATGTATATGTGGGGCTGAGGCTATTTTTCATTACATTGCGTTTTATAAAGCAGTCGACGAACATGCGCTCACGTAGACATACCCATATGTATGTGCATATGTGTTTACAATGTTACGCATGCACATGGCAACATCAAAGGCATTTAAAATAAATTGTAATGTTAATTTGCATATGTGCATATATATAGTCATAAATATGTATGTTTATGATGTGTGTTTACGATCTATTTCGTATAAATTTACTAAATTCTGAACAACATACTCTCTCTCTCTCTCTGAACGACAACTTCAAAGAACAGTAAAAGCACTTTGCATTGAAAATAACTGTAAATGCACGTGCGGAATACTTGACTGTTGGTTATAAATGGTATGGGCCAAAATTTTCTAAAGAGTATAAATATAATGTGAAAATTTAATTTAATTCATTACAATCATCTGAAAGAATTTTTGATCCTTTTAAAGTCATGCATATGAGATGAATAAGTAAACATGTGATTTCTAAATTTGCAATATTTTGTGCACGAGTATTTTATGGTTACAAATTTCTCTTGTGAGCAGGGAAAGTGATGGCGATACACACACACACATTTATATATCGATATAATCGATTGTTAATTTGGAAGTCTCGATAAAGTATACGATTACAATTGAGATCCGTTAGGTGGGGCTGTTTGCATTATCGAAAATATTGAATAAAACTTGTTTAATTTGCTTCCTATCTACATATTGAGCATTATCTTTAATTCACTCTTTCTCTGTCTCTCTCTCCCACTCTTTGTCATCTCTCTAATGTGAATCTCTTTGGTGCAGATAAAACTGGTTTGAGCATAGCTTATTTTGCTCTGTTATTTTGTGCTATTTATTTTGTGTATTCACAAGTGTGTACACACTCGCATGTCTGCATATCTGTCGGTGTGTTTGTATGTTGACAGCCTTGAAGAGAGAGCCAGAAAAAATGCCAGATGTAATTTTGTTTGTTGTTCATTGTATAACACTATAGTGCTCTTCGCCGCTCTTCGATGAAACACCGTTAAAGCCTTTGACAATTTTAATACATCTAAAAAAAACAACAGAGTTGCATTTTACACGCGTTTTTAGCATCTTTTAGTACATTTTTGTAACCATTGTATTTTGTATTAATCTTTACAGACTTGCAATTGGATGAAAGCTTCCTTTAAGCCGAGTTTCAGTCTGTCGCGAAGCAAGTACGAGAAAAGGCTAATTATTTGGACGGAAGTTAGTTAATGAAACACAACTACGAACTGATTATACATAATAGCAAAACGAATACAACGAGGCAAAAGGAAAGGAGTTGAGAGTTGTTGGCGCCGCAGCTGCAACAGGAAATAACCGCAATACAAATTTCGCTGGGCGAAAGTCAACAACAGCAATAACAACAACAACAACAAGTAGACGAGACGCGATCATCGTCCAATCAACTTTTAAATAAACACACACACACACACACACAGTTGGTCTATCCAGCATGGAACGTGAATCAAATCCAATGCAACCAATGTGCCGCTCTGGATGCGGATTTTATGGTAATCCAGCCACAGATGGTCTATGTTCAGTTTGCTACAAGGTAAATACAATCCACAATACACATTCCACACAATATAATCCTCAACTAATGCAATATCTTTCCGTGAACACAGGACTCGCTTAGAAAAAAGCAACAGCCACCTGTGAGCAGCACACCTGTCTCAGTTCCAAGCCCGCAACCTAGCCCCACATTCAGTCCGGCCATTGCAGCAACTAACACCGCACAGCCCACAGTACAGAGCTTACAACAGTCACACAATGATGTAAAAGAGGTGAGTTTAATGCAAAATATCCACAGCGTGGTTTTTTCGTAGTCGTATTCGTTTTCGTTTTCTTGTTCCAACTTCGTCATCCTCTTCTTCTGCTTCTTCTTCTTCTTCTTTTAGTAGGCCAAGCAGGTTTTATTTAAAAAAGAAAAAAAAAGAAAAAATGATTTCTTTGTATATTTCATCAGTCAGTTACAAATTGTTTGTTTTTTTCGGATATAAATTTAGTCGTCTTTAAAGTGAAATAGTCTAAGCAACTTGTATGTGTAAAATATAGAAAAGCGTTAACTGTACTCTATCGTACATCGTGTGTGTGTGTGTTGGCTGTGCTGGCCACGTGTCGACGTCGCTGCGGACAACAGTGGAGTTGACCAGGTAATGCCAACGAGTATCCCATCCTTCGATTGCAATTTCATATACCCTGTCATCTGTCGAAAGCAAAGGGTATACTAGTTTTCTGTTTGTGTATTTAACACGCTGATGAAGAAGGCATCCAGTAAGTAAATGTACTCGTAACTGTATCTATTATTGATCAAAAGTCGAGCTCGTCTTTAGTCAATGTCAATGTCAAACTTAAATTATTCATAGACACATCATTAATCTTCTCCATAAGCTAAAGAAGTTCTAAGAGAGTTCAATGGTAGTTATTCCTTATTGATTACCTTTTACCTTTTCAAGATTATCTATGTGATTCATTAGGACAATTGGGAAGTTCTTGGAAGTCTCAGAGGGAATGGTAATGGAAAATTCCATTTATTTCCTTAAACCCATCTCCATTTCCGAAGAAATTGTTTTAGTTTCATTGCTAAGTCTGAAAATAGATTTATTTTATTATTATTTATTTAAGTAATAAGATTATTGCAATTTAAATATTGTATACAGTTTTATTTCGCTTTATTGCATCGATATTTAGTTGCCCAGAATTGGCATATTTGTTTTCTCTTGTATTTATTAATTATATATTTCTACCTAATGTTTTGCAAGTTCATCAAGACATTAGAATTATTGTAATACCCAAATATTACCGATAGTTGCATGTTATAATGTTGAGTTTTGAAATATTTTTTATTGCCATGATGATAAAAATGATCCAAATTTAAGTTAGGATCGTTTACAATCAATAGATCAGTGTGACCCTATTATAAGTATTTGAGGATCGTAAACAATCTTTAGATCAGTGTGACCCTAATATAAATATTTGATAGATCAGTGTGTCCCTATTACAAATATTTGAAGGATTGAGCTTAACCTTTCCAATGTGCAGGTTTTGTCTTAGAATGCTTTGAAATTTAAGTTACACACTTCGGAGATAAATCAAATATTTGTCATTCGTATTCGAATTTTTACAAGCTCAACATTTGGCAGTCTTTCAAAATTTTCAGAAGTTAAGTTCCATGTATAATATAAGTGGTGGTTCCTTGAAGACATCGGGACGCAGTGGAGCAACAAGTTCTACTGCCGCCAATAGGATGAAAGCTAGCGAAAGGTCAACGTTGCCGACAGCGCAACGTTTCCGCCGGAATATGCCATCGAATCTGAATTCGAATCGCAATCCTAATCCAAGTCGGGTTTCCGCCGGAGCCTTGGCTTCCGCTATCAGCTTAACCAAATCAATGAAGTCAGGCAGCACACTTTTGACAAAGGGTACACAATTAGTTTATTTGCCTCCCTAATCTATATCTATTTCGTTGCCATCCCTTCAACTGCATTCGCGTATTTCCACAGCAGCCGGAGGAGTCCGTAAAGCAAAGAACGGCGTCGCCTCTGTCTCTGGTGTCCAGCCAGCTTATGTTGTGCCGTCCTCGAGCATAGCATCATCGTCTCCTGTCAAGAAGAGTTCATTGTCACGCAAAGCAGCCGGTGCATTTGTATCCACTAATAGTAAGGGAGGTGCTAAAGGCAAGATAACCGGAGCCCGTAAAGTCAAGTTCTCGACAAACGTGCACACATTTCCGCCCGTCAACGTCAACAGGAAGGCGTCGCACACTGGCGGATTGCTGAGGAATCGCGTGAAGAAGCTCAAACGCAAAGCTAGTGTCGGCGACAACAACAACAGTAGCATCGCCAGCAAGATCAATCTCTCCATTTCACAACAACGCAGCGGAGTCCTCAAAAGGGACGTCATTCAGCAGCACGGCGTGATCGTTGACGCGGAAACGGAGCCTTCTACGACAGCAAAGTCAAAGGGGGCAACGAAAAAAGCCACAGCAGTTGAAAAGAAAGTTAAGAAACTGCGCATCAAGGCTGGATCAATTGCTCGTCAAGCCGTGCCAGCTGGTTATATCAGACCTAGTCCTCGTCTGGCTTACTCGATACTGCCAGAGGTGAGACGTGATCATCTATTTCCCGTTAGGAAGGCCAAAAGCAAATCGACACCGGTTCCATTCCGTTGAACAAGTCTGCATCATGGATAAGTCGAATGGCGATGAATCCGATCAATCGAAGCGGAAGCCGGATGGACGGCAATCGCAGCCGAACAAGCGTCGAATTAAAGATGCTGATAACAAATCCGATACTTCAACTGACCCTGAGTTGTTGCCGCATACCAAAAGTCAGCAGAATCCTCCCAATGAATCCCCTGATACCGATGATACAGTTGCCAAGAAGCGGGTAAAAATGCTGAATCATCAACGACACAAACAGACAATGCTTGATTAGGAATATTTACTTGTTTTTGTTAATAGACTAAAGGGGGGCGGGGTGATATGCTTTATTTATGCCAAATAAAAACAGCCAAATATATATATATATATATATTTAAATCAGCGATTAATAACGAAAAGAGAGCATCGGTATTACCGTATTTATAGATATTTATGTATTATATATTTATATTATACAGAAAAGAGCAGAGAACTTTTGGAAAATGTTTCCGACTCTTGAAAAATAATTTGTTTCGGTTTCGAAAAGGTTAATATCAGTTAACGATTCCGGTTTTACTCATTGATTTGATTAGTAGTTGTGAATGCGAGTTGGAACAGATATGTAGTTGATATTTGAGTGTGTAGAATGTTGTGATATTAATGTTTATCCATTTCTATTCTCGATTTGTGCAGAAAATCACTGAAGAAGCCGCTGCCGCTGCCAAATCCAATAGCGAAGCCATCATATCGGCGACCGGTCCAAATACTTCCACACAAGCAGCTGCCTCCGCCAGTGAGCAGGATGACAAGGACAAGGAGGATGACAAGGATGCCAAAAAGAAGAAGAACCGATGTGGTGAATGCCGCAAGAAGGTTGGCCTGACTGGTAAGTTGTAATGTTGTGTCATCATAAATGAGATTTCTTATTAATTTTTCTATTACCCACCCGATTGTAGGTTTCCAGTGTCGCTGTGGCGGTTTGTACTGTGCCGTGCATCGTTATTCCGATAAACACAATTGCACATTCGACTATAGAGAGCATGGTGCACAGGAGATACGACGCAATAATCCGGTTGTAGTTGGCGAGAAAATTCAAAAGATTTGAATTAGCGAGAGATTGTGCCAGTAACAGTAGTAGACGTAGAGTAACAACTACACGTTATGATATAGTATATGTATAAATATATATGTATATATATATATATATATACGTATGATGCAACGCCACAACAAAAACAAACAACAACAAAATCAACAACAACAGCAACAACAATATGTAACTAAACACAACACACTCACACACACACACACACAAACACACACACTTATATATATATATATATATAGATATAGATATGTATATGTATATGTTTATATATATATATATATACACACACATATATATATATATATAAATACTATAAATAATTGTAATTGTAATTTAATTATAATGTAAACAATAACAAGCAACAATAGTACAGAAACGTTAACCAAATACCACGCAAACAATAACAACAACAACAAAAGGGAACTGCAACAGCAACAACAGTAACAACATCAGCAACATCACGGAAAAACATACGACGCAGTAGCAACAGCAACAGGACAAACAGCAGCAGCAGCAACAGTAACTACATCAAAGACTTGAACCAGACGCGTATCAGCGCGTTAGCAAGTACAACAACCAATCAAACACCGTTTATTGATGCTGTGCGATCTGTTAAACCTGACACTGTGACACTACCATAAAGCAATCCTGTGAATCATCCTCAAACTGTTATTTCAAATGCAAGTTGCAAATTTTTTGTATTCGACAACACAACAACAACAAGCACACACAACCGAACATCAACAACAGCAACAACACCAACAACAACTAATTGTTAACAAAGATACACGAAAAAGGAAAAAATTTTATGTAAAGAACTTGTGTAATTTTTGTGTTTGTAATGTGTTGTAGTATGTGTAAAAAGCAAATTAAAGAAAAGAAAAAGGCAAAAATAGAAACACAAGCAACTATAACTAAACAACAACCACAACAAGAACAACAACAACAACAATCCCCAACAACAAACGGCATATAGAGAAAAGAGAAACAACTATTTCATAATTTTTAATTATTGATTAATTAATTATGTATGTATATGTATTACAAAAAAACAAAGTTAAAAAAGAAATCGAAAGAAAAAAGTGAAATCTTAAAAAAAAAAACACAATGTATAAAAATTCCTTTCGGCAAAACATGTCAAACGCTCCGCAAACAACAAGAAAAGATGGAGTGTATCAAGAGCTAAATACATCAGAGTTAATCTATATAAACTTACCTAGTAAATCAAAGCAGAAAAATGCAGTGCAATTGCGCAATTTATTTCATTTCATTATTTTTTTCTCTCTTATATTTTAATTCATTTAATTTGGTCCCCAAAATGTTCAATTGATTTTTGATAAATTATTATTTGTCTTTACACACAAACATAACATATATATACACAACACATATACTACATATAGACAGAGAGAGAGAGAGAGAGAGAGAGATAGATGTACATCAAATACATTTATACAATTTTGCTGGGTATATTGAACATTGTACGCTATATTCATATGGTAATTACTTTGCAAAACATTAACATAAATCTGCAAATGGTCAAATATATATGGTTCGTCTCTAGGTTCTTATTGCTTTAAGCGTTATTTAGTTTTTTCTTTGATTATATTAAAAAAAAAACAAACAAACAAAAACATAAACAAAAAAATCAACGGGCATACATAAAAAAGATCTTTTAATTTTGCTTTCTTCCTTTTAGTAATTACAACTTTATTAAAAACGAATTACAATAACACATAGATATAAATTTTGTTGTTAGCATTAGACATTATACAAGCAAAAACATAAAAAAAAAAACAAAAATATATATATATTTAAAGAAAATAAAACATGGAAAATGCAAAACAAAATGTTGATTCGAAAAAAGTCCCATACACTTCACAGAAACCTTAACTTACCTTTGGCGCACAGTGAGCAAAAACAATAATCAAAACAGAAGAGAAAACCGAAAACAGAAAACAGTTCAAAGAAGGCATCATCCAAAGAGAAGAAGGCATCATCCAAGCGACTGACAACGTCCACGTTCAACTCTTGAGCGATTATAAAAGACAGAATGAGAGGGGTAGTTAAATCAGGGGGAAAAGCTTGTGTAGGGGGGCAATATACATGGTAGCTATTGTTTTTTTTATTGTTTTGGATAGTAAAGCGACTCTCTGGATTATAACTCTGATAATGATGTATTGGGGGCGCCTTCGGCAAACGAATTCAGATAGAAACTTAAAGCAATAGCAAAAAGCACAACCATATACAAACAATAAACAAAAAGTTTCAATAGGCAAGTCAAAAATGAAAAAAAAATAATGAAAATAAGAAAACTGTACAAAACCAGCTACTTCAACATACTTGTAATAAATATTAATAATAATAATGATAATAATACTATTGCGGTCGTATATAAAGTGTATAAATAATAATTGAATAATTGTAAATTTGAATGGAGGGAATACGAGCTGCACACACAAAAATATCACACGACAACCAACAAGAACAGCAAAATTGTCATTTTAATTTTAATCAAAAGTTTATTTAGTCGTTTAAATTTTAACACAATTCTGAAAACTTTCAACTGCAAACTGCAAAAACCACAATACAATACACATACGTATATACTAATGATAATTCAATAAACACTTTAAAATTAATTAGAAAAATTGTATGCATTAAAAGTATAAACATATTTAAATATACAGACACAAAATGAAACAAAACAAAAAAATGAAGGAAATCTATAAATACCGCAATATACCGCTTGGATCCCCGACCTCCGACAATTTTGAATGGGGTTACTACACTAATAGCTGTCAGGACCAGGTTTCGGGCCAGCTTATCCACAAGTAGGCTTAAAGAAATAACAACAAAAAGAGAAACAAAAAGTTTACATCAATTTTAACACATGTTCGTAAATACGTAGTTCTTTTTATTGTTTTTGGTTTTTATTCTTATTATTATTATTAGATATAGTTTATGATATTATAGTTTGAAACGCTTTAGTGTCGTTTTAGTTGAAATTGTGTTTATGTTTAATATGATGATGATGATGATGATGATGCAAGTGAAAAGGCAAATAATTACCAATTAACTAAACTATTTATGTACATACATACATACATACATACATTACATACTATTGTCGTATTGTAAGCGTCATTAATTTTAATTAACAGTTTTCATTATAATTACTATTATTCAATTTCTATTTACTGTTCTTCTAGTATTCATTTTATTGGAGTTTCGTTGGGCGCTCTTCTTATTTAGTCAGTTTTTTTTTGTTGTGCTTATAAACGTTAAGAACACAAACAATCTCCCCCCACTCCCCCAAACTCAATTCACATTTTGTAATTGCTAGCAAAATTCGACATTTTGCTTTGTTTTGATTTAGGGCTTGTGTAACTTTTGTTGGCAGACATGGGAAAAATCATAAGTAGCTTGTAAAAAAAACAAACAAACAAACAAACAAACGTATAAAAAAGAGTATATTAATAATAATAATAATGATAATGAGCGCGTAAATTTATAAAATAATTGATACAGATACTGCAGATAAGCATATACTATATATAAATATTGTACTAATGTATAATTGTAATTAAAAAGGCGTAAAACTTCTTCTGCCACAAGAAATGAAATATATTTAATGAGAAAATGGTAAAGCTAGTTTGAATCTAAATAGGAATACATAGTACATATGGAACCAGAGATATGCAAGTGTGCGTATAAGAGTAAAAACAACTATTTTAATTAACTTTATCAATGCATAACAAATACAATAACTATATGACTTTAATAATGCAGAAGAAAAGAAAAATACAAAAAAAAAAACAAACGTAAAACAAATACAAACGAAAAAAAAGAAATCCACAAAAAAACACAAAGAACAATTGCAAAATTTATACACACAAACTAAATACTAGTTTCAAAATGTTGAATAAAAGCAGCGATTCTAAAAAATTTTCAAAAAAAATGAAAACACATTTGTTTTATCTTTATTTATATCACTTGTTTATATCATTTCTCTTGCGTTTATCCATCCCCCCCCCCCCCTCACTACACTATGCAGTTCGCGCCCAGGTGCTAAATAGATTTAATAATTAATGCAACAAATTTGACAATTCGGTTGGTTTTCCGATTTTTAAATGAATGCAATTAATTAACCTAAATGAAGTCACAACAAGTGTTCAATAAGTCAACAGCTAACTAAAGTTTTTCCTCTCATTGTTTTTTTTCTTCTTTTAATTGTTTTTCTTTTCGCATTTGCTTGCAATATTTATTGTTAGGAGAGACACACAATTTTAAAAATAAATAGAAACTTGCATAAATTCGTGAGAATCTGTAAGTTTTAGCTTTAACAGCTGGAAAATATATATATAGAAGGCTAAAATTGGCGTGGAGATTACCACATAGAAAAACGAGGGAAAGTATATAAAAATGTTTAGCTTTAAGGTATATATACATATATATATATAAAAAAGAAATAATAAATATAAAATAATGAGGAAATAAAGCAGCAATGACATGAATATAAAATACATACATCTTAAGTGTAAACTCATATATGTATGTATATATATGTATAAATTTATATATATATATATATACGTATATATATGACTATCTGATAAATGAGAAATTGCTAAAACTGATAAAAAAAATTATATCTAAGTAATATAAAAACATCAAAAACAAAAGGAAAGAAATGGAACTAATAAAGAGAATTATTCTGAGAAATACATATACTTACCTATATATATATATATATATACTATAAATATATATAATCTGTGCGTATTTGAAGTTTTGACAGTTAATACAAGTAGTGGGAATACGAAGTATAGGTGAGTATAAAACTAGCTGATGTGTAACGCGGTATTGTCCGTGTCCTTTAGGGACATAAGAAGTCGATAATGACAGTTTTTCACAAATATTCTGACAGTGGAAGTTAAATTTTTTAAATGTTTTCTGGACATATATACTAGAAATATATGAAACAATCGCTGTTGACAGCAATGTTACCAGATTAGCTTTTTAGACCCATTACTTTTAAAAAAAATTTAAAAAAGGGTCTATTAAGTTTGTCAAAATGTGCGAAACAGGTCGAAGGAAGTCCGGCAGACCCCATAAAGTGTATATATTCTTGATCAGTATCACCAGCCGAGTCGATATAGCCATGTCCGTCTGTCCGTCTGTCTGTATGAGCGCCTAGATCTCAGAGACTATAAGAGCTAGAGCCACCAAATTTGGTATGGTGGTTCGTCTATGGGCTAAGCAGATCAAGTTTATCTTAAAATGTTGACACGTCCCCTTCCGCCTCCGTAAATTGAGAACAACATTTTTGAAATCCCATAAAACGAAACGAATATTAAAGCTAGAGTCCTAACGTATCCTTTCATCAATTCATCGCGATCGGATAATAATCTCGGAAGTTATTCAAAAAAAACTTAAAATCCCATATAATGGTAAATTTTAAAACTGGAGTCTTGAATTTTGGCATACAAGCATCGAGGTCCTAATGTATCCTGAAAATTTCATGACGATCGGATAATAAACTCGGAAGTTATTCAAAACTCAATATTACTCAGTGTCGGGCCAAAGGAAGAAGAAGAGCATGTTGACGTTACTACCCGCTATGGTGGACTATTAGTGTTACTCTTATTTCCATTTAGAAGAATAAGTAAAGGGTCTCTCATAGTCGACTTCGACTGTAGCCTTTCCGACTGGTTTCAGGCTAGATCTAGCATATTTGAAAGTGGAATAGTTTATAACATTGCAAATAGCTTATAGCCATAAATCCGGCATATTTTATAGCATATTCTAGCAATTGTACTCGTGAATTCTACGAATATCGGAGTGTTCTTTTTTATGCGTTTGTTACGTGAACTTTATTCATAAGATCGTGAATTTGTTTTCTAATTGTTGGTGACATTGATATGTTGGCATGTGCGATATGTCATCGCCAAGTTCTTCAATTTGGAATTGTGAAGTGAAGAGTGTCAAGCTTGCAAAAATTACAAAAATAATTTATAAACACTTATTCAGCGATGCATGGCAGGAAAGAAGCGAATTTGAGAAGTGGCTACGAAAGGAGAAAATGATTCCACCTGGTCTCCACATTGACACTGTGAAATTTTGGGCAGAGATGCTGTTTTACTTATAAAGACGCTGGGAACAATAATCTCTTTGAGTCCCTGGCTTTATTTATTTCACAGATACGGATTGAAACTTGCTACTCCTACAACTTGCCACAGAAATATATTATAGGATAATACAAAAAAAAAAGAAAACGATAAATATAAATATGAAAATAATGAATTGGACTATTTATTGACTAATTTAATTTAAATAAAAACCCAACAATATTACATGTTTTCTTGCATTTAAATATAGCTTGTTTATCAGCATATTTTTAGCTTATTTTAGCTTGTTTTTATAGCCTGTGCCCATTAAAAATGGGCAAAAAAGGCTATAATGAATTTGTGTGAATGTATGTAACAGGCAGAAGGAAGCATCTCCGGCCCTATAAAGTATATATATTCCTGATCAGTATCAATAGCCGAGTCGATTTACACCTGTCCGTCTGTCTGTCCGTCCGTCCGTCTGTATGAACGCGTGGATCTTAGCAACTATAAGAGCTAGAGACTTCAAATTTGGAATGTAGGTTCCTGAATACCATACGCAGATCAAGTTTATTTTCAATTTTCGATATCGTGTCCCGTTGGTTTTAAAATTAGAAAAATCACCATAACATAAGCAATGTCTAAGCTAGAACCTTGAGATTTGGCACACATGATAAAAAGCTTGGGTTTAATGTGTCCTGAAAATTTCATCGCGATGCCACGCCCCCTTCGCCCATAACTCGGAAAAGCTGATAACAAGATCAGTTTTATAGCTAGAGACTTGAGATTTGGCACACATAATAAGTATCCTTCTCTTAATGTGTGCAACAAATTTCAGTACGATCGGATATTGAACTCAGAAGTTTTTCAAGTAACAAATTTATGCAGCGCAGCAGATGCGTCGCAGCGCAGTAGCAGCGCAGTCGCTGCGCCGCGCCGACGATATAATGAACGAAAAGACGCGTTTGTTCATGTATGTTTGATATGCCTTTCGTCTGCTGTGGCGCTGAGCATAAACAATCAACAGCCGCAGTCCAGTGTTGCCAGACTATCGGAAGCAACCTACTCTCGATGCAAGCAAAATCGACTTCAAGCGATATATTTAAATCCCATTATAATGAAAATACTTTTCTTTGAAGACCTGCACAGGGTATCCTACTATCGCGCCCGCTCGACTGATCGGCTTGTTTTCCTTGAATCTAGCTTATCCAGGCGCTTAATAGCTGGCAACACTGGCTGACAGTTTTAAATAAAGTTTGATTGTACTATGTACAATGCACATTTTATTCTTTTTGTATTTTCGTGATCCAATTATCACTAAACAAAACAAAAACAGCTTTTACAATGCAAATATTGTGACAAGATAAGATGCGAAGTCTAACTGAAATATAAATTTGAATTGCTTCATTAGGCTGATAAGTTTGTACGGCTTCATAAGATACTAAGTGTTACTCCCACCAAACCGGGGCAATATTTTATTGTACAGAGCACCTGAGTGCAGTAAGATTAGATGCGTGTTGATAGTAAGTTTTTCTTTTTATATATTATTGTTGGCAGCAGCTGTTAACGGAACGAATCTGTGATATCTAGAGCACGCTTACGAGAATGCGCAGTATACTACTTTGAGTATAACCGCGTCGCACAAAATCCGCAGCGAAAATCAGTTGCCCATCTGCGCTCACTTTGAATGCACGCGGGCGTCAGCGCAGATAGTCGAAGTCAAAATCAACTGATTTCTAATAACATTCCAAGAACAGACTCACACACACACACACACACACGCACACACAAACTCTGTCTCCAAAACACACGCACAGACAACGCACAGAGAGCCAAACCCAAGTGTGACCCCAATTAAAGACAGAAAAATGTCAAGAATACAAACGGGTGAGTGTATGCGCGGAGCGTGATCAGCTGAGTATTGAAAGAGAGAGACAGACTGACTGCTGAGCACAGCACTGTGCAGAAAAGTTATAATGAATTTGTGCTAATGTATGTAACAGGCACATGATGAGGCATATCCGACTCTGTATAGTGCATATATATTCTAAATCGTTATCAATAGCCGTGTCGACTGTCCGACTGTCTAACCGTCTATGCTCCCGTCTGTCCGCCCGTCTATCTGTCTGTCTGCCTGTCCGTCAGTAAAACGTTTTGATCTCAGCAACTTGTTACTTCAAACTTGGTATATAGTTTCCTGAATACCAGACGGCAATCATGTTTATTTGTGAATGTTGATGCCTAGAGTAATTTTAAAGTTATAGACTCTAGGTGTTAGCACATTCATATGTAAGTATCATAGTCTCGATATTAATAATACACTTAGAAGATATCCAAGCAACAAGTCTATTCAGAAAGATGAAGAGACAAAGCTAACTAAGCATTTCTTTTCGTGAGTATTTAATTTCTTTTGCTAACATATATGTAAGTATGTATGATTTATAAGGGCCTGGTAATAAAAATATTTCTTCATTAAGACTTGCACTGGGTATTTTACAGTCGCGCGCGCTCGTCTGACCGGCTTGTTATTATTAGCTATTGCAGTTGTGAAAGCCGCAAGCTTATCAGTCTCTCGCTCTCCCTTTGAGGCGCAGAAGCTTGTGCAAATAAACTTTTCCTTTACACACTCAATATTTTATATTGTCCTGATTCCGTGCAGTTCTTGGCAGCATTACGCCCAATCTGCTCGGCCGTACACTCACCCACGAGCATGTGGCACTGGACTTTGAGCACTTTTATAAGGCACCGCCGGCAGATTTCGAGAGCGAGCTGCAGCAGAAGATTAGCATGGCCACGCTGGGCTATGTGCGTCTCTATCCATATTCGAGCCGGGAGAACGTGCGCTTCTATGACGAGGAGGCACTGGAGGCGTCCAGAAAGGATGTGCTGCTCTACAAGAAACATGGCGGTGGCGCCATTGTGGAGAACAGCAGCTACGGTCTGAAACGTAATCTGGAGTTTATTGTGGATCTGGCCAAATCGACGGACGTGCATTTCATCGCGGGCACTGGCCATTATATACACGCCACGCAGGACTCGACGCACTCCAATCTCAGTCTTGAACAAATGACAGATCTGTACACAAAGGACATCCTGACGGGCATCGAGGTGAATGGTCGCATGGTCAAGTGCGGTTTCATTGGCGAGGTGGCCAGCGTTTATCCTGTCACTGGTGTGTATAAAACAGTTTCCTTCATTACTCTTCAAGTAAATTAGTGTATTGTAATCGTTGCAATGTGTGTATCAGGGAGAATGAAGCATCTCTAACCCCATAATGTTAGTATAGCGATGTCTGACTGTCCGTCTGTCTGTCTGTCTGTCTGTCCGTCTGTCCATCCGTCTGTCCATCTATATGCACACCTAGATCTCAGTGACTATATAAGATAGAGTAACCAAATTTAGCATACGTACCTCTATGAGTGTGGAGCAAATTCAGCTTATATCAAATTTTGGCCACGTCCTTATCTACTCCCGCAATTCAATAAAAACGTTTAGCATCTACATTATTAAAGCTAAAAACTTCAATTTTGTAGGCAGACGATTAATATATCCACTGATACCAGAGTGCTTTTACTTTTTTCTTTCCTGGCTTGTCAATTGCAAAGAAAACCACCACATCCACAGTTCTTAAGATACAACGCTTTTTTGCTGGTGAACTTGCTCTCTTATTATTATTTAATAATCCTATTTAATTGCATCAAGATCAGATAAATAAAACGATAGTTATGGCAGGCTTAAGTTCTTAACCAATGTAAGAGCCTAAAAGTATGCAGTAATTTTTTATAACGATTCAGCTTTGATAAAATCAATATATACTATATCCTATGTGAGTAATTTCCTCTCCCTCCTCAGAGTTCGAGAAACATTCCCTACGTGCCGCTGGCGAAATCCAAGAAGTACTCGGCTGTGGAGTCTCACTGCATCCGCATCGTGTGTCCAAGGCGCCCTTTGAGATCATGCGCCTGTATATGGAGGCGGGTGGGCGTGCCGACAAGTGTGTCATGTCGCATTTGGATCGTAAGCCATGGTATTAAGCTATTGTAGATGGTTAGACATAAGACATAATTCTTTGTAGGCACCATATTTGACATAGATGAACTGCTGGAGTTCGCTAAACTGGGCTGTTACTTGCAATACGATCTTTTTGGCACGGAATGCTCCTATTACCAACTCAACTCTAGTGTTGACATGATATCGGACGGACAACGCATCGAAAATCTCATCAAACTAATCAACGAAGGACTTGTGGACAGGCTGCTCATGTCGCACGACATACACACAAAGCATCGATTGGTAAGACACAATTCGGCCGAGGATTATTAAACTTTATTTGTGACATGTGATCTCTTTATTATAGACATCCTACGGTGGCCATGGCTATCATCACATTCACACGAATATTCTGCCCCGAATGCTGCAACGTGGTGTCACCCACGAGCAGGTGGAACAAATGACGGTTACCAATCCGGCCAACTGGTTACTCTTCAATGCATAGAGAGATTTTCAGCTGCCGTCTTGAAGGTCATCTTTGTTTGAGTACGTTGTTGTGATCATGTGACGATTAGATTAGCAATGTTGTTGTTTAAAAGAACAACGAATGCCCAAAAATAAAATTAATGGATGTGCTATATAATTCGGCTTTATAATGGTTCCTATCACCTAAGTTTGTTTTAATAGGCTAGTCGGCATCATAAATGGCCCCCACGGGCCGGAGTGTGTCAGACCGCTGGTCTAAACTGAATAAAACTAGGCGAGGTATTTCGCACTGTTACCAGGCCAAGGCTTAAATGTTTCTTTGATGCTACGGGTTTTTAGACCCTTTACTTTTTGAAAACAAACCGATCAGTCGAGCGGACGCGACAGTAGGATACCCTGTGCAGGTCTTGAATTAAAAGTATTTTGGGAAAAGTAATTTAGTAATAGGGATTCCCTTACTCTTTCCTCACCAAATTCCATAGGGAATCCTCTTCAAATTCCTTAGGGATTCCCTTACTCTTTCCTCGCCAAATTCCATAGGGAATCCTCTTCAAATTCCTTAGGGATTCCCTTACTCTTTCCTCGCCAAATTCCATAGGGAATCCTCTTCAAATTCCTTAGGGATTCCCTTACTCTTTCCTCGCCAAATTCCATAGGGAATCCTATTAAAATTCCTTAGGGATTCCCTTACTCTTTCCTCAAATTAAGATTACTGATTAGAATATATATATCCTTTATATGGTCGGAGATGCTTCCTTCTGCCTGTTACATACATTCACACAAATTCATTATAGCCTTTTTTGCCCATTTTTAATGGGCACAGGCTATAAAAGGTAAAAAAGGGTCTATTAAGTTTGTCAAAATGTGCATAACAGGTCGAAGGAAGTCCGGCAGACCACTCAGTGTCGGACCAAAGGAAGAAGAAGAGCATATTGACCTTACAACGCCTTATGGTGAACTATTAGTGTTACTCTTATTTCCATTTAGAAGAATAAGTAAAGGGTCTCTCATAGTCGACTTCGACTGTAGGCTTTCCGACTGGTTTTGTTTGCCTAATATCATATTAAGTTATGTTACAGCAGAATCAGAAGGATTATATTTGAAATATATTTGAAATACATATCTCTAAAGCTGAAAGCAATTGAAAACCATATTTATTTTCTTACGGCTAAGATATAGTTTGATCAACTTACTCTAATAAACTCAAGTGTAAATAATGTAGTGAAGTGTGCTGGTCTACAAGTTACCCGGCACCCGGTCTTAAGTAACAAATACGTACAGAAAGTTTTAAAAAACTACTATATTTATTATTCGATCATTATGAAATTTGTAGGATAGACAGAGAGTATTATAAGTGTACCAAGAGGTGCGTTTCTTCTCGACTTTCAATTATTAAGCTATCAATTTCAAGACTAATAAACAACAGATAGGTCGAGTCAAGCAGTTTCATCTCACTTGAGGTACGAGAATATTTCAAAATAAGTAAACAGATAGTGGATGAGCAACATACTTACTTAATTCTTATCGTTGATGCATCGATATTACCCATTGTAAAATTGTTGTATGTGCTTAGAGAATAATATTATTGCCAAAAAAATTTTTGGTGGAGCATATAGAAAATCAAGTCTTATCGGTGTTATTATTTCATTTAATTCTACTAAAAAACGCTACTCTTATCAACAACCAACAGTCGTCAGGCGAGATCTCAAAAATGGCTCGACTATCGACACAAAAGGCGCCGTTTTATGATCATATTTTTTTTGTTTTCAATTAAATTTGCTTTATAAATAGTATACAAGTGGGAGCACTGTGGACAGTTTTACGCGATCGCTCGTCGCTTACGGCAATTAGACGGAATCGGTAGAAATATAACACAATTTCAAACATGTCGTCTCCAATTAAAATTGAAACAACGAACGGACAGAAAAATGGTGCTGTCGCCATCAAATTATCTATGGCCACAGAAACTGTTAAAAGGGATCAGTTAACGGCCGGATTGGAGGAGCAAGTAGATCCCTTCTGTGATCCCAAGAATCCGAAACGTATTTCGTTCCATGACGTCACATCCGCCGCCTTTCTGATAAAGGGAGGCGTGGAACGCACACCCTGTCCGGTAAGTTAACATGAAAGCAATTAATTAATCGTTGGAGCACATAAGGTCAACCAATAATCTCTAGAGATCCACATCGTCGGAGTCATACGGAATGGATTTATATTTGAAGAAGGATTTCCTACAATACACGGGCAGGTGAGTCAAGATTTCTTGAGATTCGCTACGGATGCGTTTATATGTATAATAAGAAATCGATATGTGTAGTTACAAATTATAAGTTCCAAACTTAATGACAATATTCTTTAGGTGCACATACTATAGATCAATAGTGTTATAGAACTTTGCCAAGCCCCCTTTCGTTCTCACATATGGATAATTATACTAAATTCAGTAGAAATTCTAATGCTTTAGACTTGAGATTTAAGATATACAAATACAAGATGTGGCTTACACAACGGCCGCTCTCTGAAAATTTTAATACGATCGGTTTATGAACATCTGCAATAAGGAACAATTGTTTTAGTTGCAACGATTATATTATATTATATTATAAATAACTAGTATAATCCAGCTGGCGTTAATTATACAGTTTAGCAATATTTTGGTCTTTTTTTTTACTATCTAAAATATATTTTATATTTGCATATTTAGTTGTTTTTTGTAGGCTAGAATTTGAAACATAAACAAAATTGTATTTTTAAAAACAACAAAACCTAGAATTTTCTCTTATTATACCCTGTGGGGGTATATTAAGTTTGTTAAAAGTATGTAACGGGCAGAAGAAAGCATGGCCGACCCCATAAAGTATATATATTCTTGATCAGCATCAATAGCCGAGTCGATATAGCCATGTCCGTCTGTCCGTCGGTCTGTCTGTTTGTCGGTCTGTCTGTTTGTCGGTCTGTCTGTCAGTCGGTCTGTCTGTCTGTCGGTCCGTCCGTATGAACGAAAGGATTTCAGAGATGGTAAGAATTAGAAGCTTGAACTTGATGTCCCAGCACTGCTAATTTTTGCAGGCAGAACAAGTTTATCTTTTTTTTTTGGAAGCCACGCCCTCTTTGCCCACAAATTAAGTAAAAGCTTATAAGGCAAGCAGTTTTGTAGCTAGAGACTTGAGATTTGGCACACATGATGAGTATCTTGGGGTTGAAGTGTTCAGAAAATTTAATGACGATGCCACGCCCCCTTCGCCCACAAATTTTAAAACACGAATTACTAGAGAATTTCATCTGGAGTGAATTTGAGCGGGTTCCTGTAGACCCACAGGGTATACTACGGTCGGGGTCCCGACTGTTCGGCTTGTTTTCTTATTTGTAATAGTTGAACCTCGTTCAATAAGTTGATAATAATAGTATATAGTAGGTCCAAAGTGCTCGAACTGAATTTCGTTGTTAATAAAGCTCATTATTGTAAATATTACCGTCTGCGATGACATTTTCCGTCTGGTGATAAGACTGGCATTAGTTCATGTAAATGATGTGACTGTGAATTACCCTACACTTTAAATCCCTTTTTTACTTGCCACAATATTGATTTAATAAATATTTAGTTTCCAATGCAAAATGTATACATATTAGAGATATTACATTATATTTCTAAACAATTTTCCACAAATTATATACGCATCCTTATCCATATCGTAGAGTACTATATATTAGCTAGAGAATCCACGCTTTTATCATTTATAGTTTCCACAATATACCATTTAATCTAGTTGCTAATGAAAACAATTATAAATATTCCAATAGTAATTTTGATTGATTATAGATTAAGTTTTGTACTTTGCTAGAATTTTGTTTGCCCCCTTGAATAAACAACAAATTCTTAAACAAGTTTCTACGTAAGAACATATTCTGATAAGATTATTTTTCATCGATTTTGAGAGTAATGACCAAATTAATTAGTTGTAATTAAAATTGAACTTAATGAGCGTGTGACTTATAATCTTTTTTCTTTTTTTGCGGAATGTACATAGCTTTAAGGAGCGTGGGGCAAGGTACGCTCTCCTCAGTTTATCGGAGGAACAGAAACGCAAGGGTGTAATCAGCGCCTCACTGGGAAACCATGCTCTGGCATTGAGTTATCACGGCTGGAAGCTTTCGATACCCGTTACGGTGGTGATGCCAAATGCAGCGCCCATTATGAAGATACAGAAGTGTCGCAACTACAAGGCCCGGGTGATTGTGGAGGGACGGGACATGGGGGAGGCCAAGACGCTAGCGATGCGGATGTCGCAACAGGAGAATCTGCTCTATGTGAATGGATATGATCATCCGCATATTATGGCCGGTCAGGGTACCATTGGCCTGGAGATTCTGGAACAGGTGCCGGAACCAGATGCCGTTGTGGTGCCGGTGGGCGGTGGTGGATTAATTGCAGGCATTGCCACCGCCTTGAAGGCGCTCTCCCCCAAGACCAAGATAATTGTGAGTATTTAGTATGGCGCGTATCTCAACTGCAATTCAACACTTAACATCTTCTCTAGGGTGTGGAGTCGGAGAAGTGTGCCAGCTTTTCGAGGGCTCTAGAGAACAAGGGACCCATTGACACGCCCATTAAAAACACATTAGCCGACGGTTTGGCCGTTCCCAAAGTGGGAGTCAATGCCTTTGTCACCGCTCAGCCATTGATAGATCGCATGGTCATTGTCAAAGAGGAGTGGATAGCTGTGGCCATCCTACGGCTGGTGGAGGAGGAGAAGTGCGTGGTTGAGGGTGCCGGCGGAGCTGGACTTGCAGCAATATTGTCGGGACACTTGGATGACCTGAAGGGCAAGAGGTGCGTACAACTGAATCAAGACTCAAATGTGTTATATTATACAACTGAACCGAAGAGTAAAGCATTGAAAGAGCCATGGTCGGCAAAGCTATATATTTTTAGTCAGAAAGATGTGACAAGTCAATATCCGAATGTTTGTCTGCTTTCTATGCAACTCAGTCCTTTCGTCTTACGGCTATAATTATTTAACTTGGTAGAGAACCGACATTTTGCTGTAGATAACTATCTACGGTCAGTATATTTTATTTAATATTATTTAAGAATATTTAAATTTATTTACAAGTTACAAATAGCGTGTTGTAACTATACTAGTGTGAATGTTTAGTATGTTAAACATTGGTTTTTCCTTAGATATAGCAACTTTAACTGAAAGGTTGTTTAATTGCTATTCTCTGTTGAATATTTAGTATGCAAAACACGATTGACTTTTTTCAATATCTTAAGCAAACTAGCAAGTTATGCACTTAGTAATAATAAATACATTCTGAGCAATGATTTAATTGAGTACGAACAACTTTTAAATTTATAAAATAACTAAACAAAACTTACCAGTTGTGTAATATATTATATATACTGATTAGCTTTTGTGCAAATTGGACTAGTACGAGCATATCATAAAGATGTTATAGGAAAGATCAGTAGAAAATTGAAAAACTATTTCAAGATACTCATAATTAACTTAAATTCAACAATTCCTGTTTTTTGGAGAAGTTACTTTATTACTTAACTAAAATTCACATTGATCTTCAGGAATACAAAACTTTGGCATGTCAAAAGATGTTTCTTGAATATTCCTTAAACTCCAGTTGATATTTTTTTTTGTAATTTCCAGGGTCGTAGTTTTGTTGTGCGGTGGCAATATCGATACTACTGTCTTTGGTCGCTGTCTGGAGCGAGGTCTGGCAGCTGAGGGTCGTTTGGTCAAGTTCAATGTGGAGGTCAGTGATCGTCCAGGTGGCATCAATGATTTGTGCGCCCTGCTCGTCCGCGTGGGCGTGTCCATCAAGGATATCATGCATGAACGGGCCTGGCTGAGGGATATCTATACGGTGGAGGTGAAGGTCGTCTGCGAGACCGTTGATTGGGCGCACAGCCTGCAGCTGAAGAACGAGCTTAAGAAATTCTATACAAATGTGCAGTTCTCCAATGTCCCCTTGGCCCTTAATCAAAATATCTAGATATATATATAGTTTGTTTTTGTATATTATATACTATACATATATGTATTTGATTTTTTTTTTTTTAAATTTTTTTATAGCACAAATTTTGCAGAATTGCGAAAATTTGAGCATAAACTTAGTACTTGAATGTAATTAGAATCGTAATTATAAATGTAAATGTAAATGTAGTAGAAATGTAAATAGCATTAAATAAATATAAAATTCAATATAGAGGGTCATGCCCAGTGGGCGAGACTGTATAATTTACAAATATACTCAAACTAATTTCAAACAATTAAAATTATTATTATAAATTCAAAAAAACTTAGGCTTAGAGTTCATATCAAGCACACGTTGAGTTTCGAAAAGTTCTCTGGCTTCATTTTCTCCTGTTTTTGGCACATTAAGGGTTCGTTACAACACACAGATACACACTCACACACACACACACACTCAAATAATCGCAGTCACACACAGCATATTACATATTGAAATGTACATTTAAACAGCTACAAAAATATTCATTATCATATAAATATCTTTCTTTCTTTCTTTTCTTCTCGTATGCTATATATATATAAGTATAATTACGAAGTATTTTATCGTAGTATATTATAAAGTATAGTAAGTATTTTATAAATACAGGCATATCGTTGTTTAGTCCTAAGTGAAGTGACATACTTTAAAAGCGCTTACTAGAAACTATCTTGAGTATGAATTAGAAATAATTACAGATTCAGAAACATATTGCTTTCTTTCTACCATTATGCTCAGTGACTGTTGTCCAGACGCAGGATCAGTGCATCAACCACATTGTAGATCTCATCAAAGTGTGGACGAGACTCGACATCGGCCGCCCAGCACTTCAACATCAGGCGATACATTTCCGGCGGCGAATTTTCCGGTGTTGGCATCCGATAACCTGAAAATGAAAATGTGAGAATAGATTGCAATACTCAATTCAACAATTCGAAATTATCTAGTCGAGAGTTCTCCAATAAGAGATACATAAAAACATATACAGTCAGAAGAAACTTTTTCTTTTCTAAACTTTATTTATGACTTTTTTATCCGATTGTGTTGAAATTTGTAAGGTCAAATATTCTATAGGATACATCTGTATTGCAATTTGTAAACAAACTTCATCTTGGTGTGGTAAACAGATTATTACATTACCAATTCTTAAATGCCTAGCTTTTCTAGTCTCTAAGACTATCGACTAGGCTTTTGATTCTAATCAGGTACAAAAATATACCAGCTTATATAAGCTACAAGTTTCAATTACGAGATTCTTAAAAAGAAAACAATCTATCTGTGATAAAAATGTGTGTTTTGAAAGACTGCCAAATATATATACAATTTTCTCTGGCTGCTGTAGCTAGTTACTTATACTGTACCTGTATCGATGCGTTCTCTGGCACGTGAATTGCTCATTCCCGAATATGGTGTATCGCCTTTGGAGAATATTTCCCACATGAGAATGCCATAAGACCAAACATCACAGAGCGACGTGTATTTGCCAAAGTTAAGAGCTTCGGGAGCAGTCCATTTAACGGGTATTTGCTTCATGCCATCGGATACTATTATTGATAAATAAAAATCAATTTACTTAGTTGAATTTGAATAGTTTGTAAACTAAGTACTGCTATACTTGCCTATATATTCCTCTTCTTCACGTGACATGCCAAAGTCCGAGATTTTAACGCTATGCTCAAAATCCACAAGACAATTGCGAGCAGCCAGATCTCGATGTATGCAATTCTTTGACTCCAGATATCGCATGCCTAAAGCAGTTAAATCGGTTAGAACATATTAAATGGAAGTGAGTCTCAGTTTTACCTGCCGCCGCATCACGACACATTCCCATCTGTTGGCGTGTGGACAGTGCATTGGAGTTCTTACGTAGATAGTTGAGCAATGAACCACCTAAAAGAAGAATATTATAGGTAAGAGTTTAAAAAAGAATATAATTATCTTTCTGCATATAAAACAATTGAATCAATTACTGTAATAAACGTAATTCGTCTTCTACACTTTTAAAGAGAATATTTTAATTAAGTCACGAAATGCGCATCATATTAAAAGAGATCTCTGTGCCTGTGACTCTGTCAGAGTTTAGAAAGGTTAAATATATGATTTCCGGGATTTTGGGTGTATAGCTTTCTTGATTCTAGAGGAACAACTAATACAAAATAGTATATCTATTTTAATTTATGCAGAGGCGACGTATTTTTAATATATGTTTATAACGTTTAGAAAGTTTAAGCGAAAGTAAATAAGATTGTAACCTTAAATCACATAGTACTTCAAGTGAGGCTTTTCTAAACTAACTACGCCTTTTATTACAATTCTCAAATATAAACTGAAACCCTATAACCGATTTTAGTTTTTTATTGCATTTTTTTTGGGCCAGGGAAATTAATTTTCGAGAGCGGAAGACAGAAGTGAACTCATTTCTATCCTAAGCCTTTAAGAGTGGGCTTGAAAGTAATCGTATAAAATATTTTGATATCCCAGTCTACAGCTCATTCAGCTTTCTAGATGCTTTAAATCTCAGCATTAACGACACTTACCTGGCACTAATTCCATGACAATCATGATGGGCTGCTTTTGTACACAGATCCCAATGAGCTTGACAATATTTGGATGGTCGTACTGTTTAAGGATGCGACCTTCTTGCAGGAATTTGCGCTTTTGTTCATCAGGTAAGGTCATGCGGCAGGTTTTGACGGCAACATCTTGTTTCGTTGACTTCAATTTGGCCTTGTAGACATCGCCAAAGTTGCCCTTAAGGAAATACAAGTGCTTGTTAGTTTTTTTTTTTTTTTAGCACGGATGGGCATTAAAATATGTTCAACTTACCCTGCCAATCTTTTCGAGAAGAACCACATCATCGTTGCTTAGCTCCCAGCGTTCGCGACAGACAGGACGTCGGAGTATGGAACCCGATTTGACAGTAACAGGCAACTCGGAGTGATATTGATGCATAATCAGTTCCTGTATGCTGGGAAAGGGTGGTCCTTCGAACCGAAAGTGTCCATCCCCTGTGGTCTGCACTATGAAATGCTTGTGTCCGTTCCAGCAAACACTCAGCACGATTTGACTCTCCTCGTTCCGTATAGTTTCGCGTACCAGGAAGTCCCCGTCGTTGTTCAGAAGACGCACCACCTCCTCGCGCGGCAGGACACCGTGGAACCATTCCTCCTCATAGAGCGGACGATTTGTTGAGAGTGAGATCTGTAAGCATTGAATGGAAAGATTAATGCTATTGCTTTTGACAATTTGGCTGGTGATTAGTGAATAAACATGCAAGCACACCAATCAAATGTTTAGCACGCCATTTCCACTGACTAAACGGAAATGAGTGGGCGGAAAACTCTCTGACGAAAGTGCAGGCGTTTTTCTTTCGAAAATACATAGCAAACGCAAATAAAAATTAAAAAATAAAATTTAAATTAAATACAATAAAGGTGCATAAAAGTAAAAATTATTACTACATCAATATTGAAATTTGTTTTGAGGCCAAATTTTTAATTCAAGGCCTTCGTTTGAGTGACTCACAAATAGCTTCGATTTGGGCCGCTTTCTTCGGACCGGCGGCACTGGGCGACCGGCAAAGACAATGGTCTCAAAGATGTCACAATCTGCGGCGCCACTGCCACTGCCACAACTGCTGCTCTGACCGGAAGTACTGTAGCTACTCATGATGGAAGCCCAGATACAACTATATAGTACAACTACTACTTGCGCAATACACTCGCTGCCAAGGGAGAACACACTATTTATATTAGACGCGAATTATTTCCACACTTTTCACTGGTCAAACAGACGCCAAACATTTCTATGGCGGCTAATAGATAAAACCGTCTGCCGTTAAACGTCTTAGCCATGCGAGAGTTCTCGGATAAATGAATAGAAGACATACGAATTCGGGAATTTGCGCTGTGCTCTCAGTTAAACTTGTCATTCTCTCTAGAGACACGCATAAGTAAATTTAGCAATGGATCTGCGTGGGTAGTTCAACAAATAGATGTATATAATGCTCGACAATCATGAACTATACATATTTGATTTAACAAGTAATAGTCTAACTAGTAATATCTTTAATGTTAACGTTTACACACAGTTTCTTTCTTAACTACAGGAAACTTTTTTGTTTATCATCCAATTGAATTTCAATGATTTGATTTTATTAATTTCAAATACTAATAAAATATAAATACTTGTAGTGCTGGTAAAGTGATAATAAATAAATAATAAATATGTTTGGCTGTTTGGCTATAAACTCATTTTCAAAACTCTACAAAACATTAAATGATACGGGCTAGCATTTTTATAACAGCCCTCGCTCGCATTATGGTATGAGTGCTAAATGATTAGAGTGCGCCCAGTGTTTTATTTTTGAATTTTGTCGTCAAGCCCTCGCTACGCATTCAATATTGAACGTAGAAATTGAACAGAAATGAGTTGAACATGCAAATCAATCAGCATGCAGCGAGTGAAAACTACGAATCAGGCAGGCGCTGTGGTGCAGTGTCGCCATCTGGCGGTCGTGTTTATTTAGATACTGTATATACTGTATACTGTAGAGGGTGCTGTTGACGGCTCGGCCTCGATTTAGATCTCGACCTTTAGCTCGCTACTCACACTCGCCGCCAAGCTGGGCACACAATAGCAGTGATCCTTAAGGCTGAGCACATCGTCGCTGCTGCTGTCCTCGTTGACGTTGTCCTCCTCATCCTCATCATCGTCCTCATCCAGCTCCTCAGAGCTGTGCACCTCAAAGGAATGAGGTTTTTTCTGGCCGCATATTCGCAACGCTTTTGGTTTTGTTTTTGTTTTTATTTTAGCCGGTGGTACGGGACAACTGCAGAACTGTTCTTGGTCGATCTGTGTCTGTGGCTCGGAATCGAATTCCTTGGCAAAGTCAAAGACACTTTTGCTGGGATGGATGCGACGTCGTTTCGTACACTGTTTGCACGGCTTGGAGCGTTTCAGCTGGAAACTGAGCAGCTTGCTACGGAATGTGTTTCGTATGGCTTTTGATTTCTTTTGCATTTTGGGCACTTTGAATTTCAGTCTTGAGGTTTCCTTGGACGGCGTCGTAGTCGATGCGGATGCGGATGTGGATGTCGATGTTGTCGTCGTTGTTATGGTTGTTGTGATCGTGCTCGTGATGATTGTCGATTGACTAGGATTGTTGTGATTGTTGTTGTTATTATTATTATTATTGTTACTGTGTTGAGACGGCATCTCGTTGCTGTTGGAAAATTGCGATTGCGATTGGGACTGGGATTGGATGGTCTCGTCGGGCAGTTCCTCAGCGAGTGTCGGATTCTTGCCCATGCGTGCCAGTGGACTCTTGGAAAACTCCTTGATGTTGCTTATGATGTTGCTAATGGACTTCTGGGTGAATGACAGTGAACGTTTCTTGGCGCTAAGCTGCGAGGAGCGGCATTCCGAGCTCGAGCTGGAACTACGCTTCGTCTGACTGTCCGATCCGGCATCCTGATCCGTCTGACGACGAGCTTGCACATGTCCATCCTCGGCACTCTCGATGGCATTCAAATCACTTTGGTGCGGCGGTTGCAGGCAACGCTTGAAGCGATCGTCCAGTGCACGATTGAGCTCATCAATTCTGTCCAGGTGCGCATCGATGGAACTTTGCGGTTCAGCCCGTGATTCGTTCGGTGCTACGCTATTGATCTCAATCTCAATTTGTCGACACCTTACTGTCGAATCCAAATTCTCTTCGCTGGCAATGCTGTCCGCATCCTCATCGGCTGGTTTGCCGCTGGTCAACTCCAGATCCGCATAAATGTGATTGTTGTTAGTGTTAGTAATGGCAGCGGCGTTTTCTGTTAACTGAGTTAAGGTGGCAACGGGGACGAGGACGGACAGCTTTTCGTCCTCGTCCAAACACAACATGGAACATTGCGTGCGTCGTAAACGAGGCAGCGCCGGAGGCAACGAGCTGAGCACGATCTCCTCGCCGAGATAGTGCACGCTGGCTGCCAAGCGCAGGGGATTAGTAATGGGCTCGTAACGTGCATGGGGACTACGCGCATCCGTAATTACCGAGAGTGATCCGAGGCTTTGGGAGCGCGGCTGCAGCTTCGGGAATCTGCCATGACGTGACCTGGTCATGGGCGTCGTTGGCTGCGGAGTCGATTTGCGTTTGAAGTGGCGACCACGTCCACGGAGCAGCGTGAGAACGCCACCCCGACGCATTAGCTCATTCATAATGCCCAGGCCTGGGGAGCTAGTGGAGTTAGAGCGCTGTTGTTGCAGCAGCGTCCCAAGTCAGATGAGAATGTGTTAAGATAATGGTGTGTATGTGATATGAGAGGGGGGCATCCAGAGATATATATTATAGTATGTCATAAGATTAGTTGTACCCAAACCGCTACGTCCTATTGCTAACCAGATCCCAAGTGGAGTAGAACCCACAACCACCTACCTGTTGCTCATTGTTGAAGCCATGCTCGATGAAGTTCTGCTCCAGCGAGAGATGATCATCGCAGCCGGAGGGCAACTCCTCACATCCCACCTCGTTCAAGGCACACTTGATCATGTCCACCAGTTTCTGTTTCTGTTTCTCCTGACAACGCAACGCATTCAGATCTTTCGATTGCCGACTGAAATTGAAAAAGGATATTTAAGATATATGTTGGTGACATGATTCTCCATCTCATTGCCATTCTTACTTCTGACTATCCTTGTTGGACTGTATGCCATTGGAGGCGCTGCTGCCATTGGATATGATGCTGCCATTGGCCACGGGTGAGCCACCATTCACATGCTCAATCACCTTCAGTTGCCGCTCCTGGCACTCCTTCACTGCGGACTCCAGCTCCAGGAGACGTGTGCGCAACCAGTCCACGGTCAGGTTATCCACGGTCAGAGTGCTGGCAGACAACTTGCCGGGTATATCCTCGATCAGTGTCTCATCGAATTGAAAGAGCAACGGGGTTGTGGGTGAAGCTCTGCGCAAAAGATTAAGTAAATCATCAGCAAATCAGAAATATTTCCTCATACGGAAGCTACATATATGATTAAGTATTCCGGTTTCCAGGCTCCTAATAAATTGTATAACTTAAAATCGGACTCTACGCTCGTAGTAATTAAGAATTTAGGTACATCATTTAACAGGTTTTAATGCATTACACATATCGAAATAAATTAAAATACCCTCTGCAAGCTAATATAAATGTAAGTGACAATCCCTTTGGCTACTCACTTGTGTTTCTCAGTAAACTCCGAGTACTCCTCGGTCGGATTAATGCCTCCTATCACAGTGTCAATGCGTCTCTGGATCTCTTTGAATTTGTCAGCGGTCAGATCGCCGTGTTGTGCCGCCTCCAACAAAATGTTGCGCCACAAAAGTACGAAGCTCTCCTGGACGGACTGTTGATGCTCTAGAAGACCGGGAAGGAGCACTGTGCGGAAATCCTTCTCGACTTCAATGGCCTCCGAAATTGACAGCACGTACTCGTTGTGTGTGAGATGCAATTTGCGACAGGCCTTCTGGTATTTATCCCGCACATCATCGAGTTTGCGGCCACTTCGACCAGGTGCTATAAAAAAAAGGAGGGGAAATGAGTATACACTCCTTGATAATTATAAATAGTTAACTGATGTTACCTTTTATGTAGTGCTCCTCGAAGCGCGTGCGCAACGCCTTGTAGCCTTCCAAATGTTTTTGGTATTCACTCTTCTTTCGCACAACTTCGTCTGTCAGCTGTAATGCAATGGAAAGAAGGTGGAGGGCTTTAGTGGGGCTTACAAATGGAGCTTACAAATGTTTACACGTGTTAATTGTGCCATTGAACCACTTTCCCAAGAGCTCAAGCAATTACATCATCTTGGCCTTAGTCTAAGTGTTAAGACATACACATTCCATGCGAAAGACAAGTAAAACTGCTAAAGTCGAGTGTGTTGGACTACGAGATACTCTGTACCTAACTAATAACTTCTTAGCTAATTCATCTACTTCAAACTATAGATAATAGTTTACTACATAAATACAGATACAGGTTTTAGAATGAATAGAGTGCGTGCAGTGTATCATCTAGTTCAGGGCTATATCTTTAAAGGTTTTTTAATACTCTTCCTATTTATTCACGGGTGTAGTAGCTCTTTCTTGCTAGCTCTTATAGTCGTTAAGACGACAGGAATTAATCGACTTGACTATTGATAGTGATTATTAGATCAGAGTTGCCTCCATCTGCATGTTACATACAGTTACACATAGTTAGCATATCCCTTTCCATGGACACAGCGTATAATAATGAAACAACATCTACATCTATTACAATAGACTCTCACACTATGTAACTTTCTTGGCAAATGCATTTTCTCACGATTGCGTACTCTATATCTCTCTCTCTCTCTCTCGCTCTCTCTGTAGACTCCCTTGCCTACGAGTGAGTGATAAGTAAAGTGACTGGCCAAAAGGACAAATGACGGCAACTTGCAGCTGAGCCAACATCCGTTAGCCGTTGTCAACAAAAATCAGCAACATGGCTGCAACAAAAGTGCAGTTAGTTTGGCGTTCACAGCTGCAACTTCTGTTGCTGCCACAAAGTTGCTGAGTCACTTTGATGTTGTGCCACAAAATAACCAACAAACAAAAACCTGAGCTAATACCCTATAAGTTGCTTTCAATCGGGTATAACAATTATACGAAAAATTGTATATACTATTAGAATTAGCTAGGGTATTTGTATTCGACTATCCTGCTGATAATACTGATCAACTTTATGGACTTTGACATTAAATGCGGAAGACAGCGAAGATTAATTGAAGTCACTTTGTGGCTGCAAATGACTTTTTCAAGCTGGGCGAATACACTTGAAACAATTCACATTGATTAGCAATGAAATTCAAATCGAACTGATCACAGAGACAATAGAATAGATTGAAACGAGAAAATCAAACAAAAGCATGCCAAAATAACAAAAAAAAACTGTTGACCCACTTCGATATGTATCTGTATCTATAGCTATAGGTATAGCTGTAAATGTATCTGTAGCTGTGACTTGCCTTTGGAAGTGTTTAAACTGCAAATACTTACAACGAATTAGTTGCAATACAAACAATTTGTTGTCAATAGTAATAACAGAGGGCCACGAGTAAAGTTCTGGCCAAAAGTAGCTGGCAAGTGGTTAGTCAACTTTCAATGAACGTTGTCGATAACTTTTTTGCAGCTGTTGGCCGCTAATTTGCCTGAAAATGTTGTTGTTTTCTTGCTGCTGTTGCTGCTTAGAAAGAGACACAGACAACAACACAAGACAACTTGAAAGTGGGTCACATGGCGCGTATTTCTTATTTCTGTATTTCTGACCACCACACGGAGCAGTCAATAGGCTTGACCACACCTCCAACCCTCCCTCGCCGCACCCTGATCATGATTCGACTCGCACATTGTTTACAAATGATTGCCAATTTTCCTAAGGGGCTTCGATGAGAATTCTGGCAAGGAAAGTTGCCCCGCTGCTCTGTTAGCCACCTGCGCAACTTTCTTTGCTTGTCTCACGCCGCCGCCGCCGTTGCTTAATTGGCCAACAGCTGATACCAGTTCCCAGTTCCCAGCTCTCAGCTCACAGCTCACATCTCACAGATTCGGGTCCCAATTTTATACACGCTTAGCTGAGGCGAAGCGAGGCAACGCATGGTATAAAAATGTTCGAATCTGCGACCATATGCAAATGTGGCGATGACCTAATGGAAACTGTGACAAGTTCTGCCAACTGCCACGTTTTGTATTAATCAGCTTAATTCTGTTGTCGCAGTCGTTGTTGTTGTTGTTGTTATTATTATTATTTTCTTTTGGTCGAAAGCAAAATATGAAAGCATTCACAAATTAAATGCAAACAAGAAAAACGCGCTTATCGAGCATCTTCGACGTTGGAATACGCTGCATTAAAAGCCAAAAAGACACACAGTATATTTCAGTATATATACATTATAAAATAATGCCATCATTAATAATAATAAAGAGTTTGCTGAAATGTATGCCTTACAGGCACATAGAATTCTTCTTCGGCTTATTACATGCATTTGCCAAAACTAATACCTAGCAATTACAGGGTATAAAAGTCTGCTTAAATGCTACCTGCCGTAAACCATTAAATTATCATGAATAATGAATTTCAAGCAGAATTATATATACTTGTATCCATCTTTGCTCGTGTTTTCGTTTTCATTTCATCTTATTAAGTAATTTCATCAGAACTCGTGGTTCAACTACTTATATATCATTCACTATAGCTAACATTTGTATACCCTGTGCCCATTAAAAATGGGCAAAACAGGGTATAATGAATTTGTGTGAATGTATGTAACAGGCAGAAGGAAGCGTCTCCGACCATATAAAGTATATATATTCTGAATAAGTATCAATAGTCGAGTCGATTGACACCTGTCTGTCTGTCTGTCCGTCCGTCTGTATGAACGCGTGGATCTCAGCAACTATAAGAGCTAGAGACTTCAAATTTGGAATGTAGGCTCCTGAATACCATACGCAGATCAAGTTTATTTTAAATTTTCGATATCAAGCTCCGTTTGGCTTAAAATTAGAAAAATTACCATAACATAAGCAATGTCAAAGCTAGAGACTTGAGATTTGGCACACATCATAAGAAATTTGGGCTTAATGTGTCCTGAAAATTTCATTGCGATGCCACGCCTCCTTCGCCCATAACTCGAAATAGATGATAACAAGAGCAGTTTTATAGCTAGAGACTTAAGATTTGGCACACATGATAAGTATCCTACTCTCAATGTGTGCTACAAATTTCAGAACGATCGGATATAGAACTCAGAAGTTATTCAAGAAACATATTTATGCAGCGTAGCAGATGCGTCGCAGCGCAGTAGCAGCGTAGTCGCTGCGCCGCGTCGACGATGTAACGAACGTAAAGACGCGTGGCGCTGTGGCGCTAAACATAAACAATCAACAGCCGCAGTCCAGTGTTGCCAGACTATCGCAAGTAACCTACTCTCGATGCAAGCAAAATCGACTTCAAGCGATATATTTAAATCCCATTATGATTAAAATTCTTTTGCTTGAAGACCTGCACAGGGTTTCCTCATGTCGCGCGTGCTCGACTGATCGGCTTGTTTCCTTTATAATTGTATCCTAACAAGTAAATGGACAAGTTTTTACATAATCAAGAGACAGCCTTAAATCTTAGATCATTATTTGTCGTCTCAGGCGACTGATAGTAAATTATTTAACACTTCTATTTAATTAATCGTAGATGCTTTCACAGACTCTCACACACACACACACAGACAAATTGCCTGGGACAATGAGAAATTGAAAACCAATCGTTTAGTGCTCTTTTAACCCACCCTAAAGTGTCGCAGCTAAAAGAAATTCGTTCAATGGCAACACAATAAGAGTGACACTTAAAAAACAACTCAATCAAGTGAAATTCAATTCATGTCGACACATTCAGTGAAATTGCCTTTAATAAAAATAAATTTGTCAAATGTATTGCGGAGTCGTGACGTAATAAAAAAAAAGCCAGCGAACCGCAAAAGTGACATCTAAACTAAAAAAATCTTGAATGTCGATGGAAACCGAGTTGATATTTGTATTTTCGGCACTCTTTTCGTTTCTTTTATGACGAGGGCAGCGCGTGAGAGTCTTACTTGGCTTATAATTTGAATAAGAAATAAGAAACGAGTCAACCATTTTCCTTTTGTTGTGGTCTATAAAAGAAATCTTTGGGAAATCTATACAACAACGGACTCTGTGTGGCATTTTCAATAAGCGCCACAAGCGGTGCCATGAGTCTGTTGCATAACCGATGACAGCCGTAATAATAATGGTAATATCTTGGTTTTATGAAATATATTAAGGCATCTTAAATATGATTATTTAGTTAGCAATTGCAAATTATGCAAATTCACAAAACGCTGTTGACCAGTCTTGAGCTCGCTTCCGATGTCGACTGTCGGGTGTAGTCTGTGGTTCGTGTCTCGGCTAAGCGCTGGTCAATGAACTGTTAATCGGCCGCTTGTTTAACAATGGACACGCTAATATTTATGGACAATATGTATGTTAGCTGGCATCTAACTGTAAGCAGACTACGGTCTGCGGCATTATGTTGGACATGCATGAGGCTATTGCTATTATAGGACTACAATGTTGTTTATCATTCAAATGCTGATGAAACAGTTATTAAATTACGTATCGAGCAAAAAACAGTGAAATTGTATTGCGATTCATTGAAATGATCATTTCACATTTCGCTAACATTTGTGGCCAATTTGCATGTCAGTTTTTGTGCCAAGTGAAAAGAGCGTGACGTGTAAAATAATTGAAATTTATTCCTGAAGGTTGTTTAACATTTGAAGATTGACAATATTCGCGGTTGGGCGAGCATTGTTGACCATACCCAATACTTTCTATTTCTTTCGAATGTTAAAAGTAGACAAAAGAATAGAATGGTATGGTATACTAGCTTTATAGTAATAATGGCAATCAAGTGAAAGTTTATGTGAAACGAAATGGCAATCGAATTTTGGCAAACAACAAGTTTGTTGCTTGAGTCTTTCGTCTTGTGGCCGAACTCAAATTAAGCGATAACCTTGCAAATAGAAGAAGAAGAAGAAGATGTTGTTTTTGAACCACGTTTCAGTATCTAAACAATTTATTTTGCATACAATATAGAGAATCGCAACTTATCGCCAAAAACAATTTCAGTTATTAATTTACATTTAAGACTCTCAAAAAATTGTCATTTGATTTAGGAGAAAGTTTTGCAAATACGAAGCAATCATACGAGTTAATAATTAGTTTATTAATAACAATATCAATATTATTGACACAATAATAATCATGGATATCTTTTGATTAGTCGATATTATTTAATCAGTTTAATAGGCTGTAAACTTTAAATATATTTAAGCACGTAACTCTATCGAATTCAATGACAAAGCCAAGTCTGCACTTGATCCACAGACAACACAACTGCGTTATTGATGCCCAGAGGAAAACAGTGAGGCACAAAAACGCACAGCTCTTGGCCAACATATTAAAAGTCATATTGGGTAGCTAGACAAGTCGGGAAGTGTTGCCTGCTAGCTGACTGGGTTTGTTAATTTATTTTTACTGTCCCCTCCCCCTCCCCCACTACCAAACAAACATAATGTAGTACTTGCGCCGTTGCAGCAAGAAATTATGTTGCAGTCGCTGCACGGCGAGTTGTGGCAGAGCCTAAAGCTAAGTGGCAGGTACACAGCCCCAGACCGAGTTGAAGTCACAGCCATAAAACATTTTGCGCTGCGCAAGCGCATGCGGTTAACGAGACGAGCTAAGTCAAGTCCAAACCCGAGCCCAGGCCCGAGCCCGAGTCCGAATCCGATGCCGAACCCAAAACTTGCCCTGGCTCAAGTTGAAACCCAGATCTCAGACCCATTGCCCATTGCTCTGGGCATTTGACTGGCCCTGGTTTAGTTCTTTATTGTTTTCAGCTCATGCTATCCTTCCATATCTATCCCGCTCACTCCTATAATGCACTCGCTTTCAGTGTGTGTGTGTGTGTACATGTTGCAGACTTGTTTCATAACTGGTCCACGATTCTCGGAATTGGAGGAACAAAGGCTGGGGCTGATTTTGATTTTGACCGACAAACGTTGCCTGCGCTTATTGTCGTTGCCGTTGTTGTCGTTGTTGTCGTTGACTCTACTCCTGCTCTTGCTGATGCTGCTCAACTTCAGCTCCAGCTTGGCCAACAACAGCAACGACAACAACAACAACAACAACAGTCAGAGACAGCGACAGCGGTGGCACAAAACGAAAATGGCAAAATGTACTTGAAATTGACTGAAAAGATACGAGTATGCCGCACATGCGCGTAGATTATTATGAGATAAAGCCAAGTTGTTGCTGTATCGTGTTTGCTGTTGTTATGCTCGTACGTGTGCATGTAACTGTGTGTGTGTGTGTGTACGAGTAGAAGATGTTTATTTGTATATGTATATTGCTGAGACAGGCGAGAGAAATACAAAGGGTATGCTCTTGCTTTGCGTTTACTTGAATGTTCGAAAAGATTTCCACGCATCTTTGCAACTTTACAGGTGTGTGTCTTTGGTAGTGGATTTGTATGTTTATCTGTGTCTGTCTGTCGACTATTGGATCTGACCCATTAGCAATTTAAACTGTTGTACTTTAAGTCGCTGTAAACCTCTAAAATGTTGTAAATTGAATCAGTTCGATTTTTATATATATTCTATATAGAAGTTATCGTTCAAAGTTTTCTTTAAATTTAACTTATGAATCAATCTCTTTTAGTTAAATGTACAACCCAGTATATGCCTATAAAAATATTTAATTAATTTACTGTTATGATCCTGCAAAAAACCATAAATTAATTGAGCAGCTACAAGGTTTATTTCTTATTATTAAATAATGATAACAACGCCCTTAAGTTTCTTGGTAATTCAAGGCCTTTTTAGTATAAAAAGATAAAAATTAAATTTATTTTAATTTTAAATATATAAAACTTTTGAAAGAAAATAAAATAAGTCAGTTGACATAAGTAAATAATTTTTAAAATACACATAAATAAATTCACATATTTAATTTAATTTTTTATTATAATTGCTTTTAGAACAAGTTAAGAAATTCAGTGAAAAAACTATTGTTTTACAAAATAAATTTAAGTATCTAATTTTTTTCTGTGTTAATAGAATTACTTGACCTACTGTACATATGTATTTGTATATACAGCTATTAAAACATTATCTACGTATCTGATATTCTTTTTCCATATTATTAATGATAATCGTTCAGTTCGTTATTTAAGAATAGACCAAAATTTGTTGGCCATGTCTATAAACTGCGCCTCCACAAACTTTTAAGTCACAATGTTGCAGACTCTGCGGAGTCAACTCAACTTTGCGAAATACTCGTACTTAGTTATGTTGAAGCATTTGGCATAGGCAAAACAATTCACACCAGATACAAATCGTGGCAAACTTTCGAGTTACGTATTGTTGCTTCTAGTATTTATTGCTATACGTATATGTATGTACATGGTCTGTCACTTATTTTAATTGTTTATGGCCCTGTTGCCGTTGTTATTCTCGTTGTTGTTGTTGTTGTTTTGGCATCTCTCGTACCAGTCTGCGCGAGGGCGATCAACTTTGCCTCAACTTTTCAGATTGTGATTACTTTTGCGACAATTTAACTGAGCATTGTACTGGCACAAATATTTTATAAGTATTTAAATGTATATATATTTATATATAAGATTATATTTATATATATACTAGGTAGTTACTATGTGTGTAGAAATGTGTGTGCTCGTACTCGCATAAACGAGAAAAGAAGCTAACCGGTTTTATCAGCCACTTTCAGGCAGTTAATATCTTTGCATTTGACGTCATCGAAATGTTCCATACGCGTATCTTGTTATTATTAGCACAAACAAATCAAATAAGAACATTCTAGTCTGGGGATTGCTCGACTATGAGATACCTATCATGCACACATTAATATATGTATTAAAACATTTGCAAACATAAAACAATCAACTTGCAAACTGCGATCGTCAGTTGTTTCTCCTGTTTCAAGTTGTTATTAAATATAGCTTACAAAATAATTGCATAAGAGTATTATAATTTTGTCACGAAATGTGTAACGCATGAAAGCAGACATCTCCGACCCTATAAAGTATATATATTTTTGATCAGTATCAACAGCCGAGTTGATATGGCCATGTCCGTTTGTCCGTCTGTTTCTATGCAAACTAGTCTCTCAGTTTTAGAGCTATCTGGATGAAACTTGGTACAGATCAGTCTTTTTTCTGCAGGCAGTACATATGTCGGAACCGGCCGGTTCGGATTACTATATCATATAGCTGCCATAGGAACTATCGGTCGAAAGTCATACTTTTGTATGAAAAACTTTTTCATTTTTCAACACATTTAAACCAAACTCACAGATTATGTAACTGATCATGTCTTATACAGACTGACAAAATTTGACATAAATCGGATCACTATATCATATAGCTGCCATAGGAAAGGTCGGTTGAAAAGTGCATCAGGGTTCTGCAAGGGAATGAAATTTTTGGAGTGAAGAGTACTGACTCACTGCACCCTACTGGTTTTTGTTAAATTTAGAAGAAATGAACAGAATATATAGATATCATGGTATATGTCATGAATACTACAATGTAAGTTCTATATATCTAAAATAATTATTCCTTATAAGACTTATTCTATGATTTATTTATTCTTCTAAGACTGAAGAATGTCTTGATTATATTTACATAAAGAATACATTTACATAAGTAAGATCTTTCCTGTTGCCTGGTACACATGCTTACATTTTCTCACAGCCGATATACCCTTGGTATTCTTTGGATCAGGGTATAAGCAGCTTGCGTAAACTGTGTGAATGTAAGGGAATTGCTCCAGTTGGCGTTGCAATTACAAAGCAAATGAAAAAATCATTGGCAATAATTACTTAAATTGGCAAATAGGGAAATCGAAAGCTGATATTTTGATACGAATTGTAGTGTTGTAATGGTATTGAGATCTGTGATTAGACACTTGCAATTAACTTCAATAAGATGACAATTAACAGATAGGAGCAGGTGTTTTACCATTTAGCAGCCAATTTACTCTACAATTGCGAATGCAAACTTCAACTGCATATAAGTACTTGGTAAGTAATCATTAGATGCTGATTAGGCTGATTAACTTAAAACAGCGCTGTGTCGACTTTCAAGCACTAATTAGACAGAGACATGGCCGACAAGACTGGAGAGACGGGAGTGTAAAGACTTGCAAGTCGGGCTACTTTCGCGGTCGAAAGTTTGTGCGGATTTAAAAGAATTTCTCTTTCGCAATAATTGACTGCAAATCGCTTCAATTAAGCAGTTGCGAGAGCAGTTGGAAAGACAAACGCAAAACAAGAAATCGAGCCACCTAACCAAGAACCAGAAATAAACATTGAAGACGTTCAGGTTTTGTTTTTTCAGACACTGCTCCACTTTCTGTGGCTTGCTGCCCACACGGATGTGGATTTGGATCTGTGGAACACGAAAATCCGCCATGAAAACGAACAAGTTCAGCTGACAATCAGCTTCACTTTGATGCATTGCGCACATGCCACATGCCACTTGGAAAACACGCCCCAAAAACCCCCCAAAAAACAATATTATTCATACTGTTGACCTTACTAAATTAGAGAAAAAAAACCGTTCAACTTTTTCGCACATACTACTATCTCAGCACAACGTTGACCATTGATGTTCATTGTTGGCCATTGACACAAGCTTATTGTCGTCTCTGGGCCATAAATAATCAGAGCCATGTGCTTGTCTGTAAGTGACTCCAAAACTACAAACTGTAAACTGTTCGAACCAACTCTTATTGTGTTTAGCCTCTTGTTGGCTTGTAGTGGCACTTTGTCAATTTTTGCTAGACCCGAAACAACGAACCCCAATTCGAACTCGAACTCGAACTCCAATTTCAGAGTCGCAATCGCCTTGACCAAACAACTTTTTGCATGGCGGTAGCATCAGTGTGAATACGAGTATGTAAGTAGTACTATATGAACATTGTCCAATGTTTGTCAAAGTTCAATGCCATGTGGTCTCTGTCTCCATTATTATTATGAACATGTGTTTGTTAGTACGAGAAACAGCAATAAAAATACATAATAATATGAGGTATGCCAAAAACTAAACTAAAGAAAACAAAACGAAACAAACAAAAACTGGCTAAAATGTCAATAGTGAATTGGAGACTTGCGACGGCAGTTTTAAAATGACTCTTCATCTGATTGTTTTATAAAATTTCTTAACTACGAAGTAATAATTAAGATGGACTCTATTACACATTCTAAACAAATATTTCAATTTGATTAATTTACCTAAATATATAATATTTACTATGTTCGCAGAATTTTAATGCAAGGGGAAAATGCATGTAAACCAATTTACATGTATACACTTCTTAGAAATGTATGTAAGGTTAATTATATATTAACCAGAGTTTATTATGTTATTATATGAACTATGTGCTATTTTATTATATTATTGTATTATTAAATAGTAATTGAACGGCAGATCGGCTTATTTGACGTTTTACGGCTGACAACGAACTCTAGACGGCTGACCACGACTCTGACAGTTCACTCCGACTAGTGATGTGAAAAATCATCGATGCATCGACCATCGATTGTTTTTGCGCGATGTTTTGCGATGTTTTTCGATGTTTTGGCTCATACCGATGTTTATCGATGCATCGATGTTTGACAAAAACATCGACCCTTAATTTCACAATATGCGCATTTGGTTTAAGTGCCGCACATGATGGTATGAAAAACACCTATCCGAACTTACATAAAATAGCGCTGCAATTTTTACCAGTAGTGGGATCTTCACTTCCCTCTGAACGGGTTTTTTCAGCGGCATCAAATATTTTAAGCCAAAAAAAGAAACAGGCTAAGACCAGATCGACTAAGTCGCATTTTTTTTTTACAAAGTATCGACTAAAAATACTTTTTTTGAAAAAAGGTTTTGAGACTGCTTTGAAAGCTTGATATACACAAGACTGCTAAGGAAGCATTGTTATAATTTTAATATTCTTCTTAAATATTGCTAGTCAATACATAAATAAATAAGACAGCTAACAATGCATGTATTGTTATTTTCATTTTTACGCATTGTCAATAAAGTTAATGATAGGAAAACAATATTTCTATTATTTTATTTAATTTAATTACTAGTTAACCGATATAAAAGCAACATTTTTAGAGAAAAAACTTAATAAAACTATAAACATCGGACATCATCGATGCATCGATGTTTCTGTCCGATGTTTAACACAACATCGATTTCTCATTTTGTAAACATCGATGAACATCGACATCGAACTTTCGACCCAAATTTACATCACTAACTCCGACTGATTCCGACAGTTCACTCCTCCGACTCAATGCGACTGCTTATATCGATAACATTTCTGGTATCGATATTCCTTTGTTTGTCGCAGCTTCATTTTATACCCTATGCTACATGTACATACATATAAAAATTAAGAATATACAATGCTAATTTTACAAATACCAAGAATATTTCATATTGTCTTAGTTAACTGCGTTTACAATTTCTGTCTATAAATTAACAAAAAACACTAAAATACTTAAATTAATTAACACAAACATAGCACATGATCACATGCTTTGCTGAACTTAATGGCCTGACACCAAAAGCCAATTTACAGAATTACATTGGAGATCAGAAGTTCATGATGCTTTTTATCGTTGATGCTACAAATTTGGTTGGGTGTTACATTAAGTAACTGCTCAAACGCCCCTCGATTGATGGGCCCATGTCTGCTTAGACTTGTGTGTTCATACATACATACATATATCTTTTGTATAATTCAGTTGTTTATTGCTCTTGTGTCAATGTTGTTTTTGCCTCAGTATGAAAAGCGAATTGTTCTACTGCAGTTTGCTGTTCTGTCATTTTCATTCTTCACTCTTGTTTCTCTGCATATGCGTTACCTTCGCTATGGGGTTTCTTTGTCTCTTTCGCAGTTCTTCCTCTACGGGCCCGTTGAAGTCAACACTTGAATTGTCGTTCAAGTACATTTTAATGAGCACAAACAAACAATTTCGTTGTCCTTTTTGCGATGTGTTCAAGGTGAAATTGTGAAAGAAATCGATTGATTTACAACAATACACGTTGCATGTTGATTGAAAGAAAGGCTGTCGGGGGGGTGACAACCACTGCTGACATGACCCGTGCCCACACTTTTGTGGTTTCCAAAGTGACATCGACAGCCCCAACGACAGCTTTAAATGGCTGGTGAAATTTAGTGACCTTTTTGCCCATAATATACATGAGGAATTTAATGCTGATTATTGGCAATTGACGATTATGACTCAGAATCATAATTAAACATAAATACCTGCAGTATAGCCGACTAAACAATTCTCTATTTGATGTCATCGTCGTACTGCGCCATTCTTATTTTTAGTAGCAGCAATAACATATTTTTTCAATTTCATTTTCAACAAATACGAATTCTCAATTGTGCAGCGATCGACTTGAGAACACTCTGTCAAGGGCGAAACGCATTTAGAATAGACAGACTGTATTTAAGAATTCTATTCGAATTGTTTGCTTTCGAATTGTGGTCTTCAAATATTGAAAACACAGTGTAAACAAACGTTTAATCTAAGTATTTCAGGGTCTCATAAATCGCCATAAATCGGCGAAACGACATTTCTGTCTGTCTGATGGAACTAAATCGATATTTCCATCAGCCATTTTCACTGTTTAAAGGGTATTTAAAAAACTAGTTAGAAAACTGTTCTTGTTATCAGCTTTTTCGAGCTATGAGCGAAGGGGGCGGGGCATAACGATGAAATTTTCAGGACACATTAAGCCCAAGCTTTTTATCATGTGTGCCAAATCTCAAGTCTCTAGATTTAACATTGCTTATGTTATGGTGATTTTTCTAATTTTAAAACCAACGGGACTTGATATCGAAAATTGAAAATAAACTTGGTCTGCGTATGGTATTCAGGAACCTACATTCCAAATTTAAAGTCTCTAGCTCTTATAGTTGCTGAGATCCACGCGTTCACACAGACGGACAGACGGACAGACAGACAGACGGACGGACGGACGGACAGGTGTCAATCGATTCGGCTATTGATACTGATTCAGAATATATATACTTTATATGGTCGGAGATGCCTCCTTTTGCCTTTTACATACATTCACACAAATTCATTATACCCTTTTTTGCACATTTTTAATGGACACAGGGTATAAAAAGTGAAACACCAACGGTTTGCAAATGTCTTAAATGTAGCAAACAATTGTGGCGCTATTAATTTTGATTCTCGCTGCACTTGCAGCTGTCGCATTAGAGACTACCACATTGAATAGTAGTGCCAAATAAAATCTTTCGTGTCCCGGCAAACGAGGCGGCTACGTAATTTGCTAATTTTGTTCGCCCAACAATACGCGGCAATGTTTTCAACCCCAATGCAGATACGCACCCAACTGAGCTCATAAATTTCATCATATTGTAAGCAACAATGAGCAAATGAATTTCCCAAATTTCCGACAGGCAAAATCAATAGTCAATATTATTTTTTTATTTTATGCAGAATTCAGATAAAAGCTGTTTATACTCAGTCCACATGGGGTTTTGGTTTGGTTTTTTTCTAGCCAGTTTGGTAACGAAAGTGTAGAAGATATATGAACTACAAACAAAAGAGATACATGCTTTTGACTACTTCTTCTTTACCAAGTGCTTACTGTAGCTAACTATACTTTTCTAGCATCGTTTAAGATTTTAAAGTATATATTTCTTTTCATTTTGGCCCCGTTCCAAATTAGCAAACAGAATTTTACACAGAGTCAGAGGCAGGCAGCCTCAGTTTTGTATACCCATTAAACATTGACAATAAATGGGTATAATAATTTTGTTTTCGGCCCAATAGAATAGGTAAGACCCTGATCATGACAGTAATCTTAATAACAATTTGAATAGTCTTAAAATTGTATACAAAGTACAATCGGATAGTAAACACAGACACTGGGTATTTTGTAGTCAAGCATTTTCAATCCATTGTTCTTACTTATTCATTCTACCCCCTTGTCATTGCCACTACTATCTCTCGCTGATTTTCCATTTTCCATTTTCAATTTTCAACCATTTTCAGAACGTTTGCCGTCAACAAATAATAATAATATATTTTCTGCGTTTCTTCGCGTTTTTTTCTGCTTGTTCTTAAGCTCGTAAAAACTGGCGTGTACTGAAGAGGAAAAGTATAAAACTCCGTTGGCTGCAAGAAAACATCGTCGCCGAAAAATACTGAAAATTAGTGGAAAGTATTTTGTCACTGGCGTCGCTTGTGGGCGTGTCTGCTGCGTGGAGTTGATATGGCAATGATTGTGGCCCCTGCCCCACCCCGAACAGGCAGCACTGTTTTTGCTCGGCAATTAGAGGAGAATTACAAACAATAATGCTTTCAGTTAATGGCCGACGCGTCGCCATTGCCTGGCAGACAGCTCCAAGTTGGCCCCAACACAGCTCCCCAAACCCCAATTCGTCTGGCGCTGCATAACTTTGTCTATTAAATGCTGCTGCTTTAAGGATTCCACATGCAGATTCATATATTCCATATATACATTTAAATTAATTAAATTGGTTGTCATATGTGGAGGCTGTTGAATTATGGCTTCCATTAGTTTAATCGAAAAATGCGCTGAAACTTAAGTCCGCCAACGACTCATGACAACGCCCCCAAAGGACGATGGAAATTGCAACTGGACGGAAGCGGCTTTAACGGTCAGATGGTACCAAATGACGCCACATGGAACTAGTAAGTAACGTATGTACATGACATGACATGATGTAGCCAAAAAGGGCTCTACCAAAATTGTTGGCACTTGGCTGCGTTTTGGCCTAAACAAATTGCCCACAGCAAAGGGATGCTGCTCTGGCTGTAACTAAGCATTACTTTTGTTGTTGTCATTCTTCCTCTTGTCGTTGTTGTTGCTACTGCCTTTTTGCCAGCCGGCGTCGACATTTTTGGCATTATTAGAATTTGGTCGAGTGTGTGGCATGGAATGACTTTTATGCATTGCAACGAGTGTCGGTCCCGCATTCTGCCTGCCTGTCAAGTCTCCCTCTCCGGACAATGTAAACTGTTCACTTTAGTCGTTTGTCATGTGCTCAGTCCGTCCGTCAGTCGAACTGTCACTCAGACTCAGCCGCCCGCACAAGAGCTCTGTCTGCCTTGACCCTTCATTGGCCTTTGGCAGGCTAAGAACATTTCCCTTTTACATTTTTTCTTTTTGCGGTTATCCGCGTTGTGTGCTGACTTTAACTTAATTTACGGACAGTGGCCATAACGAAAAATGTACGGAGTAATTGATTTGCAATGAACGCACACAGCAGAAACTGTAAAAACTAGAAAGCTAAATACTTGATTGAGCAGAAGGAGGAAGTTTTGAAAAATTACCCAACCAAGTAGCGAATATATAACACGGACAACGCCGGGTTACAACATATGTAAACATATATTTATACAGATAAATAAACTATGTACTATATACAAAGATCTAATGTATATAGATTATCTTCGGAAATTAGCAGTAATCAAAGAGAATTTGTCATCATTTGCTGCGATCCACAAGACGAACATAAAGTTTTGTTTATAAATAAACACACAATATTTTAATATTTAAGCCATTTTGCTGACGCTTTCATGTTTATATTGGATGGCAGCGTGGGAGGGATCCAACCAGAACCAGGGGCAGGCTCAGCTAATTTGCACAGCATACAGTAAAAATCCAAGAAGATACCACACCTTTCCCATAAACAACAACAAGAGCAAAAACAATGGCTAAACATCAAACATGTGAGATCAACAGACCTAATTAATGCTATTTGCTTATAATTTATTTTATGAAAATTAAAAACAAAACAGCAATTCAGCTGTAAATGCGCAGCTAGAAGATACTCTGTACTCCAGATACACACGAATTATTCCAAACAGCATAAAATCGATTCCCTTTAAATTGGCAAAATCTTAAAGAATGTATATAGGAGCTTATCCCTGATATCGAAGGACAGATCGACTCAGTTATTAATAAGACAAATTAGCAGATACATCAGCACACCATTACTTGAATATACCTTTTTGTATGATTATAGGGTATAGGTAAAAAATGCTTTATTAAAACTTATATCAAAGGCACAGTATACATTTATGTATACATAATTATGATTTCTTATTTACTGAATTTTATGAAAGATTTAATATTTACTGGGCAACACCGTTAGTTTCATAAATATGAATGCAGAATAAATCTAGATATTGAATTTCAATTAAAAAGATAATAATCTGCTTAAAGATTAGATTTAACTAAGTTATAGAAGTTGATATCTTACAAAAAGTACTTTTATTATCGTATAAAATGAATGAATGAAAAAAAAAGGGAGTAAAGGTTTGAAAATAAATAAGTTTCCCACACAGAAGACGACATAGATCGTTGAAATGAGTTTCAGATATAAGTATAACATAAAAGATGCACACAATAATTTTTCAACGATTTTAACTTCTTGCGATGGTAACTTTTCAGTTCTAACACATTTGGATTTAAGCCATTCAAGCCGACAGACTTTAAAAGTCTTTAAAACTTTATTCAAAAATACTAACTGCCTTCTTGTATTATAACTTGTCGTTTGCAGAGGTGTCTCACATTGTCTATTAAATGTTCCACAATGTCAAATCGTTTTTGGCCAGTTGTGACAACTTCGTGTCGACAGTTTTTGAGTTCTTACTGAGCTGATTGCATTTTGAAGCTTAAGGAGAGCAAGGGAAATGTGCTATCAGGTTGAAAATCTCAGTAGACTTGGCTCTAGGTTGTCGGTAACCGGATGACGGAAGTAATCATCATCATCATCATCATCATCATCCTGATGCTATAGTTGTTGTCATCTTTGGCTTTGGAAAATACACGCATTCGGCGCCAACATTGCAATTGCAGTTGTGTCGATTTTGCCCAACTTTGACTCTGAATCCGGCACCGACTTCTGCTGCAGACGATGACGATGACGTAGACTTCTCGTTGCCGATAAGGCCATGTTTGTCTTGGTTGGCAGTTAATAGTTCCGCAAACAGACAGAGACCAAAACGAAAGTTTGCTCAACTGCAAATGTTGCAGACGAGGCAATTGCTGCTGGAACTTGCAAACTGACTGCCAATGCCTTCATCGACACGATACGGAGACCGATAGCAATGTGGATCCATGGCATTATATTGCAATTATGCGAGCAACCCCCATGGAAATTTATACACACATTGCTGCTGGGGTATTTCCACCCTTGGCGACGGGCGGACGGTGCACGCCATGACGTCGCCTCGCGTCCACAAATTTCGCTTTTCGGCGGCAATTTATGGGGCTAGTCCACATAGTATCTACTAGTTGTTGTTTTCTTGTCGCACGCGACCCACAACAAACTTAGCTAGCTACAAACAACAACAACAACGACAACAATATCAGCACAGAAAGTAACAACAAAAGTGAACATGGCCACATGTTTGTTGTCAACAAATATCAGCTCTAATTTTTATGCTGCGTGCCACTCGCTGCGAGTTGGCAGCTGCAACTGCAGCCGGAGCTGTTATAAAGATAACATCATTCGCCTAACATGCATGCAACTTATGGCAATAACTAGCCGAGAGACGACAGATACAAAAGTATCTATGAATTGCCATTGCTTAAGCAAGCTTGTCTCTGACTGTATCTATTGCTGCCTTTTGTCGGAATGTCAAGAGACTTGTAACTTGTGGGGAGACGGTAATTACCCAAAGTAATATTCAATTTCATCTTACAAAACAAAACATTTATTTTAGACAAAGAACTCTTCAGAATTGTACTTCAATTAAGTGAGAAAAAACCTCAGCTGTATTTAAAAACAAACCTATTCTCAAATATACGATTAATTTTCTTATCATTTTCAATATCTTGCCAATATCAAAGGCCATCTTTAATATGCATAAACTACTAAATAACTTTAAGCTCAAATGTTTAATAAATAATTATATACTACTTCAACTTTAATCCAAACCCCTGACACACTCATTTTCCGCTTTGAATTTAAACTTATCGGCTTGTACATTTATTTATATTAATAATTAAACATATAACAATATAAAAACATATTAACATATTAAGAAAAGATTTAACATAAACAATAGTAGAAGTTCCATTTAAAAGTGTTGCGGAAACTTTCCACCCTAGAAAGTCGCTTTCGAAATCTTCCAAAATTAGTTTAAAGCCAATCGGAGTTATATAAATAATAAAATATTGCTAAAATAGTAATGAGTATACTTTTTTCTGGTATAATTCTTTAAATATGAGTTTGAACCAAATGATAAGTTTTTAATATTATTCTTAAGATTATTTCTCAAAATATCTTTAAAAAACAGTAAACGTATATTTGTTTCCTTTGTAAGGAGGCAACCCAAAGACTGTAGAGCATAAATGTGTACATATATATGTAGTTGCTATGTGGGTGTCATGTTGCGGCATATAACCGCAGCATAACTTAGCCTGTAGACCAATTATGGGTACGTACTCAAGAACTCAGGGTACAGGTCAAAGAAGCTCAATTAAATGGCTCGCCAAGGGCCTTTGTGCATAGTCATTTGCCTTTGATTCAAGTATCGAGGGGAACGAGGGAACTAGCCGGGTCGGTTGCTTGCTCCTCATAACCAGGGAGTTGGCATTTAATTTTCGAAAAATAAAAAAACGTTGGCGCGGTTGTCTGAACATCATGGGCAACTTGCAACCCTCGTCGGGCATTCCCCGTTATTGGAATATGTCTGCCTATTTACAAACAAGTATTTCAATGAAGTGAAGCATCGCAATGATACCCTAAGTATTTTGCACCGATACTCTAAAAGTACAATATATGTATCTTTAAGTGGCCATTCGACTGCATGGGGTTGCAGCCATGTGCAGTTGTAGATACTTGTAGATAAATAGAATAATGGCGTTGCTGCATTCGCACGTCCAACTGAAGTTGTTTTTATTGACGTTGTTGTGTTTGTTGTTGTTGTTGTTTGCTCGCTATATCTTATCGCCTTATCTGGCATACCAAAGGCACTGGCACTGACTGCTGATGATGCTGGCCCTGTTGTTGTATGTAAAGATACTTCAATTGAACCTACAATTGTAATTAATATGAGTACGCAGCGCCTCAGACTTAAACCCAGGCCAGAAGAGGGAGCGGGAACTGCTTTTCAATGATGTTGACTGTCGAATGGAAATGGATCTCAGTCGTAGAACTTTCTGTTGGCTTTCTGCGGTCTATCAATAAATATGCGAAGCCCCTGCAAAGCTGGCATGTGTGTGGAAACCCAATGGAAAATCGGTGAAAACCCACCCGGAAGTCAAATCGCAGTCGCAGTATGTAGAGCTCTAATGCGTCTTGTTCTGTTTTGCTTGCTAGGAATGTGGGGGTGAGTGCAACCTAAGTATTTGACAAACTAAAAGATACAATATACATTCGACCAATTTCATATCCATTAGCCACGCCATGTGGGCGGCCATCCTTAAGTGTTGTCGATTAATAATCGTGTCAACGTCAGTTGGTTGGTCTAATGTTTTGTCAGACATTTGTCAATGCCCCTTCGATAAGTGAATGTCCTCCTTGTATAGGGGTTAACGTGCCTCAAAGATTGAAATACAATTCTTCAACATTTACTTCAAAGCATTGCCAAAACATTTATGTTGATAGCTGGTAATAATTTGATAATTAATATGACTTTTTATTGAGTCTTATCTTTATGGTAACCTGTTTGAAAACAAAAGTTTATAAGTACTCAAACTAATGTCTAATCGACTTTTATAGCATTTTCAATAAATTACTGAACTAAATAAAGATGTTTAAAGTAGAATTCCCAGAACTGTATCGTTTGAATGAATGAATGCGGAATGTGTTTAAGGGAACTTGAGAACTGTACAAAGAGTACTACTTCTTGACTATGTATTCAATTGAAAATTATACAATTTCAATGACTATTGCTATGTTATTTACATAAGTCTGTTCTAGTATATACTTGTATTATCAATTTATTTCCATTTCAATCGAAATATTAATTCAACAACAATAATAATTTCTCGACCAGTTGCTGTCCCGCTTTCTCACTCTTTCGACAGAAACTTAACTTGTTGAATTCATTGTAATTGTTGTGCCATTGCGCAAATATTAAGAGTCAAAGTCCAATGGAGAAAAAAAACTCAAGTTGAAAAACTGGGAGGAAACTTGCTGTCCGAACACACAACAAAATCATTTGCCACTTGAAGACTTCTTGCCCGGAATTTCTTTTCTCTACTTTTTGTGGCTGCTGTTGCAACTTGTGTGTTTTGTAATCATTTTCTTGGCTTTTTCTTTAAATTGACAATGGACTGCGTTTCGAATAAACTGGAAGCACATGTAGTACACAGTGTCAATTTAATGTGCAGAGAGGTTGTTCTTTCATTTATTATAATTGATCATTCAAATAGTGTTATTTCGAATACCACAAATATTTTACATAACATCAACTCAATAAGTGGATAATAACTTACAAATCCCTTATGCTAAAGGAAATACCTCTTAACGATGTACGAAGTATCTCTGACTTCAAATAAAACCAGATCAAATCAACAAATTATAAATTATTCGCATACAACCGAATGAAGATATGAGTTATAATGTGTTCTATATACGTAAAAGTATTTGTGTTTATTTAACTCAATGACAAATAAATATATTAAGAACTTGAGAACTTGTTTTTATTTTGTTATTTCTGATAAAGGCCGCAGAATGGCGTGAAGCCGTTGAAAGTAAATATTTGCAGTTCGTTGGAAAAAGCATAAATAATAATATTACTAGGTCAGTCAATAGACAATAGACATTTTGGCGGCCATTTCTGTTATGTTTAGTAACATTTGTCAACTTTGGCTGTTCCTTTTGTTTACTTTAACACCCAATGGCTAATAATATAATTCCCGAGGCAAATATGAAAATTTTTAGAGCTACCGTTGCCCATGTTGGCCTATGTCTTGATGTTTTGTCCCGCTGGGTTAATAAACTTGTTGGCGCAATGATAATAAATCAACACTTCTTTTTATGCCATTCACTTCATTGTGGCATAACAAAGGCATTTGGTATTCTGCTCTGACTTCTCAAGCAGCCTTTCAGCCATTTAAGCCTCTTAGATATCAAACTCACCTACTCGATACTTATTTTATTTATTTTGATTATAAATATAAGTATTTTAAACAATAACAAGAAACAACATCTATAAGCTAGCAAATAGAGGTTCTCGGTTTGAACTTTACTGAGCAAATGTTTAAAGCAAATCGAATGAATTTCGGTGGGTATTTTCCTATGAAAGCCAGTCACTCGGTCAGACATATGTATATAAATATGTTTATACTCTGTGCCCAAAAAAGGGTATATTGAACTTGTGTGAATGTGTGTAACAGGCAGAAGGAGGCATCTCCGTCCATTCAAAGTATATACATATATTCTGAATCAGTATCAATAGCCGAGTCGCTTGTCACTTGTCCGTCTGTTTGTCCGTCTGTCTGTCCGTCTGTCCGTCCGTCTGTATGAACGCATGGATCTCAGCAACTATAAGAGCTAGAGACTTCAAATTTGGAATATAGGTTCCTGAATACCATACGCAGATCAAGTTTATTTTTAATTTTCGATATCAAGTCCCGTTGGTTTTAAAATTAGAAAAATCACCTAAGCAATGTTAAAGCTAGAGACTTGAGATTTAGCACACATGATAAGAAGCTTGGGCTTAATGTGTCCATCATCGCGATGCCACGCCACCTTCGCCCACAATTGGAAAAATGCTGATAACAATAGCAGTTTAATAGCTAGAGACTTGAGATTTGTCACACATGGTAAGTATCCTACTCTCAATGTGTGCTACAAATTTCAGTACGATCGGATATTGAACTCAGAAGTTATTCAAGAAACAAATTTATGCAGCGCAGCAGATGCGTCGCAGCGCAGTAGCAGCGCAGTAGCAGCGCAGTCGCTGCGCCGCGGCGACGATATAACGAACGAAAAGACGCGTGGCGCTGTGTCGCTAAACATAAACAATCAACAGCTGCAGTCCAGTGTTGCCAGACTATCGCAAGCTACCTACTCTCGATGCAAGCAACAACGACGTCAAGCGATGTATTTAAATCTCATTATAATGAAAATACTTTTCTTTGAAGACCTGCACAGGGTTTCCTACTGTCGCGCACGCTCGACTGATCGGCTTGTTTTCATTGAATATTGCATTCCAGTTCTACTTCTTGATGTTTGTCATATTATTGACTATTATTATATATACATTTAGAGACATTTCGAGTACTCACATGATTCAAACGTGCGGCAATTTTGGCATGCTCCTCCTGATAAGCCTTGCGCGCCTTCCTTTTGTCCTGTGAGAGATGTGACAATTTGTCGCAAACAACCTCAAGTTGTTCGGCATTCAATCGGAACTGTTTGGCCTGTTGATCCAGCTCATCCATGTAGGATCGCCAGGATTTTGTGATGAGGCTGCCTAAAATCAGATGATAAGGGAATCGATCAAATAATCTGCAATAAAACACTTACTTTATTTACAATTTGCATAGGCTGAATACTATTTGCTTTGTGACTCATAAGCGATCGAATGCGATCTCCTTTGCCATATAAGTCGATTTTGCAACTGAGAAATGACTCAGACAAACCGAAATTGTTTAGTTTTGCATAATACGTTTTGTACGTAAATGCAATGGCAATTTAAATATTATTATATAATTCAAAAATAGCTGAGCTAAGCTAATTGCCAACTCAATTAATCTCTGGCTTGTAGATAGCGCCGAAATGTGTTTTGCTTTGCAAAGTTTTTAATTCGCTTAAAATTAGTTGAAATTTGTTTTGTTGCCGCTTCATTTATCTCAGTCCAATTATCGTTTTGTGGCCGTTTCAAATCAAGTGGCAAGTTCATGGTCAAGGTGAAAAGCCACTTTAAACAGGCCACCAAAATCGTTGAAAATGTATTTACAAATAAAAGTAAAACAATTTGCAGGCAGCTGCAGTACTGCCTGGAACTATCTAGCTAGCCGACAGAAATGCACTCAAGAATTTGCCTTAAATTGTGCACAGATTTCGTGCAACTCGCATCCAACAGATAAATAGATTTGCGGTTCAGTAGCGTACAAAAGCAACTGAAACCAAACTGACACTGAAAATTATAGCAATTATTTATTTACGTCTGAGCTTCTATATGTGTATGTGTGAAGGTTTGATTTGATGCTGTGGCATCAGGGGGGACAGGGGCTGAGACAACTGCAGTTTGTCGACAGTTTGATGAGCTTAGAAAATGGCTAGCTGCAAGGCTGTAAGTATCTTCAAGACACACACACACGTCAGAACGCTTTGCCAGCACAATTAGCAACAGACACATGTAGTAGTTAGACTCTTGGGATCCCATAGATACATGCCACACACACATGCTATGCCCGCCTGGTCATTAACTCAAATCGACTGTAATAATCTTCACGCGTCTAAGTTGAAATTGAAATGTGATCAAGTCACGCGATTGTTGTAGGCGGCTCCTGCTAAAAACTTATGCTGCAAACTGTCAAATTCACAAGAATAATTTATCTGCCATTAGATGCTGTCGCTGTCGCTGTCGTTGCACTTTGGGCTGGGCGCTAAGTTGACTGACCAGTCGGCGTCGCCATGGTGGACCCTGACAGTTGCCCCTGGCCCGCGGCCAATCAGTGAAAGTGAAAGCTTTTTGGCTCATCACTTGTGCCGGCTTATCAACACAGTCCTCTCTTGTGACTAATGCCAATACTCTGTCCTATGGTGGCTCAAGTCCAGGCATTGCCAAGCGGACCCCACACACACACTGATGTGAGTAATGCGAAAGTGTTGTGTCTACACAATAGACAACTCAGCGAAAATTCCACAATCTTCATTTGGTATGACGTAGGAAAATGCTGCTAGCGTACACATATCTATCAGTCTCTATATTTAACTCTAATCACATAAATAAATCCAACTTTTCCGCAACAATAAAACTGTCTATGCCACAAAACATGTGTGTTTATAATGTGTGACGCATTTAAAAGATGTTTAAAATTGGATACGTTTTGATTTAAATTGTTTAAATTTTAGTTAATAAAACAAACAATATATATTAGCTAAAATGTACAATGTTCAATTTGGATTTCCTTCTCAGTAAAGAAATTACAAATTTAAATTATATTTTATTACTTTAGAATTTAGAACAACTCAATAGAAAAATGATGCCAACTAATCGATTGATAATAAACTTGTTATTTTCTTAATGATGTTATTGTTAAGCAAACAATACTTGATTTTTGAATATCTTATCTGTTCATTATTTGATCGTAAAACTTCCTGGTATAAATAATTATTATAATAATATCTATAAATCTAGTATACACTTAAAGCAGGCAAGCATCTCTGGCATCCAAACATCTCATGCTAAATATGGTTTTCAGAATGTTATTATATTCCGATCTTAAACGCTATTTAGAACAAATCAAAAGCAATTTCAATATGATCAATTGATTGTTAATAACCTTGTAATTTTCTTAATTATAATATGGCCTGGCATGCATATCAAATAGCTTTATCTATCAAGTATCTGATCACAATCACAATCAGAAATGCGACAAAGCTTATCAGCATACGATATGTATAAAAATACCTTGGATTGTTTCTCTATATATGAGGCCAGACGTCTCTTGCGTATCGCAGGCCAATCAAATTGATAGGCATCTTATCAAGCAAGCGTTTAAGTATAAGGGAAGAAGGGAGAAGAAGTAGCTTACCATGCATTTCATCAGCCCGATCAATTTTCAGTCCCTGTTGAGCGACGGCTGCCAAACTGATAGCGTATTCCTTGTCGCATTTGGCTTTCAATTGAATGGATCGTTTCATGGTCTCCATGAGACGCAGTTCCGCATCTTGGCGCACGATCAGCGCTTCGTGGGCGGCGCGACTCTGCAGGGCCGATGAGAAGCCCATTTTGGATGTGTGAATTATTTTCGATATTATCGAATTTTATTATTGTTGTTTTTTCGTATTTTTGCCAATGAGTCACAATTGCATATGTAGTATTTCTCTGGCCAGGGCCGGGCTAAAAATGAAACATCAGTGGAAACTTCACTTATGAAAATTGCGCAACACACACACACACACACTAACACAGAGCAGACACAGCAGAAGAAAAAAAAGCGCAGACATATGGCAAACACTTGTTGCATGCCAATATTTATGGCTATAAACATGTGCGGGTTATTTCCACTCTCTTTTTTGACACTTTGTTTTTTTGGATCGGAATCTGGCGCTCTTTTAGCCGCATTCATTATTTTTGTCACACACTTTGAGATACATTTAAAGGCGCTCGCAGCCAAAATAAACTTTCACATGCAATTGTTGCTGTTGCTGTTGCTGTCGCTCTCGTTGTTGCCGTTGTATCTTTTGCACTTGCCGCGACATTTGCTAAATACACGAGATGACTTTTGATTAACGACATCATTAAGGAGGCTGCCGGCTTCCAAAAAAATGCAAATACTTTTTTTTCTTTTACACTTGCACCTAATTAGCTTTATTTTTTGGGCTGGGCTATAAATTAGCATAAATAAATGGCATTTAAAATTAAGGTTTTATTTTTTTTCGATGCTTTGCTCGGTTTAATTGAACTTCTCTCAAGAGTTTTCCACACTGCGACGCAGTTGTTGATCTTTTCGTGGTACAGAGTCTAGCGTAGAGTTAAACTTGTTTTTCCCGCTTTCTGGCGAGCAAACAAATATAAACATTGGCCGAGTCGCGTTGACTTGCGAGGCAGTCAATAAGGAAACGACGCGACGTCGGCAGCAGCAGCAGCAAGAGCAGCAGCAGCAGCAACAGCTTCAGCTGTATGGAGTGCGGTGCAAGTACATGTATCTTACGGATACACAGATACTGGTACTGATACTACGCCAGACTGCGCTTGCCGCGCCACTACAACAGTTTGATGTGTTGTCTTGTCTTGTGCTGTTTGCCTATGCGTGTTGTTGTTCCTCTATATTGGAGTTACCAAGTCAACTAAAACATAAACGGGTTAGACAGCCGCAGTCGCAGTCGCAGTTGCTGCAGCAGTCACAGCCACAGCCGCAGCCGCAGGCACAACAACTGCGATGGGGCGCATCTGCACTCACTCAGAGATACAACAACAAAGAGGAAGATTCAAGAAGAGCACCGAGAACCAGAACGTGAATAACAAAAGCACCGTTATATTATAGCATATAACTCATAAGCACTTCCACTTGCAAATTGTTAAACATTAAATCAAATTTATTTACAATTTTATTAACACATTTTATGGGTGGGGTTGTCACTTGCAGTTCGAGTTATCAGCGGGAAACCTTATCAATATATGTACATATGTGTAATGTAAACTCGATTAACAGATCATTCCATAATTGCAATTATTAAGCTGTTGAACACCCGTCACTAAGTTACCATGGGGACAAGTTCCGTAGCGTAAGATACTTGATTGACCGTCACATGGCCAATTCACAGAGTAAACTCTATATTGTACCACAGACGCGTTCCGCACAAGTATCCAAAATAATTATTATCGAATATATAATCCGTACCGAACCGAACCGTTTGCCTCGAATGCTCAGCGCGAACTGAGCGCCGGGCGACAAGCACGACGCGGACAACGGCGTAAAACGATGCTTTGCCGCTGGCGACGATGCGGCGAAAGAGCAATGCGAGCGAATTGAGAGAGAGAGAGAGCAAGCAAACCGGTTGAGCGTAACCCAGCAAACAAATTGTGCATAGAATTAACAACACCTGCAAGTTAGTGAAAATAATAGCGCTTAGCATTTAAAAAACTCAATCAGCATCTATTTAGTATATTTATTTATTAATTAGTTGTGTCATCATATTGCTCTAAAAATGTAAATGTAAAAATTAATATTAAAGTGCGTTACAATTAACGTTTTAAATATATTTGTAAGATACTTTTAAGTGAATCCATATTGTGATATACTTATTCATTTCAAAAACAAAAGAATATGATCTAATTTCCATTATAGATAATGTCGCAGAATTTATTAAAAATTTAATAATACTATTTATCAAACTGCAATAATATTGGGTAATAAAAACTGCTGTTGTTCATACGAAATAATCTTTGAGGAATCAATTGATAGCTTTATCACATCTAGAATCTACGACGCCGTTCAATTTCCCTTTTGACACCTGCACAAACACAAAGTAGCATCAGAGGAATAAAATCAACTGATATGCGGCCAAAACAATGGCTTTAGACTGAGCTACCCTTGCTTAACCAAAACAAACCTCCCCCTCATAGCGCTGTAGACAAATGTTATGGCAACAGGAATTGCATTTGGGCATTAAATGCACCCGGGCAATAAATTCATTAATAAATGGAAAATGGAAAATCGAACAGCGAACAGCGCAGAAACCTTGCTGACGTTCTTTGTTATTCCTGTGGTTCAGAACAGGGAATCTAGTACATCTGCATAATGTAAATGTTTGATATGTTGTCCAGAGTTTTGTCTCATTCCAATAATGCATATTGAAATTGCAGGCAGCATTGATGGGGAGTGCGGTAAATTAATGTTGCAGTCGTGAAGGACGCAGGACAAATCCCTGGCGATTGCCTTTGATTTCATTGCCCAGTCAGACTGGCAGCCTGTTGACCATTTAACTAACTCGAATCTCGTCTGGCTGACTGGCTGTCTGGCTGGCTGGCTGGCTTCATTGTTCTGTTCGCCATTCATCGTTGTTGTGTTTGCTTTCTTCTGGGTTTTAGGATGTTTGCCGTTGTCTATGCATGCGCCGGGACCAGGCACGCAATGTTTATTTTAGATGGTCTCAGGCACAAAAATACGCTTCAACCTCATAAACTATGTATTCATCTTGTCGGCGACACCGCGACACTTCGTCATCCGCCACTTTATGGCCGCACTTGTGGGATGCGATGGCTCTGCAGGTCTTTAGATATCATGCGATGAACCTTAAACTATCCTGCTTCTCAAAAATTCACAGTGTCCCACATTTTCGTGTAGTTACTCAGTGCATATTTTTCACTTGCTCGAACAAAAAATAAATCCGCATCTAATTTTAGCCGATTGTTTTCTTGCCTCTCATAAATCATGAGATACAAGTTTCGAAAATCCATTCGAAAACATACTAGCTGTTAATAAAGAATAACATGTTAAAATTACTTCTTGAATTCTTGATCACGATTTACACAAACATTTCTGAACCTATAGAATGTTCGCATTTAATTGAAACCAATGAATAAATTACGCATGCAATGCAATATACATAAAGTTCTATGAGAGCAGTTCAAATCGTTGTGAACTCTTATCCCATTTACTTTAACAAGTAAGTAGAAATATACTTATGTATGTATGTATCTACATCTGTACATCTGCCAGCTTGTCAACGATGGTAGAGTAAGACTCTGTTGACTGGACGTATCTATGGCAAACGGGAAAAGATAGAAAATTGTGCAATATGTAATGGGAGAAAAGTAAATTGCCATAGTTAAGCGATGGGGTGAATAAAAACAAAACAAAACAAAACAATTTGTAAACGGGGTTGGGAGCGAGACTGCCACTTAAAATAAATCATTTTTTCCACATTCTATAAAATGTTTTCACGGTTCGATAAAATAACAACAATGATTGAATAAAAAATCTAAAAAAAAACAAGACGATCAGTCGAATGCGCGCGACAAAAGGAAGCCCTGTGCAGGTCTTCAAAGAAGAGTATTTTTATTATAATGGGATTTAAATATATCGCTTGAAGTCGATTTTGCTTGCATCGAGAGTAGGTAGCTTGCGATAGTCTGGCAACACTGGACTGCAGCTGTTGATTGTTTATGTTTAGCGCCACAGCGCCACGCGTCTTTTCGTTCGTTACATCGTCGCCGCGGCTCAGCGACTGCGCTGCTACTGCGCTGCTACTGCGCTGCGACGCATCTGCTGCGCTGCATAAATTTGTTTCTTTGAATAACTTCTGAGTTCAATAACCGATCGTACTGAAATTTGTAGCACACATTGAGAGTAGGATACTTACCATGTGTGCCAAATCTCAAGTCTCTAGCTATTAAACTGCTATTGTTATCAGTTTTTTTTCCAATAGTGGGCGAAGGGGGCGTGGCATCGCGATGATGAACACATTAAGCCCAAGCTTCTTATCATGTGTGCCAAATCTCAAGTCTCTAGCTTTAACATTGCGTATGTTATGGTTATTTTTCTTATTTTAAAACCAACAGGACTTTATATCGAAAATTTAAAACAAACTTGATATGCGTATGCTATTCATGAATCTACATTCCAAATTTGAAGTTTCTAGCTCTTATAGTTGCTGAGATCCACGCGTTCATACAGGCGGACAGACAGATAGACAGACGGACGGTCGGACAGACAGACGGACAGTGGTCAATCGACTCGGCTATTGATACTGATTAAGAATATATATACTTTATAGGGTCGGAGATGCTTCCTTCAGCCTGTTACATACATTCACACAAATTCATTATACCCTTTTTTGCCCAGGGCACAGGGTATAAAAATATATTTTAAATTCATTTTATAATAGAAATGTTTTTATTGTTATATACAAAATTCCACATGTTGCAAGTGGACAAATAAATAAAGTGAACATTAGTATGAACAGTATGTCTTACTAATATTAATAACGCACATACATAATTAATTTCATGTAGAAGTTCACATGAATATGTATATGTGTGTGAGTGTGTCTAGCTGACACCTGCTACGTTGCAACGTGGAGAATCGTGCCACTTGTCGCGTTGCAAACAAAAGAGACGCCAACAGCTCCTTGCTGCTTAGCATTCAACTCAGATGGGCAGCAATCGGGCGAGCCGATGACCCATCAGCAATTCCAACGCCAATTTGTTGTTGTCAGTAAGAATTTCAATTGTATTATCTACAACAACAACAACCGACGACAATTGCAGCGACAATGTCAACAAAGAAGAAGTGAACAACATGTTCTTGTCCATGGAAATGTTGCACCTTTATAGAAATAAGTATTAAAATCGAGTCCCAAATAACCAACTACAATTTTTATGATGAATATTTCTGAAGTTCTATGAATCGATGGGAATGATTTTTTTAACTAGAAGTATATCAATTTAAACCATAATAGCAATAATAGCGAGCTAAGATTTCAAAGTATTTTCCATTAGTTACGTAAATTTGCACTATTATGGTGTTTTTCAGAAAAATCCCATCGAAAGGGGGAAAATGACTGCAAAGCTGTATAAAACACTTTAATTTAATTATTGATTGACTATGCAAACTGATTTGCAAATCGCGTATCTATGCCAGAAATGAATTAACACATACTATTACACCGATTACGGAAAATCCTATTATATGGTGGGAAATAAGCGTTTCAGGTTTTTAAAACTACAGATCAGGTAACAACAGTTCGAAGTAAACACAAAAACACATAATTCTACAACGGGTTTTTAATCGGTTGTATTAAGTTGCAATATGGGCGGACAGACGGCCATATATATATATATACTTTATAGGGTCGGAGATGCTCCTTTTGCCTTCTATAACAACAGAAACAGTGCATAAATAATTAAACAATGATATGAACAACAAGCGAGCTTTCCTTTTTGCAAATTCGATTCATAAATTGATTCTCCAATTGACTTTAATTAATGTTAATTTATTGTCTTATAGTTAAATTTTATACTTCAGCGAAATTGTAAGAAATGTGAACATAAATACGTGGATCACACAGAACAAGAGAAGAGTACGTATTTATGTATCTAAGTCTGAGTTGAATAACCTTTTCCTGATTGTTTATATACTTAAACTATAACTATATATATACTATAACTTAAATTTAGAGTAATAAATCTTCAAATAAAATTAATTAAACCAAAATAAATCTGTTATACAACAAACAAACAAGCTATAGGAAAACCTCAAACTATATTACTTGTTTCATCTGAAAATATTTTTTAAAAATTGTTCCTTGAACCCAACGTACAGTTTAAAACGCTATCGCAATTTAAAGTATATGTATGTGCGATACCGCTAAACAGTTTTATTATTAGTTATTGATAAATCGACATTTTAATCCCTAATCGTAACCGTGGTGTAACCTCAAGATATTTTTATATATCACAAGTAGTGTTGGTTTTTTAGTATGTATCGAAGCGAGTATTTCGGTAAATGGCTCTACTTCGATTTTGTCCGTTCGTTTGCAGTATTAATATACATTTGTTTTCGTTATTTTATACATATAGAAAATAACACAAAGCTTTTGGATAAATGTACTAAAACCGCAACGGAATAAACGTTTCGAAACTGTAGAAAAGAATGACAGTGATCTTAGGATATACAGAAGTATAATAAGTTATACCTTCATAATAAGCTTTACCTTCATTCTCCCCGAAGAGAATATTGCCCATATTACGAATATTTCCACCTGTTAAGACGACTAATAACTATGCAAATAAATTAAACATACATATATCAACTGCAGTAAGATTTAATGAATAAACAATAATATATTTGCAGAAAACTGCACATTTATGAGGCATAACTTTAGATCCACATTCATATGAAAGTAGTTTTCATTAGTTTCACCGTCACTTGGGATCCGTGGGTAGCTTGAAACCCACAAGGTCCGCCGTTTCTTTCACCGTGCGTTCGCCGCGTCCATGGAACTCCTTGTAAATCGCATCATGTTGTCGCAGGCTGCTCAGATATGTTAAATAAGTGTGCCCCAAAAAGATTGCCTCGTTGCGGGCTTTGCACAATTGCTGATCAGTTGTTTCGAATTTCTTGTACTGGGCCATGATGTAGCGGGCGGCCAGAGAATTCTTGACGGCGCTGGGATCAGAAGCTGATTGCCGCAGCTCGTGCAGCAATGATCGCAGTATTTTCGTTCCAGACATCCTGTAAAGATTAAGCTTTATGTCAATATTACATTTTTCAGAGAATTGCAAATATTTACGATTATGTGATTGCCAAACAAACTGTAATGAACAGCTGATATAAGAAGTGTGACCACCTCTTACGATTGGGAAGAATATGTTCAGTAGTGGTTCCGATTGCAATTATTCGATTAATCGTTGCTGGACGTTTCTGATACTTTTGTCACACAATATCGATACTTTCACCATGGCGCGCATTTTTAATTCAATTTTATCTATAATTTTATTTATGCAATAGTAGAAATTATTAATTGCCACAAATTGTGGCAGCTGACATTGACTTCTCGCTGGTTGAACAAGTGCGCCAGCAAATTCCTTTGTTTAGCCAGCGACGCCTCGACCTTTACAGCACTAAGAAGAAGTGATTATGATTTAAGGGCATTTATGTTTATTGCCTTTATATTGTTTTTTAACTTTGAATATTGTATTAAATTTGAATATTGTTATTATTTGGGAGCAATTGTCTCAATTCGGAATTTCAGGTATACCAATTGTAATTGTGTGATCCAGTTATAATAATGTTAAAGAAAATTAAATTCAAACTGAGCAGCTGAACAAAATTAACGAACGAGTTAATCGAATGGCTGAATCAGTTGATTTGTTCATTAAAATGGCTCGTTCATTTGAACGTGTTCAGAACGAAAGAACATAACTCTAGTTGTTATCGTTTTCGCATGTTATCAAACAAAAAACAGCAACAGGCAAATAACGTTATCAGTTTTATAATTGCTGCGAGTAAACATAAACTTGAACATGACCAGTAAAAGTAAGTAGACCAGATTCAAATTTTTAACTACTTGTTAATTGACACTCGTTTGGGCAGTAATGCGACTTGCTTTGTTACAGCTAAAGGGTTCCAAAGACAAAACAGCAAATGTGGCAAATGCTATAAGCAAAATTGAGGTGGCAGTCAAGGAGCATAAACCTCGACTAATAACTCTGCCTGAATGCTTCAACTGTCCGTACGGCACAAAGTACTTTCGCGAGTATGCCGAGTGCATTCCCGATGGTTACACCAGCCAAAAGCTGTCGAAAGCGGCTTCGGATCATCAGGTCTACATAGTGGGCGGAACAATACCCGAACTGGGGGAGAATGAGAGCATATACAACACGTGCACTGTCTGGGGTCCAAATGGTGACTTAATAGCCAAGCACCGGAAAATGCACCTGTTCGATATTGACGTTAAGGGCGGTATCCGCTTCAAGGAATCCGAAACTCTATCCGCTGGCAATAACTTTACAACTATAGATGTTGACGGACATAAGATCGGAATTGGCATTTGCTATGACATTCGCTTTGAGGAAATGGCACGACTTTATCGCAACGAAGGCTGTGAGATGATCATCTATCCAGCGGCCTTCAATATGACAACAGGTCCTCTGCACTGGGAACTCCTGCAGCGAGCGCGTGCCAATGATAATCAGCTCTTCGTTGTGACCACTTCACCTGCGAGAGACACCACGGCAGAGTACGTTGCGTACGGTCATTCAATGATTGTCGACCCGTGGGCTAAAGTCATTAAAGCCGCTGATGAAAGCGAGCAAATTGTGGCAGCTGAAATTGACTTCTCGCTGGTTGAACAGGTGCGCCAGCAAATTCCTGTGTTTAGCCAGCGACGCCTCGACCTTTACGCCACTGAGAAGAAGTGATTATGATTAAGGGCATTTATTGTTATTGCATTTATGTTGTTTGTTAACTTTGAATATTGCATTAAAATTGAATATTGCTATTGACTGGGAGCAATTGTCTCCGATTCGACTGCTGGTATGTAATGTGGTCGTTGAACCTGTCCGAAAAGTGCACGTATAGCTTCATCCGTGGCCATCAGCGGTTGGCTAATGAACTCAAGGGCCTAAAAAGTAGGAAGATATAGTATCTATGTAGCCGAATACGGCATTTAAACTAACCTGCACGGCGTACTTTTCAGCGTCACAGAGCGGACTTGTTGTGGCGCTGGACAGCTTGAGAGACGACTCCGGGATGCCCACACCCGAATGCAACACCATGCGTTGCAGTATATTCAAGTTCTCCGCACTCAAGCTGATTACATCCGTGGCGGGCAGATTCATATAACGTATTTTGGCCAGGAACTTCAGTTGCTTCAGAATATCCAGTTGAATTTCGCGTATTTGATGCGTTGCATGCAACAATTGCTTGGTAGACTCCGTCAGCATTTGATTCTTATGCGTAAGATCGGCTTTCCAGCGCGCCAGCTCCTCGACCATGACGCTACTAGCCAGAAACTTGGATCGCCACACCTCGCATTGGCCAGCAAGAAATTCAATTTGTTCCGTGTGCGTAGTCAAGTTGTTGGCCGTGTCGAGCAAAGCTCGTGCCAACTGCAGCTTATCTTCCGTAAGGAGATTGACCCGGGTCTGAAGATCCTCTCCAACGGACGCAACCAATAGGCTCTTGAGTTCGCCGTTGACCTGAGTCTGAAACTTGTACTGTGCCTGAAAATGATCGCGTTCTTCACGCATTTTAATCAAATCTTCCTTCAGTCGCCGCAGTTCCTCATTGCTGTCACTGCCTTCAACTTTGTCAGAGTGCTTCGCATCCGTATCTGCGAGATCCAGTTCCTGCGTACGTAGCGTGGATACCTGATCCGCCAGAACTGCGATATCCAAATTATTCTTGCTAACTCGCTGAACTTTATGCATTGTCTTTTGTTGCGAAGACGTCATGGGATTTACGGCACCCGGATACGGTTCGTAAGGCACAAATTTCGGTGGTTTGGTCTTCTTGTGCTCCGGCAGAGGCTCCGAGGTGTTCACCAGCCGCGGCTTCAGCTGTACAAGCTCCCCCTTTGGCAATGCAGGCGCCAGACTGCGACTCACGACTTCTGGCCGTCGGTAGAGCGTGTGCAGGCCAGGCAAGGGTAAGGACTGCGAGGAAGAGCTGCAACTGCTTACTGATGTCTTGCGCTCAATTGCCGCCTCTTGCACTACAGTGCTGTCCTTCCGCGACAATTGCGGTCGCCTTATCTTATTTACATTTTGCAAACCTACTGATGTTTGTTGTTGTTGTTGTTCTATTTTCGTTGTGGGTGTTATTTCAGTCTGTTCCATGCCGTCTCCGCTGGTACGGCAAATATGTGTCTTCTCTGCATCGAGTAGTAGGGCATCTGTATCCATGGCTTGATAGTTTTGGATCTGATATTACTTTTATCTGTCTGTAACTTAAAAATTTTCTCCAGCTTGTTTGCCAGCAAAACAAAAACAATATACAGTATGTCAAGTAATTATTTTGACAAAGAGAAAAAGTTCAAATATTTTATTTTGCAATAATAAATACCTTGTTTTTCAATTATTTTATAGTTAAACAAGCAAAAAAAAGTAGTTAATTAGGTGCGTTGAATTTTAATACGCTTAAATATAGGAAAGAACAACACAGTATTTTGTGTTTGTGTCAAAAAAATGACTAGACATACTGTATTTGGAGAGCTGCCAACTCGTTAATCGTGTCAGCTGTTGCCAACTCACGTTTTTAGCGTTGCCAATTCTGATTACGAATGCAAGAACAAAGGGGAAAAATCTATAATTCTTGATTCACGCAAAGCAATATCAACATATTGAGTATTTTACCAAAACATTTATCAGCGTATTTAATCATTTCTGTGTGCTGTGTCACTGAAAATCGATACAGGTGTGCAGTGCCAATTCTATATGTTGGCACAAGTGCTCGACCGGCAATTATGTTAGTATGTCGACAACGGAGCGTGAACTGCTTAGAAACGTGAATGAAAAAATCGAATTGATTGAGCCCAGCACGGGAAAACTGTTTTTCGAACACAAAACCGAGCTAGTGTTTGTGAAGCCGCGTTTGATGCCGCTAAAGTCCCAGGCTTTGCAGAGTCTGGAGGAAATGCATCGGGAAACTGCACGCCAGCTGCAACAGAAACGCACAAAGCGCGATACCAACAACAAAAACAAGAACACTGGGGCACAGATGATTGCCGCCTAGGCTGCAATTGAATTTAGTACTTAGAGAAGCGTCGTGAAAATGGCCTACTTGCTAACATTCGGTATCATTGCCGCCCTTTTCCTGGCCAGCATCTTACTTTATCGCTATGGCAATATACCACGTCAACACATCCTAGTCACCCTCTCCGTGCTGACGGCCTGGTGTTTCTCCTTCCTGATCGTGTTCACTATTCCCTTGGACGTGACTTCTGTAAGTATTCCTCAAAAGCAGCGTTAGTTGAGATCTTTAACATGTGTCCTTAATTGCAGACGATGTATCGACAGTGTCTGGAGGAACATAAACCGGCACCGGAAGCCACATCATCAGGCAATGGCAACACAACCACGAACATAAGTACCAGCACTTTGCACCCACAGCAGTGCCAGGAGCCCTGGGGCATGGTGCCAGATACGGTGTTTCCCAATCTATGGCGTATTATCTACTGGAGCTCCCAGTTTCTAACATGGTTAATTATGCCGCTGATGCAATCGTACCTTAAGGCGGGAGATTTCACAATCAAGGGCAAGCTGAAATCGGCATTGATCGAGAACGCCATTTACTATGGATCCTATTTGTTTATATGCGGCGTGCTTCTCATCTATATTGCGGTTAAGGGCGTCTCGCTGGATTGGCAGAAACTTAAGGCCATTGCCTCGTCGGCCTCGAACACTTGGGGGCTGTTTCTACTCGTCCTCCTGCTGGGCTATGCCCTTGTCGAGGTGCCACGCTCGCTTTGGAACAATGCCAAGCCGGGATTTGCACTGCAATATGCTTACTTTAAGGCCGCTAAACTTAGCACGGATAAGGCGGAGGCGGAAGAGCATGTGGACGATGTCTTGGAGTCCCTGCAATGCATCAGTCGAGCCGTGCCCAACAATCACGACCTAAGACCGTGTGTGGAGACAATTATGCGCAAAGTGCCGATTGAATTGCAGGAGCGAGCTAGTCGAAACTTCTCAAGGAGTGGTGGCAACGGCATGGGCGGCACCACTTCCACAATCGTGCCCTCGGAGAAGGCTCTCGTGCGAATCCACAAGCAAGTGATCAAGTCATTGCAGACTCTGCAACGCACTGAGGCCCTTTGGAGTGTACAGGTGAAAACTGTGCTGCATCTGGAAGATGTGGCACGCAACGTACACTCGTCCGAGCGTCAATTCAAAACGGAATTCCCATGTCAGCGAACGCAACTGGAGAGAATTCTATATAGCGCCACAATACAATGGTACTGGGAGTGTCTGTTGAAGGCGCCATTCCTTAAAGCCCTGTGCGTCCTGACCGCCAGCATGTCCGCCATGGTCGTGTGGAGCGAACTCACTTTCTTTAGCCGACACCCGGTACTCTCGATCTTCGCCAATGTGATAAATGTGGCCAAGGGCAGCTACGACTTCTTCACCATTGAGGTGTTCTCCATGGTGGTGCTTTGCTACTTCTTTTACTGCACCTATTCCACGATACTTCGTATTCGCTTCCTCAATCTCTATTACCTGGCACCGCATCATCAGACCAATGAGCACAGTTTGATCTTCAGTGGAATGCTGCTCTGTCGTCTAACGCCGCCAATGTGTCTCAACTTTCTCGGACTCATTCACATGGATTCTCATATAATACAAAAAGTAAGTAAAAGCTATAACTTTATCATTCCATCGGATTAATCAACATTGCTTTGCAGCGCATTATGGAAACGTATTACACACAAATCATGGGTCACATGGACGTGATTGGCATCATTTCGAATGGCTTCAACATATACTTTCCCATGTGCATGCTGGCATTCTGCCTGGCCACCTGGTTTAGTCTCGGAAGTCGTGCTCTCAACGCATTGGGCTTTCAACAGTTTCTGCAGAACGAAACAATTGCCACGGAACTGGTTCAGGAGGGAAAGGATTTGATAGCACGTGAAAAGCGACGGCGGCAGCGTGCCGAGGAGGCTATGGCCAGGCGACGGGACTTTGGCAGACCCGACACTCTGCCGAGTCACGACTATGTGGGCAAATATCGCGGAGCAGGCAGTAATGCAGCAGGTGGTCTGCTGATTGGTCAGCACCGTACACCAGCGGATGGTCTGTTGCGGGATGGCGATGTCAGTATTGATTACGCCGCCGTTGCCTCCTCGTCGGCGCTCGGCGTGCCGCGTTCTCTGTCGGAGGAGATCAATGATCGCTTTGGCGTTAGCACCCAAATGCAGATCGGCTTTCGCGGCACAAACGAGCTGGACGAGGTGGAGAACGAACGCCGTATCGTTGGGCCACCACCGCGTGGACTCTTTGATGATGTTTAGGCTCGAAATTCGTATAATATTGCAATTGATTTAGTTAATTTAATTAATTTAATTTACATTTTAAGTTGAAGCCTCTTCGCTGCTGTTCCTGTCACAAATATTGTACACATTTCAATAAATTATCTTTAGCCAAGGCGTTTAAAGTTATCTACTAATACCGGCGTACACTTGCATCTATGTTGTTAGCAGCAAACTCTTCGATTCTCAAACTCGCAGCTTTATCGTCTCCATCGGATGGTCTGGACACCTGATGATCCTGGGACTTGCACAATTCCGAAATGGGATGTTTTTTGATGCTCTTCCTTCCGCGAACACTGCCGCTTCGCGATGTTAACGGCGTCTCGGGCCACTGAGCAGACATCTCCGACCAGTGAAAAGTCGGGGACTTGGACATGACACTTGACACTTGAGCGTTGCCAGATCAAAGAAAAGTCAAAGTTTAAAATTGCATTCCAACTTTAATAACGTTTGTGTGTGTTTGTGTGTTTGTGTTTTTGTGTCACAGCTTTGAATAGGAGCTTAATTAAGCAAAACGAATACGTAACACAATTGTAACCAGTCGGTCGTTTGTTTCTTCTTCTATAGTAACAGGTAAAAGGGTTGCGCTCATTTGTGTGTGTATGTTAAGATTCCGTCTTTATATGTTAAGTTGGTGCTCGGTTTTAAATTATTCATCGCCGCCTCCCTCCTCATCCTCATCGAATTCACCCTCCTCATCGGCAGTCGCTTCCTGGTACTGTTGATACTCTGACACCAAATCGTTCATGTTGCTCTCAGCCTCGGTGAACTCCATTTCATCCATTCCCTCGCCCGTATACCAATGCAAGAAGGCCTTGCGCCGGAACATTGCCGTGAACTGCTCCGAGACACGCTTGAACAGCTCCTGAATGGCCGTCGAGTTGCCAATGAAGGTGGCCGACATCTTCAGGCCTCTGGGCGGGATATCGCAGACGGCCGTCTTGCAGTTGTTGGGAATCCACTCGACAAAGAAGCTGCTGTTCTTGTTCTGTATGTTGAGCATCTGTTCGTCCACCTCCTTCATGGACATGCGACCGCGGAAGATGGCCGCCACGGTCAGATAGCGACCATGTCGCGGGTCACAGGCGGCCATCATGTTCTTGGCATCAAACATCTGCTGGGTCAGCTCGGGCACGGTCAGAGCACGATACTGCTGCGATCCTCGGGATGTTAGGGGCGCAAAGCCGGGCATAAAGAAGTGCAGGCGGGGGAAGGGCACCATGTTGACGGCCAGCTTGCGAAGATCGGCGTTCAGTTGACCCGGGAAACGCAGACAGGTTGTCACTCCAGACATTGTGGCCGAGACCAAATGATTCAGATCACCGTATGTGGGTGTGGTCAGCTTCAAAGTGCGGAAGCAGATGTCGTAGAGCGCCTCATTGTCAATGCAGTACGTCTCATCGGTGTTCTCCACCAGCTGATGGACACTCAGCGTGGCATTGTACGGCTCGACCACAGTGTCCGACACCTTGGGCGAGGGCACAACGGAGAAGGTATTCATAATGCGGTCAGGGTACTCCTCCCGAATCTTCGAGATGAGCAATGTGCCCATGCCGGAGCCGGTGCCACCGCCCAGCGAGTGTGTCAGCTGAAAGCCCTGTGGAAGAAGCAAGTTAATCGATTACCATATCCATCGCTAGCAACACCCACCTGTAGGCAATCGCATCCTTCGGACTCCTTGCGCACCACATCGAGCACAGAGTCAACCAGCTCGGCACCTTCGGTGTAATGACCCTTTGCCCAATTGTTGCCCGCACCAGACTGGCCGAACACAAAGTTGTCGGGTCTAAAGATTTGACCAAATGCCCCCGAGCGCACCGAATCCATGGTGCCCGGCTCCAGATCGACGAGAATCGCACGCGGCACATACTTGGCGCCGGTGGCTTCATTATAGTAAACATTAATGCGCTCCAGCTGCAGATCACTGTCGCCGTAATATGTCCCCGTTGCGTCGATGCAGTGCTCGTCAGAGATCACCTCCCAGAACTTGCCTCCGATCTGGTTGCCGCATTGGCCAGCCTGGATATGTACGATTTCACGCATGCTTACGAGTTATGTGTGTTGGATTGAGGAATTGGATTTAAATTTTCTTTTCTTGTTATATTTTTCCGAATATTTTCTGGAGGGCAGGAAACCGATTTAAAACTGATATTTACGTATAATTTTCTTACTTTTTTCTATACGTGTACCGTAGTCGAGTCGATGTTGGAATGATACAGACACAAATTCAAAAACGCTAATGCCCCACATCCCACATTAGACTACTTCGATCCCATGTATTTGGAAAAAAACAAATCCATTTGCATATGTCTACTTGTATTTGAGCACATTTAATATTTGAGCAAATCTTTAATAATGAGAATACAATTGCGTGTTATGGCAATCTACGTATAGTTCTTAATTTATAAATCAATGGTTTTTCTGTTTTGTTTGATAGTAAGTTCTACAATTATGGTGGGTCGCTCGAACAGTTCGAGCAGTTATATTTTCTTTTTGGCAACCTTAAAGGATATCACCAGAGTAATTTGGCATCTACTTGACCGCGGATCTGACTTAACTCGGCTTAAATATCTGCTCTCGAATGTATCAGACAGATGCACGTTTCAGGCAGAGTGTGCTCTCAATAATGTCCATTGGCTGGAAATCCGGATCGACAAACTGCTCGTGATTCAGACAACGAGTGCCGCCCATACAGGTGCAGGAGCACAAGGACGCGGTCTCATCATTCTCGGTCGTATAGTTGTTTTCCAGCAGCTTGCCGTGCATATTGTATGTGGATTCGTCGTCAAATGTAAGTGGTTGATTGCCAGCAGCCTGATTCTGTGCATCCTGTTCGTCCCTCTTGGCGTCTTCGGCTTGCCTGCAACAACACAAGTAACAACAATTTAAAACAATAGTCTAGTTTCAGATATAGAGCATGACTTGCATGGTCATGAATCGCAGCACCAGCAGATTAATACTAGCGGCAACTACCGCCAGGCCAAAGAGTATGAAAACCAAGCTAAGGGCCACATAACCCGGCTTATTGGTCAGAGCCTGGTCATTCTGCAGCGCCACATAGTCCCCAAAGCCAATTGTTGTCAGCGTCACAAAGCAATAATAGAAGCTGTCGAAGTAACTCCATCCCTCATAGCGGGAGAAGACTGCAGCTCCTGTCGTAATGATTATCGAGGATAACATGCCAGTGGCCAGCATCAGATTCATTTCCGTGGCGTCTGTGCAGCGTGCTCCACTTGCTCGTTTCGCTCGTCTTATGATCACGGAAGCAAATTTGTTGAGACGTTCACCGATGGACTGGAACATGACCAGTCCCAAAGGTATGCCCACCTGAAAGAAAAACCAAAATATCTTAGTATGGGGAAGCTCTTGCTTTGGGCCACAACGTGGGATTTGGACAGATCATACCATAGCATAGCACATTGTAAACATTTTCCCAGCCACAGTTGTCGGCGTCGAGTGTCCATATCCTGCAATATGTCAATGTTTACACATATATATCATTTAATGAGTATACGTACCATAATATAACATAATATATCATATTTTTACACCAGCAAATAATAGATTGATATTATTATGTACATTTATTGCATTATAAAACTATCTTAAAATTAAAAATAAATACAAATTTGCTGGACTCTTTGACTCTTTTAAACCATCCTATTTACAGTGTACATAATATACTTTTCGCAGATCATACAGTTTCAGATCATCGCAGATCTTATTATATAATATAAATAATAAATAAAATTAAAAATAAAATACAAATAAGTAGTTAAGTATCTTCACTTTGATATGATTTATTACGATAGTTGGAGTTACACATCGTATATGAAAACCTGTTCTCCAGATCAATAAGTTTTCCAGACCTTTAAGACGTTTCCTTTTTAACTTATATTTAATTTGCATAGCACTTCAAAAAATCTAACATATTTATATTGAATCATTACACTTATTTGTCAGATGAGCGTTCTTAGATTATTTGTTGCGTCTTTTGAGACAAATGTTTTTATATTGTATGTAGTATTTCTTTTGAATTAACAGTGTTCATAATATTTACCAATCATTGCCAGCACCACTGTGGCAAAATAAAATGCGCCAGCGAATTTCCACTGAGGTCCCGCCTTGTGTGGTTTGTTCTCTATTATTACTATTTCGATCATCCGGTAGTCTTCTGCACTCACATTGTATTTCTTAACGAAATTATTCTTCACCGCTACGGCATGAAAACAAAATTTGATGCGAGTTCCAATTATCAATATCACAAATTCTTGGCCAATTAACAAATCAAAATGAACCCAATTGGCAATGGTTATTTAACACTTTATTAAATTTAATAAAACAAATAATAGCGACGTAGTATGTTTAATATGTATATGCGTGTGTTTTTGGTATGAGTTCTGAAATGTAGAAAAGTCAATATCTAAAACTAACGGAAAGTAAGAAAATTAAAATTGCTGCCAACCTGATGAAATGATGATAATTAGCAAGATGCAAGGGATTTACATTTGTTGTATTTATTTGTTGTTTGTTTTTGGGTGCGTGAAGTGGGCATTTGTGTGTGCATTTGGATATTGCCGGGGATATATATTGATCGTTAATATATGTACCTTGCAAAAACTCCCAACGCTTCGCCTCTGTTTGCGATTCAAGCGAGTCAAAGACTGCCGCCCCGATGAGCAAATAGGTAAATGTGCATACCACCAGCGACAGTGTTCTCACGTTCTGACGCTTCATGGCGCAATGGACAACAAATTCTAAAGCAGTATCGCGGTAGGATTCAATTCGCATCTAACTATGGGACTCAAGGCTAGGGCACTTTCAGTTTGGCTATAGTCTAATTATATTTATTACTTTCGATTGTTTTTTTTTTCATTTGAGTCCTTGGAGGCTGTAAGGATTCTGTATAAATCGATTTAATTGCGAATGCATACAAACAGCAAGCAGTTTGACAAAATGGCATTTACTTAATGCATTTGTCTTTTATATACTTATTGCTGGGCAGTTTATAAATAGCTCTTGAAATGTCATATTAACAGCACCAACAACTCCAATTTTTGTATAGTCTATTTTATGAAATTAACTGATAACCGATGCAATTAACGGGCGCAACGATTAATACAAGACAGGCCTGTTATTTCTGCAGCATTGGAACAAGTTGGCAGCACCTAATACATATAGTCTATCGATAACATCGGGTAATCGGTGTACTTGGCATTTGTTTATACGCAAAAACCACGCAGTCTATTTAAAAAGTTTAAATAGTTTCAGGCTCGCCAGTTTTGATACATAGTGCGCATTCATGTTCAATTAGTACAGACATGCTGCGCATTCGTCGACGTTTTGCGCTACTCATCTGTTGTGGCTGTTTGCTCATTTTTCTCAGTCTCTATGTGATCCTTAACTTTGCGGCACCGGCTCCAAATGCGAAAAAGGTAATACGATTGTGTGTGTGTATGTGTGTGTGTAAGACCAACTCATCAATAAATTGTTATTTCCACAGTCAAATTATGTCGCGCTTGAAAGCAGACAGAATCAGCTGGAAAATGTTGTACATGAGAATGTTCAAGAAATACGAAAAGTGCGTGCAAAGGCAAGAAATAATGACGATATCCTCCCCCTCAACAACCAAGCAGATGACAGTGGCGAATGTATCGATGTTGTGAGGCAAGTGCCAGAGGTAGATGTGCAAATGCTGGAAATGTACGACCGAATGTCTTTCGAGGACATGGATGGCGGCGTCTGGAAGCAGGGCTGGAACATTAAATATGATCGCCTCAAGTACAATGGTCATCATAAGCTGAAAGTGTTCGTTGTGCCGCATTCGCACAATGATCCCGGCTGGATACAGACATTTGAAGACTATTACAACGCTGGTGAGCCAAAACGTAGTGCTAAGATTCGTTAAAACCCTTCTACGCATGAGGAATTTAAGTGATTGTTGAGATATCTGCGAAAATGTATCTTCCGGGTGCCATTGTCGACGTGTACTTGTTATTATTTGATGATATGTTATATAATGTCAGTTCGGATGTGATCTGATGACGGATGTATCTGATTGCGCTTCGTCAGCAAAAACATGTATTGGTAATCAGCTTCATTATATTTAATGGAATAACCAATAACAAAGATGACATTATTCCATAAATACCAAAAGCATCTTTATCTCTAATATTAAAATTTTGTCAATGTGGCCCAAAATAGACTCCACATTAAGTTTGATTATTTATAGAGAAGTTATTCAGTGAACACGTAACCATTTACACACCTTGCCAAAACAGAGAAGCATGTTGGTTGCCATTATACTGATAATTTCAATATTTTATCATTCCTGATTGACTGTTGTACATTTTTAATTATCTACAGCAAAATTCTTTATAATTGACAGACACGAAACACATTTTGTCGAATGCTTTGCGCCACCTTACCGAGAATCCAGATATGAAATTCATTTGGGCTGAAATTTCATATTTTGCGCGCTTCTATAAAGACTTGGGCGAGCATAAGAAACAACAAATGAATTTGTAAGCAGAGATAATGAAACTTATGGTTCAATTTAACCCAGTAATGTATCTTTACAGGCTTGTGAAGAAAGGGCAACTGGAGTTTGTGACAGGGGGATGGGTAATGCCGGACGAGGCCAATTCACATTGGCGCAATGTGCTGCTCCAGCTGACTGAGGGACAGACGTGGCTGAAGGAGCACTTCAACGTGACTCCCACTTCCTCCTGGGCCATCGATCCCTTTGGCCACAGTCCCAGTCTGCCGTATGTTCTACAAAGAAGCGGCTTCAAGAATCTACTAATACAACGCACTCACTACTCGGTGAAGAAGGAGCTGGCGCAGCAACGAAATCTGGAGTTCTATTGGCGACAAATATGGGATACACGCGGCTCCACAGCTCTCTTCACGCACATGATGCCATTTTACTCGTATGATATTCCACATACCTGCGGTCCCGATCCCAAAGTTTGCTGCCAATTCGACTTTAAGCGCATGGGATCCTTTGGACTAAGTTGTCCATGGCGAGTGCCGCCTCGTGCCATTGATGAAAACAATGTGGCTGGACGCTCGGATCTTCTGGTGGATCAATGGAAGAAGAAAGCAGAATTGTATCGTACAAATGTGTTGCTCGTTCCTCTCGGCGATGATTTCCGCTACAAACAAAACACTGAATGGGATGTGCAGCGCGTTAATTACGAAAGGCTCTTCGAACACATCAACGCCCACACGCCATTCAATGTGGAAGCCAAGTTTGGTACTCTACAGGAGTACTTTGATGCTGTGCACAGCACGCCTGGCCAGAATTTCCCCTCGCTCAGTGGCGATTTCTTCACTTATGCGGATCGCGCAGACAATTACTGGAGCGGTTATTACACATCACGGCCGTATCACAAGCGTATGGATCGCGTGCTTATGCATTACTTGCGAGCGGCGGAAATGCTGCACGCTTGGAAGCCCTGGGACTCACAAGCTGGCTTCAACCAGAAGCTAGAATTGGCGCGCAGGGAACTGTCTCTGTTTCAGCATCACGATGGCATTACAGGCACCGCCAAAACGCATGTGGTCAAGGACTATGAGAGGCGGATGATCGAGGCGCTTCAGTCGTGTCAGTTCGTGATGCAGCAGGCAGTCTATCGACTGATGACCAATCCTTCCATCTACAGTCCGGACTTCAATTTCCACTATTTCACGCTAGACGATTCGCGTTGGCCCGGCGTCGGTGTGGAGGAGAGTCGCACTACCATCATTCTGGGCGAGGAGCTGCCCACCAAGCATATTGTGCTGCACAATACGCTGCCACATTGGCGGGAACAACTCGTCGATTTCTACGTCTCTAGTCCGTTTATAAGCGTCAGTGATTTAGCAGGCAATGATGTCACGGCACAGGTGTCGCCCGTCTGGAGCTGGCATCACGATACGATTAGCAAGACTGTCAATCCGCAAGGCTCCACAAAATATCGAATAATATTCAAGGCACGCGTGCCGCCCATGGGATTGGTCACCTACGTGTTAACCGTGTCGCAGTCAAAGCCGGCGTAAGTATAAAAGGATTATGACACTGCTCTCTGTATTTATTCTCAATTTTTATTCTTTCTGTGCAGCCACACATCCTACGCTTCCAATTTACTGCTCAACAGCAATGCAGTTACTGTGCAATTGGGCCAATATCCCGAAGAGGTCAAGTTTGGCGAGCATCATGAGTTTTCCCTGCGCGTTGGCAATGGTCCCAGCTTGGCTTTCTCCGAACAGGGAATGCTGAAATCAATGCAGCTTACACCGGACAGTCCCCATGTGCCTGTACACCTGAAGTTCCTTAAGTATGGCACCCGATCACATGGCGACAAGTCTGGTGCCTATTTGTTTCTGCCAAATGGACCCGCAATGTCCATGATGGGCAGTTCACCTGTCGTGCTGATTAGCGAGGGTACACTGGAATCCTATGTGAGCGTGGGATTGCCGCAAGTAATACATCAGACCATTCTGCGTGGCGATGCGCCCGAAATACGCAACCTAGTGGACATTGGCGATACGGACAACACGGAAGTTGTGATGCGCCTGCAAACACATATCGACAACGGCGACATCTTCTACACGGATCTGAATGGACTGCAGCTAATCAAGCGCCGGCGACTTGATAAACTGCCAATTCAGGCCAACTATTATCCAGTGCCATCGGCCATGTTTATCGAGGATGCTGACATGCGTCTGACATTGCTAACAGGACAGCCGCTGGGCGGTTCCTCGTTGGCACCAGGAGAGCTGGAAATCATGCAGGATCGTCGATTGGCCTTTGACGATCAACGTGGTCTTGGCCAAGGTGTGCTGGACAATAAACCTGTACTACACATCTATCGCTTGGTTCTTGAAAAGATCATCGGCTGTGAACGACCATCGGAAGCGCATCCCGGAAGCTACTTAACAAGCGCTGCTTACACGGCATCGCAAGCCTTGCTAGATCCCTTGGATAAGTTTATATACTCGGAAAATGAGTGGACGGGGGTACAGGAGGTGTTTGGCGTCGATCATGTGCCGGCCAACCAGGATCTGGACGTGGTTGTGATGCGTCGTCTATCGAAGAGCACAGCGAATGTACAGCGTGTAGGATATGTATTACATCGCACACAGCTGCTGCAGTGTAATGAAGATCCTCCAGCAGATAAAGTAATTTTATTATTTATCAATCTGTTGTCACTTTAAATGCTTATACATATTTTCCATTCAATCAGTTTAACGTCTGCAATGTGCTGCAAAATGATGATCAACCCGCTGTAAGCTGCCAGCGCTCTACATTAACATTCCTGCAGATTCTGGAGCAGGCCGAGCAGAAGACGGCGCCAGTTCCATGTCCCATGGAGTCAGAAGCCTACATTATCAGCTATAGCACCAAAAGCCACAGCTGAAATACAAGCAATAGCACTAAATATCCTAGCTAAAGACTAACTTTAGTTTTTATTCAGCAATTGACCACACAGCAAGCATCATACTTATGTGAATCTCAAGTTACGTACATTTAAATGTAACTGACGAATTATAATTGAAAATCTCAGCGGGTTTTTTTTAATTATACAATTTTGTAATAATCTTAATTTATTTTTTGTGTGATACTTTTTTGTGTAGAATCTCTCACAATTTTAAGCAATGTCAACCATTTCCAAACTATTGATACTGCATTATATTAAATTGACTAGAATTATTAATAATAAATAAATAATTCGTAATATTTAAAATAATAAAGTTAGTCACAGCAATTCTTAACACAATAAACAATTGAAATTCGTGTAGATAAGGTAATTTCTAAATGCAATCTGACAACTGATAAAAAGGCTATACATATGTAAGTCTGTATATGTCAGATTAACTTTATTAACATCATCCTTTGTTTATTATGTTGCCTGTTTTCCTGCTACTACAAATAAATAAACTTTAAATTATTTCAATAGTTTTCGGTAACATTATATTTAAAATCAATTTAAAACCCTAACTTGTCGATGTTTTTTTTTCAGATTATTTCTATTGCTTCGCTGTAGTTATTCAATGCAATTCTGATTCCCATTGCGAATCACATTGATGCAGCTATGAACGCGTGTTGTCTGGAAAATGCCAATGGAAATTCTAATTGTATTCAAGTTGAGCGTAAAGTGGTTGTTTTCAACAATAATCAAATAGCGAGAGAGTTAGTCAGAGAGAGAGAGACAGATTGAGAGTACGCTGAGCAATCTGTTTGCGCTGTTGTTGCTCTGCCAATTTGAAATGGGCAACGAAAGCAAAATTGAAACTAATACAACAATAGCGCGCTTCGCACACAGATACGCAATGTTCTCTCTCAGCGACTGAGTGTTTGTGTGTGTGTGCGCGCAACCACTGACTAACCAACCTACCATCGGAATGTTAAGTTCTGTACAGAAATCTCGGCTGCTCGGGAGAACCACAAATTCAGAGAGTTGGCCAGAGAGACCGAGAGAGCGAGTAGTGAGAAGTGAGAGAAGCGCAGAAATCGTGCAAAGGCAAAACAGTTTTCAGATGCGACAAACACATTCAGTGTCCAGTTCAGTTCAGTTGAGTTCAGTCAGAGTCAGAGCGCCGTCATCAGTGAGTTTTGTTTATATTCTACATATGTAACAATATTTCAACGAAATACATAAGCACAAATAGTGTTTGTGCAAAAATAAAAACATTCAATAATTATATAGACGACATAATTGTTTATGTACTTTTTCTAAAGTGTATATATACTTTACATATATGTACGTATATTGTTTATACATATATACATATATATTTATATATATATGTATAAATATATATGCATTTGTATGTGAAGTATTCAAAGTCAAGTATCTAATCGAAAGATCTTTAAGTAGAACCAAATATGTGCTATAAATTTACTTAACAAAGATCAATAAGAATTATTGCAGTCGTTGTTGTTGATTTACAAAAACAAAAAAAAGTCTACAAAATTAAATTAAATAATGCACACACGCGCTTAAAATATAGTTGCATACATGTACAAACCTACAAACCTACAAACGTGTGTATGTATGTTCAAAGTACCCATGTGTATCTCTCTAAGCTCTTTGCGCGTGTAAGTATGTATGTGTGTGTGGAAGCGTGCAAGTGTGTTTATGCGTCGCATGTTAGTTTCTTCAACGTTCTTTATGTCGTCTTCTAACTTTTGTCGCTGTGTGTGCTTATCTGTGTTCCCTCTTCACTGTGTGCATGCCTGCGTTTATCTCTCTGAGTGTGTGTGTGTGTTTGGCTGTGTGCGTGTGTGCTTTTTGTGAACTACGTTTTGTTTCAATGCCAAAAAGTATCTATGTGTGCCTTGGCATGAACGCCTTACTCGCTTGCTCGTTCGTCTCTGCCTCTGTCGCTGTCTCTGCCTCCGTCGCTGCCTACGCCATGCTGATTACATAAATACTCACACCCAAGCTCACACTTGCACATCTACATATAAAACCATGAATCTATATGACTGCGCGTGTGTGTGTGTGTTTACGATAATCAAAATGCGCTAGTTTTGAAGTTATACGAAAAATAATTAACACTAAAAATCTAATTGTTGGCCCAATAATAGCAATCACATATTTCCAATACGAATTTGCTGCTGGTTCGTATTGGAAGCAGCTGGTCCAATAAGAACTTTAACAACATGTGATAATTATGGGCAAAAACAATACTGCTCCAGCAGGTTCAGCTCATTCCAATGGTCAAATGTCACACAACAACAATAGTTAAGAGGAAGCAGAAGCTGGCATATCCAAAGAGGAGCGAAATAAGCACAGAACAAAATTGAGCGTACAAACGAAAAATTCAAATCAACGACGTCATATAAAAGTGTGTCAAAGCAGCAACACAAACACACACACACCATGTCATGCCAGTATATGCGTGTGCATGTGTGTGTGTGTGTGTGTGGCAAAGCTTTTTCTACCACTTCACCGCTCTCACTCTCTATTTCTACCCATCGCTCTCTATCTCGCAATCTCCTTCTCTCTCCCTCTTCTCTCGCCAGAAGCGAGCTGATAAAACGCAGCGCACACAGCGCGTATACATAATGTATATTTTATTTAAATGTTTTTCGTTTGTTTGCTAACGAGTTTTTCTCGTTATTGTTGAACACACACACACACGAGATTTACATGTTTAGCTAACAAACATGAAATCTTCCCCGCCCCCCTCGCCATTAGAAGCGTTCAAACATATGGGCGCGTGAGTGTATTTACATTCACACAAATAGATTCTCATTCATGTATGTATGTGTGCAGTATATAAGTTATGTATTTATTGTATTATGTCATAAACAATTTGGTTTTGGCATTCAATAGAAGTTCAATTTACTCAAGGCAAACGTGGCGTATGGACAAGTTGTCGCGTTATTGTTGAAAGCTTTTTTAGGGGCACAGGAAATGCAAAAGTTGCCCCCAAAATGTCGTATGTATGTGTGTGGGTGTGTGAGTGTGCAGCAATTTTCCGAGTCTTGCATGAAAACCTAGTGCCCTAATAAGCACCAACAGCACACACACGCACACACATACACAAGTAGCCAAAGAGAAACAGAGAGTGCGAGAGAAAGATATTAATAAAAAAAATGAGAGAGAGTCGTTCCTAAAGCGAGAGAGAGCTCAACTGCTAAAAGCTGATAGAGAGAGCACATTAGAAAGAGAGCGACAAAACGTACCTACACATGCACGTACATATGTACGTAGGTTTGTATGTATGTGCATGGCATAAAATATAATTGAAATAAATTTTAAAACAATCAGCCCACAACGCAATTTCAGTTCAATGTAAAATGTTGGACGAAAAAAAACGTTTAAATTCAATGTGGAAATAGAAATGCGCGCGAAGCGAAAAAGTACGCAGTAGAAATACAACAGCGACACACACATTGATATATGTACAACAAATGTGATCAGGCGGGCACGTGTACGTGGCAACAAACATACAGGCATGAGTGTAAGCTGAGTTTCGGAAAGTGCGTGCGTGCGTGAGTGCGTGACTTTCCAGATGATTGACAAGATTAACATTTCAGCTAATGCATAACATAACCATTTACAGAGTCAAGTTGTAATTAACATGAATAGTTTACACTTTTAATTTAATTTAAAGACTTGTCAGCTACAGAGCTGTAAAGCAAATTAGCTTTTCTATAGCAGATGCATACGTACAGTTAGTCAAATAATTCTTTTGACAAAATTAAAAACTCACATATGTATTTTATTTGACAATAATTTAAAATAAAAATATGAATTTGCACAACTCACAAGTATGGTAATAAACTACATATTTCTATTAGTATTTAATTTAAAAGAAATTAAGGTAAAGTTGAATTTAAACAATAATATGTATATTACATATATTGACTAGCTCCATAACCAAGTATGAATAGAAGAATATATAAATAAAAGCTAGGTTTTATGTATATAAATATATATTTAATGTTTGCTTATCGTTCTTAGCTAAAAAGAAAATAAATAAAAACATCAATTTGACTAACTGTATGTCAAACGATCTGAAAATCAAATTGCATTCTTCAAGGTCACATTGTCACTTTGAATGCATCACAATAAAATAAAAATGAAATATTTGAAGTGATGTTCATATGCAAAAAGTAAACACAGCTATCGATTATGCTTTATTGCACTTAATCGAAATGCGTATATCGATATTATCGATACAAATGCAGATATTTTTCTGAATGATCTGCAAGGTAACGAAATTCGAACTTATTTTTTTACTAACTCGTGGGCATTTGTAGGCTGCCACTTACAGTGTTCTTTCGTTTTTAAACAAGCATCGGCTTAATTTCGCCATCTTCGTTTGCTGTGTGTGTTCAAACCGTGCTGCAAAGAGAGAATTGTCGAGGTCCGTGTGCATTGCGCAGGTCCGTTATTCACAAAAGGCAACGGCAACAGAATTCAACGGCATCGTCAGTCGACATATGTATTTTTGCGTTAGAATCAAACGTGAGACGGAGACGAGCACACAGAAAACACGCGTGACGCATACGTAAAAAAAAACAACTAACTGCGAAAAAAGGCAACAAAAATATATATGCATAATATATTTTAAATTATAGCAATTGCTCGGTGTTTGTGTCAGGCGCACATGTATGCATGCCTGAAAGTTTGTACATAAACATACATACTACATATACACAGAGGTAAAACAGTTGCAGTTACTGTCGACAGTCGCATTCGATATAATTCAAGATCGATATTAGGGCGCCATCTGTTTTGACATTGCTAATTTGCAATTTCAATGTTGTTTTGAATTTATCGTGCATCTCTCGATATCGATATCGAGTGTGCGTGTGCTTGTGTGTGTAATTTGTGTTTACATAATTAAGGTAATCGAAATAATCCGACAGCGACATCGCCATCAACAACAACAATTGCAATACTTATTAACTGCATATGAAGTATGAACAATGAAAATGTAAACATAATTTAAATAACAGCAATAATAACAACAACAACAACAACAACAGCAACAGAAACAGTCGTGTGTTTGAAAGATAATATAAATAATAAGTATTTAAAAATAATAACATAATTAATATACGGATGTGTACACGTAAATAACAATATAAATCCTAAAAAAATATATAAAAAAATAAATCAAAATACAACATTTATAGTACATAGTACATTTATAGCCCCGCACTCAATAAATTGCAGCTGTATGCACGACTCCTTGCAAAAAGGTGAATATAATTATATGTACATATACATTCAAGTACTATATGTAAGCATAAGTTGAATTTAGCAATAGCGGAAAGAAACTTATAAGTCAATACTCGTACATAATAAGTAGAAAAGTATATTTGTCTCTGGTTTCGATTCCCAAGCAGATATACATTTGGTAAAGCAATTGTTTTGACAAGACTTAAAAAAAGCAAATATTTTATATTGCACTGAAATCGTTTCTAAATTATTTTCTTATCTTATTATAGTTGGTTATGGTTCTTAAAACAAATTCAAAAAAAGAAATACACAAATTTAACTATTTTTATGTGAATGTTTTTCTTTGCCCAAAACAATTGCTTGACATACTGTATGTATGTATGTGTGTTAGCATACATATGTAAATCGTTTTGTGTTTAGCATTTCATAATCCAATGGAATTAGGCTTACTACTCGTGTAATGAATGTAATACATATATGTATATATGTATGTATAAGTGATCTCAGCTAATCAAAGTCACTCGCAGCTTTGATGGTCTGGATTCCCCTTTCTTCGCTCTTCTCGCTGATTTGATTGCCATTTTTTGTTCTCCTCCACTCGTTAATTTACTCGTTATTGTCAGACCCCGACACTTGATTCTACATTTGGTTTGCGCTGCTGCTGCTGTTGTTGTTGTCAAATGCAAATAGGCATTAAATTGTCCGTTGTTTGTCGTTTCGTTTCATTTACATTGCCCAACCGCGCTGGCCTCTCCTCCCCAATCTTGTCGCTCCCCGCGCCCGTTGCGTAATCCATAGAGCGCCGCAATATGTGGGTTAAACTGCCGCTGCACCGAGAAAACCGAGAAAACGACTCATAGTCAGAGAATCGAGCAATGAAGCGACGTCAAGTGAACCAACTAAGACTGCTCGACTTGCAAATACCCAGTTGTCATACACATAAGTGAAGCAACTCTTACTTAAACTGTTTATCAGATACAATCACAAACATACAACTATCAACACTAAAAAATATGAGTTCTATAACTGCTACACTAAAAAATAACTGACTCCCTTGGAAAAGGACAGCAGTATTTTCTGTTAGCTGATAATAGAAAAGTTTACACTTTCCTGTAATGTATGCAATATCATATCCTGTGCGTTAAATATTTTATTTATTTAACGTATACGTAACGTATTAGCGTATACATTTATTTATAGTTCATTTCCAATTCGATCTCTGATCGAAGAGTACAGAAAAGAGACAGTCGGACATGATTAAATCAAAGTTCTTCATCATATTAATCGAGAACAGAAGTCGGCGCTGTTTTCTTTTACCATGTGTTACCATGCGTATTCTCAACTTGATGAAACCCTTTTTTATAGTTCTATGGGTAAAGGGTAGATCAAGTGCTAGCTGAGAAACGAAACTAAATGAAATGAAACGGAAAAAAGGTTTATGTAAACATGCAGTACACCAAAATTTTCGTGCAAAAGGCACGAAACGGCTGTTAACCTATTTGGCAACTGCCAAACAGCCAACTGCTGATTCCAATTCTCCGCTGATTAGCTGAGCCCAGGTGTTTTGAGTGTGTGTGTGTAGAAAACTGCGTTTAGGTTTTCTGGTTAGGTGATGCAAGTTGTAGTCGACTGTGTGGAAACTAAGGTGATACCCAATCTCTTATCACCTTAGTTTCCACACAGTCGACTACAACTTGCATCACCTAACCAGAAAACCTAAACGCAGTTTTCTACACTTTTACTGCCCTGGTAATTGTCATAACCATAAATCTGCCTGTCTGAATAGTATATTTTTAGCAAAACTTACTCATATTTGCAGTTGCTTAGGGGTAAAAACAAATGGTGGTTTACAAGTTTAAGTATATAATTAAATTTAAATAATATACGGGTATGAAAATAATGTGTAAACCAGCAACTTAATAAATCTCGTTGATAAATAGCGAATTTCCAATCATTTTAATACTACATTTATTTAATAATCACTTTAAAATCTATTGGAATATATATACATATATACAACTGACTCAAAGTTAGTCGTATATAGTATTTGTTTGCTCATTTCGAATGCACTTTCGATTTTGAACCGAACTTAGAAAGCCCCATAAACTTTTTTCTGAGTCAGATGTTGTATTACCTGTGCACGGCATGAATGTGTGAGCTTAATTGCAAATCTCATTTGACCTTGGGCATCAAATGGCGTAATCACTGAATACTTCTATTCTATACAATAATGGTTGCTGCAGTTAAACTTGTTCGTGAGATTAATTGTATTTTATTGGAAAAATAAAAAACAGCAACAACGAGAACAAAACAATTTCGAGGGTTGATGGGACTAAATTGATGTTTAATTGCAATGCGTCATTTTTTATAATTTAGCAATTGAATTGCATTTTAAATTACAAAAAACAACTATGGTAAATATTGCAGGAATTCATCGATTCATTGCAGCTAAAGGCAAATTAGATGAAAATACAGCAAAATAAACTGTTAACACTCTTAGGTGGGTGAGACAAAAGATACAATAATCATCGCCGTGCATTCCACATGCCACATGCAATAAACAGTTGTGCTGTTTTCCCACACGTCATGTTGTGTTGTTGCTGCACAAAGCCAAAGCATTGCCAAGAATTGTTGGGTCAGGGAATAGACGACGAGTGGACTCTTTTTTGCCGGAGGGTCTGCGCGGGGCATTCGGGTAACTGCAGATTCGGTTTGACAAAACTAGGCCTCTCTTTCTGCTGCGCTTTTTACAAACTGGGGCAAATTGTAATTAAAATGGGCAAAACAAAAGTGTAGATACACGAGTTACAACCAAATATTTGTCCCCAAATTGTTGTTACCAATGGTTCATTTAATTTTGAATTCATTTCACTGGCAATTACATTTCGCAGCAGCTATCCAAAGTTACCTGCATTGCCACCCATCTACATTTCCCCTTTGCATTCATCTACTCAGAAAAGTATCTGTGCTCGTCCACTCAACTGTGCTTAATTGTGCGGCGTGCCTAATGCCGCAGCTGTGCACCAAAGAGGCTAATGGGGCAGATACTCTTCTACCATTCAATTTAACCCAGAATAGATACAAGTACTGTTTGGGTGGGCTTCTACGGTTTCCTTGATGACATTTCTGAATGAGTACATGCAAGTACTCGTTGGTACTTTTAAACGTTTATACATATGTATCTAAATAGCGTTCCGAAACTAAATATACCCCTGATTTAGTTGTTCTCTGTTTTAAAGCATCACACTCTTGAATATTTGTCTGACAAGTATGTTTGAGTAGTTAAGTAGTTGATAGTATATGTATATTATATGATAATAATTTGTTCAGTTTAATAGGTATATATGAAATATCGTCTATGTTAGAAAGTTGACAGTTTGTTCAAAATGTGTTTATTTATAGAGAAATTTATCATCAGTTCTCGTTGCTATTGAAAGCTTTTCAGGTTTCAGGCCAACATGAAACACCTGGTTTGCCTTTCATTGCATCATTTTCCTTCAAGTGTCCAAAGTGTCGACTTCTCTAATCATACATGCCACATGCAATTGAGCCACGTTACAAAAGGGCTTCGAATAACATGCATCTGACTGTCTGGGAAGCGACACACAGACACACTGACACATACATACAAATAGATGTGATTAGAATGAAAGCGGAGACCTTCCACTTGTTTACTTGCCACTTGCCACTTGCCACAACATGTCATGCCACACACAATTAGTTGGTCTTGTTGATGTTGCCATTTGACTGGCTTTTGGCATTCCCCACTTATTTATGGATAATTCATAGACGCACCTTTTATTTAGAGCTGGATGGGCAACCAGTCTGCCAACAACAGCAACAACAACACGATTGATCCCCCTCACACACACACACACACACATTTAAGTATCGACGAGGCGACCCAGCGACATAGTTTTCCACTGTGTTGTGCTTGCCCGCAACTTGCCACAGTAATTTGCATATAGCACACACACACACAAACACGTGTATGTATGTATGTATTTGGCTGCATGTTATGTTGCCCGTCTGCCTGCAGTGACGTTGGCGTCGCAGTCAGCGTCGCTATCGCTCGTTTGGCCTAATTGTGCGCTTTTGATTTAGTTTTCATGGCGTGGAGGCGGCGGCATCGAAGACTCCAACGCTCCTCTGTTTTCTCAGCATTACAGCTGACAATGTGCATGCTCTGCGCATTCTCTCTCTCTCTCTCTCTCTCTCTCTATCTCTCTATCTCTCTATCTCTCTATCTCATTCTCTTGTTTTTCATTTTCTTTGTGCATGCTCTCTCTCTCTTGGGACAATTTGTGCTAGCCAAAGCATTTTGTTCTTGCCACTGCATTATTGTCATACCTTGAATATGTTTTCGTATTTTTTCTTTTTTTTCTGAATTTGTTTTAAATTTCTTTCTGTTTTGCTTTTTTAAATTTTGATGGCATTGACGTTTTGGCTAGTTGTTATTGTATTTATTCTTGCAAATATTACGTAGTTTAACCTTCACCCATTTAAGGTAAACGAAGAACTTGGAATTTTGTACCACATTACAAAATTGTACCATTTGCGTTGAGAGTGTACTAACTTTTTAAATTGTAAAAAGTTTAACAAGTATTTGCAATTGAATTTCATATTATTGTAGTTATTTTAATAATTTAATATAAAAAAACATAACTATGAAATCAAACAAAAGTTATTTGGTGCGTCTCGCTTGATTTATGAATGTTACAAAATGATGGTACACATTTTTGTATGAAAGTGATCTAATGTACGAAAGTGTAAAAAATGTACGAATTCTCATACAATTCTAACAAACATGCTTGGAGTTCGAGATGTGCTTGAACTTTGATATTATATAGTAGTTATCTAGAAAAAGTTAAAAAGAAAAGAAGTTGATTCAATACAATGTTATTCTATTTCTCTCTCTCTTGATTTATTAATGGTACAAAATGTGTACCATTTTGTATGAAAGTGATCTAATGTACGAAAGTTCATAGAAGCTACCAATTTTCGTACAATTCTAACAAACATGCTTCGAATTCGAGATGTGATTGAACTTTGATATAATAGTAGATATTTTACCAATTTAAGAAAGATAAGAAGTTTCTCTCTTGATTCATTAATAGTACGAAATGTGTACCATTTTCTCTGATAAATGTACGATAAATGGTGCATAAAAGGTACAAAGTTTCGTACAATTCTAACAAACATGCTTGGAATTCGAGATGTGATTGAACTTTGATATTATATAGTAGTTATTTTACTAACTTAAAATGAAAAGAAGTTGATTCAATACAATGTTATTTAATTTCTCTCTCTATCTCGTGATTTATTAATAGTACAAAATGTGTACCATTTTGTATGAAAGTGATCTTATGTACGATAAATGGTGCATTAAAGGTACAAATTTTCGTACAATTCTAACAAACATGCTTGGAATTCGTGAAGTTCTGCTTTGTTTATTTAAAACCGAATGCAGCTATAATTTAAAATGCATGTACATATGAATATTTACATAAATGCATACTTAGATCAGCCCACCTGACGTGTGTGTTTGTGTTAATAAATATTTCACATTTATTGAGAACTTACTTGGGCACATATGCTGGGCATGTGAACAGATTGCGTATACACAGCGTGTGGCTGCAGCTTCATTATGCAACACACAATCAGCGGCTAATGTAAAATTCTAATTTAATTTGCTTATTAATAATTATAATTTAGGCTGCCAAAAACAGCTGATGTTGATGATGATGATGCCTCTGTGCTCATCTTCAAAAACTGCCTGTCGCCGTGACGACACAAATAAGGCCAGCCATATAATATATTTATGACCAGCGGCAAAAGTACATACATACCAACACACACACACACACACACACACACACACACACACACACACACACACACACACACACACACACACACACACACACACACACACACACACACACACACACACACACACACACACACACACACACACACACACACACACACACACACACACACACACACACACACACACACACACACACACACACACACACACACACACACACACACACACACACACACACACACACACACACACACACACACACACACACACACACACACACACATCTCGACATCGACATGCAAAACAAAAGAGCTCTGAGCCGAGTCAACGAAATCTAAAGCCAAAATCCATGGCAAGCAAAGCCGCTTACTCCACTTGTTATACTGAGTACGTGTATCTGTGCCCCATTCTGTTCTGTGCTGTGTGTTGTAAGCGAGAATCCGCAGCCACAAAAATAAAGTAACGGCAGCAGCAAATATGCCGCAGTTTCGGGGACAGGAATAAGGGCTTGCAATGAGCATAAATTATGTGAACAAAGGCAAGGATGGAGCAGGAAGCAGGAAGAGGAGAAGTAGCAGGAGCAGAAGAAGGCGTTGCGTCTGCATACAAACACTCAAACTGAGGGACTCTGGAGTGGGATAAGGGACCGCAAGTTGGGGTGGTCGCCTCCTGGCCACTTATCTTGCCTGAATAGACGCCTTGATGCTGCTGCCAGTGTCAATATTTGTAAACACACACACACACACAAAGTACATGTACACAGGAGTGAGAGATGGAAAATAAACCCTTCATTTGTAGACGCCTCCAATAGGATAGGATATCCATAGCCTACGCTTTATCTGGGGGTCAGTGGGCGTTCTTGGTGTAATTTTATATTGCGTGCTTCGCTTATTGATTTTCGCTTTCATTTTTCATGTAACATGCGAGCTGGGGGGAGGCAACAAGGAAAACAAAAATAACTGCTTACATATGCGAGTTGAGTTTATTTTTTGTTTTTCTTTTTTTTGTTTTTGGTTGGATGTCAGGACACTGGACAAAAGTAAACATGAGAAACGAAAATATACAAATTCATTTCTTCAACTCACGAGCTCGAAGCACGTGCCGACAAAGTCAACGAGGTCGCCTCTTGCCTCTCGATTGTCCCTTTGCCCTTTGGCATCATACTCGCAGGCTCATTCATATTTGGCGCCTGGTTAAATATGCACAGTGTTTACCTTTTGCAGGCAATGTCCTTGCCAGCGGCACATCGCTTTAATGCCATTCAAAGGGGAGAACAAAATTTGCTGGAGCCAACCAAATTCAACCATATGACATTTGCGCTTTTGTTGTGTCCACGCTGGCGACTTCCGCTAATGCGCTACTTCCACCCTTCCCTCCTTCCGTGCTTCCTGCCGTACTCCCTTCAGTTAAACCGGGCCGTCACTTAACCATCGTAAAGCTCAGTGACTCCCTCTAGGCACAAGGACTGCACTGCCAAGTTATCAACTGACCCACACTCGACAGCAGCATTTTCCATTGTTAATTTAACTATGTACACATACAAAAATGTACGCTATATATATGTGGGTATGTTTTTGTTGTCCCATTTCTGTGGACTCTATAACTACTGGGTTTTGTTATCGCACATTTGGCATGGCTGCAATTACGAATTTGGGGTAATTGTTCGATGCTCGCTTGGATTATTGCTTTTGATTTGATGACTTGTTGTTAAGGACTTTCAAAATTAGTACCATTATGAGTTAGGAATTCTATTCATTCTTTCTGCAATCATCAAACATCAATATACATTTCACTTCTGACTGATTGTCTAGACGACACACATCGAATACTTGTAAGCGATAACAACTGTGGGTTTATCTGCTGGAAAACAGTCCATACGAACATTATCCACAACGATTGCCTGAGTGTGCGTGTCTGATGAAAAGCCAAAGACAACAAGATTTATCAGCATGAAGTGAGATACAAACGCTTACAAATGGACAAGATACGACAACAGCATCAACAGTATTAACAGCTGCTGTCAGCAGATTTTGTTGAGACCAAGAAAAGGCGATGAATGACATCAAAATTGGTAAACAAAGCGACATTCTAACAAATGAGCCACCGTTCTTTGGCTGTGTTTGTGTTTGAGTAGCTTGTATCTGCAGATTAATATCTCAAAGTAACCGAAAGTATAACAACATTGACATCAATGCGAATGATAGAAGGATTATTACTAAACTTTTGCTGCACTTGTTCGAAGTTGGCTTATCAGCATCTAGGCGAACAGAAACAATAATAAAGCAATTAAACTGCCAGCGCAGACAGGCACATCATAAAAAAAAAAACTATTTACTGATAACAAAGTAAATTCACACACACACACACACAGACACCCAAACAGTCACAGATACTCACACTCAATAGATTTTAGTGAGAGCGGCTGAGCAAACACTTTGCAAAGTGTCAAACAGTCGAACTCTCGATGTTTGTAGATAAAGTATCTACCAGATACGCCAGCTATGCTCCCGCTGCCTGCCTGACAAGTCCGTGCTCTTTAACTCTCTCTCATCCCCGCACTCTCTCTCGCTCTCACTCTCTCTCACTCTTTGTCTCCCTCTCTCTCTCTTTCTCTCAGTTCATATTGTTCAGCCAGCATTTGAAACTCGTAGATACTTTACTATATAAGTGTGCTGGCGAGCGTGTATGTGTGAGTGCTTAACGCTCGCTTGAAATTCATTTCGTTTTTAATTGTTTTCAGTTTTTGAAATTAGTTGTATTCGATTTTCACATACTTGCACAGCTCTGAGCTCGCTTTGCCGAGAGAACTCTCAACGTATGCGGTCATAAAGTATCTTGAAGATTCAAGTGTGCTGTGCAGTTAAATTGGACAGAAACAAAACTTCGAAAGTACAACATATCCATGTGAGTGCCAAGTGCCAAGTGCCAAGTGTTTTTGCCGCTAACAATTTGTTAAATGAGACCCAAGTGGGGTGGTCCACACTCGAAGCTGTGATTGAGGCGCCGCAATCAACACAAGAAAGCATAAAATGTTGAAATGCTGAAATTCTTATCGCAAGCATGCCTTTCAATTAACGCAACAACTTAAGCATATGCGAGAATACGTATATTTTTATTGGGTGGCCGACTCTATAAATGTGGAGGGACTCAGCGGGCACGATCTGAAATCAGAACTATAATACAAAACTTGCCTTTGCATAACTCAACATTTCTCATATATTTATACAATTTATGTGAACATTTTGGGCTCTGGTTTCTGTTTCTTTTGCTGTTTTCTACTTTTGTGCTTCTCGCCTTATCGGCGACCACATAAGTAAAAAAATAAAAAAATATATATATATATATATATATGTACTATATAAATAAAATGAAAACCTTATCGCCGTCGCCGCCGTTGGAATGATAAGTGCGCTGACGTAGAGATAAGATGGAATAAGTATTTTTCACATGAAACGAGTATATAAGAGTTTGATAAAAACAAGTTGGAGTTTTGACTTAAACAGTTGTAATGGGAATGTACGTATAAGTTATTGCTTTGACGTCTTTGGCATATCATTTTTAGTTTGTTTGCAGCTTAGTGAGATCTTTTGCATCTCTTTAAGATACAAGTATAAGTTTTTAAAACCCTAATAAAGTGCAAGTCGTTAAGGGGACATTAAGTGTTGACAAGGCAAGGTTACAATAAAGTTCAGATACTTAAGTTTAACTGGGGACAAGTAGATATAATACTGAATAGAAACAAGAAACTTTAGTCTATTTGTTAAGCTGCAACGATTAGTTTTGAATTAGCATCTCATTAAATTTTGTTAACAAGACTTGGTCCGAAATACTTTCCGCTTTTTGAATCGGTTATTAAGTTTATATTCAAATGTTAACATGATAAAGTATCTATTCTTATTCATATTTTTGACAAACTAATCGTTAGTAAACTGTATTATTAAATCGATCGCTTGGCCTTCACATAATGCAATAATAGTTCATAATTCAATTCCGGATTTTGACCGCATTTAAATGTCCTTGCTCTGATTGAAGACGCTTTTCATTATGCAAAAAGATGCAAAGTTCCCCAAGCAGCAGCAGCAGCTGTTTCATATTCATCATCATTAACACATTTTCGGCTTGAGTGCATCCGTGTGACGTTGACAACGATGCCAGATACTCTTATACACTTATAGCGATGACATCTTTGTCTTTCTCGCTAACCAGCCGCAGCATGCCGCAACATTTTACTGCACTTTCTTGTATCTATCATAGTAAATACGCTTTCTAGTGGGCAAAAGGCAAAAAGGGTTTATTCAATTGTGTGTAGAAGTAATTAAATATATAATATAGGCATGATACTATATATTACCATTAATAATATTATAGAAGGGGAATACTTCGGAATACTCAGAACTATGAATTTTCGCTTGAGCTTTGGTTTACTTTATTAATTAACTTTAATTTATCTTTGTTCCATTCCCAACGTTTTTTATGATTATACACATATAATTAAATTTGGTATTATATATTTTTTTTCAACCGAACCCTTTTGCTGAATAAAGCGCGCTTTATATTTACCGATAAACACAATTGGAAGCTGTTATAAACACACACTTTAAACTAACCAAATGTACAGTACCCAATAGTCGAGGGTTCGCGTGTTATGTATTTGATTTTTATACCAGTTTTTTGCTTTTTTTTTCTAATCAGATTTCAAGGACAGTACGCACACACACAATCATAGAAACGTCGAGCGTTCTGCCCCAAAGGGGAGAACAGCTCGAATATTTCAACGTTGCATGTATGCTTTTCACAGCTGAGTGTCAGTTGCAGCATTTGCATTGCCAAGTTTTTCATTTTTCATTTAATTTAATGGTATTGTTTTGAAAAATGCCATTTTGTGTAAGCTAGGTGAGCACACATGAGGGGAACTTTTCTAATATGTATATATGTAGTATATCATTAAATTAAATAATTGAAACTTTGAATTTTCAAATGCGCAAAAGTAACTGGTTCTCGTCTCTCGATACTCGTTACTCGTTATTGGTTACTCTTTAGACGATTCTTGAAGCCGCAATATTGCCAGCTAAAACTCGTTCTAAAATTTGTTCACTAGTTTTTTGTTTTTTTGTTTTTGTTGTTTTTACTAATTTTTTAAGTGAATGCAAATTTGTGCGACTTTTTGCCTCTGCCTCTGTCGTGACAGGTGCCATAAAACAAAGTGTACAACGAAAAGACCAGATACTCACATACTTATAGATGTAGCTATAAGTATAAGTATCTCATAGTACGGATTTGGTATTGTGTAGATATTCTCTTATTGGTTTGTGTGTGAATATCAAAGTGTCTGCTCGACGAAACACCTTTCCTCTCTCTCTCTCTCTCTCTTTCTGTCTTTTGCACTTGCAATCGCTATTGTTGTAGTTGCCATATTTGTTGCTGCTGTTGTAGCGTTGCCATCTCGTCGATTTATTACTTATTTCGCTTTTGCTTTGCACTGCAAAGTTTGCAGTTGTCGTTGTTTAGCGGACAGAAATGTATTTAATGGTCAAGGTCGTTTGCAGTCAAATTAAATACACATACTCCCAAACACACACACATACAGATATATATATATACATGTTCGCACGCAAACCCGCACTCCGAGTGCTTTTACTGAAGTGTATGCCCGCAGCAATAGAAACAACAACAACAACAAGAATAACAACAGCAACAAGCACGATCAAAATATTTGTATAATTAAACGCCATTTTAAACAAATAAATGAGCGTCTCTTGTTGCTGTTGTTGTCTTGTCTTGGCGCATATTTAATTAGCAATGAAATCATAATAAAACGCAACTCAGGCATAATTGAGTTGCAAGTTATGATTTTCATTGTCGCGTGCATCGAATTAATGAAACGACAACTTGCACAATATAAATATTCAAGAGATTTACTCAGCTACTGGGCGAACTTTGGTCTAGGGGCCATGGTTATGACATAATGACATACATACATTGTAATATGTACATGTGTATTGAAAGTTTACATATGTACTATGTACATACTTTGTAATTCAAATCAATGTGTGCCTTCAAGAGTCTAGACGTACTTTAGCATTCGAAATTTGTGGATACAAAGTTAATTATTATATTAATTTACCATAGTGTTATATTCGTAAAAAAGTGTTCTTTTTGAGAAATTTGTGAAAACTAAATGACAATTTAATCATTATACATAAATTGGATTGCCAAACTCTAAATTCGGCATCGATTGTGTTTATAGCGTGTGCTGGCTATCTTCGTAAATCTTTGCTGTCCTTCAACTTGGGTAACTTGGATTAAGAAATGCTTCAATTTCTTATTTAATTAATATAATTTTCAAACGTCTTCAAAATGTATAATAAATAACATGGTAATTTATGGTTAAACAGTGTTTTTTTTTTTGATTTGGAAACATAATATACGCTATTGAAATATAAGTGATGTCAACTAAAGAGATAGAATCAAATGAGCTAAGTCTAAAATTCGATGAAGTCATATACATATGACTACATACTTACTTATATCATCGATTACAGTGGCTTTCAAATCGATGGCGTCTTGATTTTCTAATTTCAATTATAACTGACGGCATTTCTAAGGCTGTTTCTACAATTTCCATATGCCAATGACTCATCTTGTTGTCGTCAGCTTCTAATCACACACACATTCACGTAAACACCCACACAGATACATACATATGTATATCCACTAATACATTCAAAGATAAAAAATTAAACATATTGACATTCTCATGCTTTTTACTAGCTGAAAATAATTGTTGTCTTGTTGCATCGTTCACATTTGCCTGCCTGACCCCCCAGTCTCCTACCCGCCTATCGCCTACCGCCTACCGCCTACTGCCTGTTAACTGAATGCCCCGCTTTAAACCAAGTTAATAATAATCCTCGCAAAGTGTCGCTCATTTTGTATATATAGAGATAATATGAAACGTGTTTTGTGTTTATCTAATTGTAAATGTTACATAACTCGCCCAACTCTCAACTCTCAACTTTCTCGACTCTCAATGCTCAAGTTCAAGTCTCAGTTCTCAACTCTCTGTATCTGACAGTACAGTTTGAGAAATGCATTCGTCAATTTGAATTTTGTGATGCATACTATATAAAAATGTGTTATTACGTTATTACATATGATGCCTTAATGTTTACTGTATGTATGTATATTTATTATTGCTGCATAATTCACTCATAAATATTTTTTTCTTTTTCTTTTTTTCATATAAACGTTTACAAACAAAAAAAAAAACAACTCGCACATTCCACCACCAAAAACCTAAAAAAAAAAAACAAAAAATTCAAATAACAATACAAAATCGACACGCAATAAACAAAATAACGAAATCAATCAATAAATAAATAATTCTAGAAGGACATCACGAGCATATATAACTATCGATTATATAAATATACAGATTATATTTAGAGGCTTGACGCAGACCTGAATAATCTGTAAACTGTAAATCGAGCGACAATCTATATGATTATTGTTAAAGCTGAAGGATTCAACCACATATTCCAGATGCAAATTGCGGATTTCTTAAGATAGAGAAGCATCTGCAATTGCTTGATCGTTCGCTCGATAAGCGCTGATAAGAACCAAAGCCCCAATTGCCAAAAACAAGTCAAGTTTCAGCTGAAATCAAAAGCAAAAGTTAACAGAATAGCAATCTTTACTCAAGTCGAACCTATACATAAAAAAAAAACATATAAAAAACCTCTTTAACAAACTAAACAAAAAAAAGCCAGCAACATTCACTTAAAAATGGCCGAAGACGCTGCCATGGAGACATGCCCAAGTCCTGAGATGGGCGACTCCCGCAAAAGGCCGCTCGATTCCGATCCGGAAAATGAACAAACTAAACGCTCACATTTCAGTTCCGGTAAGTTTTGCAAATCAAATCCAAAAAAATCATTTCAAAATACCAAACGAAAAAAAAAAGAAGATGTACATAATGAGCAAAGAGCATATTTCTATCGCTTTTACATATTATCATTAATATCGTGCTCTATCTATCTCCCCCTCTATCTATTTGTCTATCTATCTATCGATCTAATCAAACTATTCACTGCCTCACTATACTAGTGTCTATACTTATCTGTACCTCTATCGCTGTCAAGCGTGTAAATACATACATAGCTCATGCTGTATCCTCAATCTCGCCACATACATACTCGTATAGTATATGTACATACATATATATACATATATATATATATAATTGTACGTATTGCTGCCATGCGTATTTCTCTCTTTATTTCCACTAATTTTGCATTTTTGTCATTGTCATCTTTTATTAATTGAGTCCAGTTCACATTTGACACGCTCGATCTGGACTTTGTAATTAGTTTCCAAAAGGCAATCAATGCACAAATTGCGTATACGCCCCAATGAGTCAATCACAGGGTTCAACAGAAATGCATGCTTCAATTTCAGGATTCACTTTGACCCATATTTCCAATGACCTCCGTGGCACTTTCAGTGTGATGATTCTCTAGCTTCTCAACTGGGCCAACCAAACATATATACTACTTAGTTGGTCGTCAAAGTCATTTTCATTTGCATACAGAGCATATGCTAAGTAGCTGAGGCTTGAATGAATTTAATGCTTCGCAGCAGCTGTTTATTATTATATTCAATGTTTGACCACGACAACGGACAGACAGACAGACGGACAAACAGACAGACAGACAGACGGACAGACAGACAGAGGGACAGACAGACAGAAAGGCAGTTAGATCAGCTAGAGACTGGCTAGAGACGGCTTCACTTGATTGCTTCTGCGACTGGCAACCTGCTTGCTTTCCGCCTTCAAGGTGAACGACGACGCAATCCAAAACTACCTGTCGTCCCATCGCTTCGCATCTCATCGCTTCAAATTGAATCGAATCGCGTTGTTTTGTTGTCGTCTCGTCATAGCCGTCACAGACATAAAAATAGCAAAAATACTGTAAATATTTCAAAGGCAGTTTTGATTTTCGCCCCCGCCTCATCTCCTCTGACGCCACTGCTTAACATTTGACTTTTAGTTAAAGAATACATACTACTTAGATCACAACATGAAAACTTGTTTTCTTCTTTCCAATCGGAATTTCTGAACTGTGCGCAGAAGCGTGCTAAAAAAACTTATCAACTCCCGGACTAACTGACTGCCACACTGACTAACTGACTGACTGACTGACTGACTGACAGACGTATTAATGACTGAGCTGTCAGAGCTTTAAAGGTGGCTTAAATCAAATGCCATGGAAAGAAGGTACAAGCCCAAAGTTGTAGAGTTTATATTTCTAATAAACAATTTGAAATTGAGGATTTGCAGGTATTTAGATAACTTCATTTATTTTACATATTAAGGAGAAGGGAATGCGTTTAAGAGAGCTAAGATTATGTTGATGGTCAATCATTCAATCAATCGGAATGTCGGGTTCTACAGTATATAGAGATTATGTACTATATACCCAGACATCTATCTATCTATATAACTGCGTCTTAAAGTCTAATAACGTAAACAGTATTAGTAATCAGGAGGGAAACTCTTTATAAATACTCTTTGGCTCTTTATTTATCTTTAAAGTGAGTTGTTTTTGATACTAATGAAAACCTACATATATAGCGATCAGCGTCTTTATTAATTTTTCTTTGACTTCTTGTTCTTTCTTGTTCTTTCTTTTTTTTTATTGTTATTAATTACCTGCCATTGAAATGTGTGTATTTCTTTTTTGAAATTTATTTGTTGTTGAAGTAATTCTTGATTCTTCATTGTCTCATTGTTGTTCCATGCCTCATGTCATCTGTGTTTGAAAAACTATGTGTGCTACACACACACACACACACACACACACACACACACACTCGGTCGCGCACTCATACCACGACAAGTGCTTATTAGTTTTTGAACAATTTATTTGTTTAGCTGTCTTAGCAGTCATTCATTTATTAATATTTATTTCGCTTTATTGTTTACTGTTTGCTGGAAAATCGTTAGAGAGCATCAAAGATACTTTAAAGCTGCTTAAAGGGGGGAACTGTGGGAAGGGGGGATGCTTGAGGATATGTGCGTCAGTCAGTTTACAGTTCGGGCTGCAAAGGAAATGCAGTAAAAATACAAATGGCTGAGGCTGCGAACGGAACGGGTCAAAATGTGTCGCTGGGTTACGTAATCAATGCTGACAGCCTGAGCTTGAGAATAGATGCGCGGGAGAGAGATATAAGAGATAGAGATAGAGAGAGAAAGAGAGAGGAGAGAGTCATGTTGCCGCTGCGTTGACAGCGCTGTTGACCTACTTCGTTGACAATGCGCGAGTGTGCGTGTGTGTGTGTGTGTGTGTGTGTGTGAGTGGTGTGTGTGGAGGGCATAGGCAAGGTCCTGCGCAGTAGCCGTGCAGAAGTAGCAGCAGCAACAACAGCAACAGCAACAACTACAGCAGCAGCAGTCGCAGCAGCAGCAACAACAGCATCAGTAGCTGCAACATCAGCAACTGCTGCACTGCAGTATTGCTGGTTGCCATTGCAGCAGCCGCCTGCCTCAGCCATCATGGTAACGTCCTTGAGCACCCACACACACACATACACGCGCACACACACACAAAAACACTTGCATTGCCCACTCGGGTAATTTCAGAACTGCGTTTGCTGCTGTCGCCTGTCGCGTGGCGACTTCAAGTGCGTTTATTGCCTGCGGTGCGCTCATTCTCGCTCTCTCTCTGCATATCTTTTTGGGTTACCTTATTCTTGGCATATTCTTTTGTTGTTACTCAAGTGTTGAACCGCCCTGCCGTGTCGCTGTTGCAGCTGCCGCCGCTGTCTCTGCTGCACTTGTAGAGCATCGCGCTGCACGTTCGCTCGAGTGGCCTACTAATAGCTCGAGTGTCATGTTGGTTAGTGTAGGTGTAGGCGTAGGTGTGTGTGGGTGTCTGTGTGTGTGTGTGTCTTCGTTCTGTCTAGGCAGTTTCCGTCTATTGCTACTCAGAAAATGGTGAAAATAACACGAGCACGCTTATCGATAGCTGGCCTGGGGCCCCAGGCTCGACTTGGCTTGGCTTTCGTTTTCAGCCTTTGTAATGCAGTCGAAGCTGCAATGAAATTGGGTCACTTTGTTGCATTCAATGTGCACTTGAGCATACAGCAGTTTTTGCACTTGGAGGCAACACGCGGCGTATGAGCAATTTGTGGCACATAGCATTGATAAATTGCGTATACGCTGCGTATGCAGCTGTCAGCTATTTATATCAAAACATTTTTTAATTTCAGTTTATGTTGTTTGCATATGTTGTATGTTATATTGTTGACATTTTGGGGGGCGTGTATTGTGTCATATTTATCGAATGTCAATCGATTGAAGTTTTTGTTTCTTTCGCTCGACAAACTTGACACGTAGCGTTGCTCTGTCTCCTTCGCTCGCTCGCTCGCTCGCTCGCTCGCTCACTCGCTTTGGCTTATCTGCTCGTTTCATTTTCTATTTTAGTCAGTCAACTTCCCCTACCCTCCACACACTCACATACACACACACACACACACACACCCTCGACACGCAGGCTGCTGCTGATAATGGGCAACAACTAAAAAGAAATAAAAAAAAAAACCCTACAAAAAATGTTGGAGTGAGGCAACGTCAAAACTCGCCCATTAGATCATAAGCGCGCGCTCTTCCAACACACACACACACACACACAGTCATAGAGCCACACACATAGATACAGCTCATGTGTATTAGTAGTATATACATATGTATGTATGTATGTATGTATATGATCACACAGACTGACTGACTGACTGACTGACTCATTTGGATCAGCTCACTCTCTGATTTTGACTTTGACTCTGACAGAGACTGCGACTCTGGCGTGCTTGCCTCCTCGCTCTCGCATTTGAACTCTGCGCTTTGGGCACACACTTCACTCTGTCTCTGTCTTCGTGTTCGCCTCCACCTCCGCCTCCGTCTCTGTCTCCGTTACGATTGCCATTTGCTTGTATGCCACAGTCCGACGATATTCTTCAGTGCGGTTTCAGTGCGCGCCGTTGCCGTTCATCGTTCATTTTTGTGCGCTCGCTCCTCGTTTTGCCGCTTTTGCCAGCACAGCCATTTTGTTAGTACAACTGAGTTGGCTGTCAAATAACCAGCATGTTGTTTGCCAGAACGCAACAACAGTCGCCGCTTCAGCAACAGCAACAGCAACTGCAGCAGCAGCAGCAGCACCAGCAGCACCAGCAACAACAATTGACGCCGCCGCCGTTGCTTCAATTTGAGCAGAGCTTCTGTATGTGTTTTCTCAAGTGCAGTTTTAAGTTATATACATCTCTAAATATATATATACATATATATATATATATATATATATATATGTATACATAGGTTTATGTGTTCATAAAAAGTACGCATTGACCTTGCTAATTATCGCCTCCCGTTGCAATTTACCCAATGACAATGACAACATCCCGGCAGCCAACTAACATTGTTTATCTAAATTTCTGTTTGCCTTTCAATTTGCCCGCCCATTTGTGCTTTTGATCACATGAGCACATAAGTATCTGTATGTGCAACTGTAACTGTGACTGTGACAACGCAGCGTATGCGCAACGCATTTTGCCTCCTCCGTCGTGTCAAGGTCGCATTTTCATTTTTGAGTGTGAACCTGGCAAACACTTTTTCTACATTGATTCACACAACATGTCTGTCCGTCTGTCAGTCTGTCAGTCTGTTGTCTGTCTCACCTGAATACGTGATTGGAGCCCAAAGGCAGCAATTAGAAATACATCGATACGTTGTCGGTTGTCGTATAGAGGCCCCAATATAATGTTGTGGCAAAGCAAACTACAAATTTAGCTCAATGTCAGCTGCTTAATGATAATTCAAAAACTAGACACACTTTGTGGACTTGAAAGCCAAGACATTATTATCGACATTGATACGAAGATCAAGTCGAAGTTGGAGTCGGACACAGAGACGGAGACGGACACAGAGACAGAAACAGAGACAGAATCGAAGTCTACTTGGAATGCGAGTTTCAAGTTTTAAATTCTTGTTTCAATACACCTTGTAATTAATTTAAGTGTCACGCTTGTGCGTTAATAGATTATGTATTTCATGTGCAAATGAATAATAACAAATAGCAAACAAAATAAAGAGTGAACGGTGTGTGTGTGTGCGTGTGTGTGTGTAGGTAGCTCTATCATCTAGACACTGACTCTAGGGGTACTTAGAGACTTGACATTGTCAGAATTTCGACTCAAAAATAAAAAAAATAAAGCGGGAAGCAAACAGCAGTAAAACTTAACCTTGAAACTCGTTTGAGTGTGTGGGCAACATCTGTGTGTGTGTGTGTGTGTGTATGTGTCTGTCGGTGTTTGTGAGTGAAAAAGCCAAAAATAAGTTGAAACACTCAAAGCTACTCGGTGTCTACTCAGCTTATCCATTGCCTCCATTTATTGTATTTTTTACATTTTACTTAACATTGAAAATGTGCAAAAAGGAGTATAATAACTTTGTGCGAATATATGTAACAGTCAGAAGCTGGAAACTTTAAATATATATATATTCTTTATCAATTTAAGATACAATTTAGTTTGGCAAGTCACGATGAATCAAACTAACAGAATTAAGGACCATCTATCTACTCTGAATACTTATTTCAATGTGATCTCATAATAAACGCTGAAGTTATTCAACAAACTATTTTACATAATTGGGGAAAGAAAAAAAACAACTCTGTCGCCACTTAATATGTGTTGTTTGTGAATGGCTATTAGATAATTTTTAAACTGAGCACAGGATAACTCGTAGTCGGTCAATCCTAATGGTTGTCTGCATGTTTGGCACTACAAAACAACCGACAGAAGTCAATTGAAACTATCGGAAAATAGTAACAAACAAATCCGTATGCCACTTCCAATTTCAGTCAACTTAAGTTAGCTCCGCCTTTGGATTTATTGTGTAATCTGAGCCAGTGCCTCTTTCTATTGCCAACCAGTTGTTAATTTGTGCTCTTTGGCAACAAACGGGCAGGTGTCTGTCCCAATATTCAGCACGCATTAAGCGTATTACATGCATATGCATATATACTACATATATTCACACATTTAATACCCTGTTTTTTTTTTTGTTTTGTTTCTTTTTTTTTCTTTACTCTTTTGGCAATCAAGTGTTGTGACTTCTACACGATAAATCAATTTCTTGGCCATAACGGGGCATCGTCATTAGGGCGAGCAGATGATCTCACACATAATGAAGTTGATATTGTTGTTGCCATTGTTGAACACACACACACACACACACACACATACACCTTGTGTTTGTCAATGTGAATTCAAATTTGAATATAACAAACAGGCGATTTTTTTATATTGGTTATATAACATTTCGCTGACTTTGCAATAATTTTTATATTATTTTTAGTGCTTTCTAGTAACTATTATGTATTTATTTTATATATTTATATTATATATTTATATTATATATTTATATTATATATTTATATTATATATTTATATTATATATTTATATTATATATTTATATTATATATTTATATTATATATTTATTTTATATATTTATATTATATATTTATATTATAGATTTATTTGATATATTTATTTAATAGATTTATATTAAATATTTATATTATTTCGCTTTTCGTATGTTGCATTTGCACTTGCCATGTAGTTAACGCCCATTAAAGCTACCAGCAGTGATTTTTGTTTAATTTATTTCTACTTTTTTTTCTAAAATTATACCCTGCAATTATAATTATCCAAGCGATTCCACGTTTCCTGGTCACACCAATTGAAGTTGATAATTGCGACAACTACGAAATGTGTCAAGGTTGCGGCTTAGATTCGTTTGGGCCTTACAATTGACGTGTATTGATAAGGGTTGTGTAATTATTTGGCAATTAGTTGCTCCAATTAATGGCTTGGTGCTGTTTTTTTTTTTAATTTATAAATAATATGCCAGTCAATGGAATAATCACAGCGATTCACATTCGTTATCTATCAACGAGCACAAAATGTCTCTTCTAGTATTTTCAAAAGAATTCAAATAATCACAGCCATTTGTGTTCTGTTGTTGGGATCATTATTACAAAATCATGTTCATGTAAAAAGCTACGTAGTACTATTTCCAATATTAATAATAATCATAATAATATCACTTTGCATCACATCATCACGTACCATTTACCATATGACATTTATAATATTTATTTCCTCTTTTGATTTGTTGGTTTTTATTCATTGTTATTCATTTAAATATGCTTGAAATTATGAAAATATAAAAACAAAAACAATCCAGAGCGCAACGATTTCAATAGATTCTGTACAATAAACCAGAAACAATGCAATTATAAAAAGAACTACAATTTAAATAAATAATATATATAAATAATGCAATAAACTCAATAAATATGTAAAGAATAATCGACGTCAACTAAAAATATATAAATATATATATATAAATACACACTCAAAAACACACGCACACCAAGAGTTGTTGTTGTTGTTATGACAACGCTGTGATTAGTTGTTGTTAATTATAGTTTATAAATTTCCCAAAAAAAAGAAAGTAAATAATAATTTCAATCGTATGTACCTTTATATTATGACCAATGAAATTATCTTCAACTCACAGCAGCAGCATTTCCGCAATACCAATAGAAACCCAACACAAATGTGAATAAAGTAACAACTTGTGATAAAAAAAAAGAAAAAACTGTTTTAAATGAAACTATCAGAATTACTAATACAGAACAATAATAAGTGATAGTGACTGTAAATCCAAAGCATCGTCAGCATCGTCATACAGCATACTACTAGATCAACAACTGGAACTGGAACTGCAACTGCAACTGGAACTGCAACAGCAACAGCAACTGAAAGAACTAACAACCCAGCTGAACTGAACTGAATTGAACTAATCTGAACTGAACTGAACCGAACAACAGTTTGAGTTTAACAGGAAACTAAGAGGGACTGAAGTTACAGGAAGACAACAACCTGCTGCTGAATGGTAAAACTTTGGCATTGTAATCGTATTCTACTCTAAATGTAAAACAACCACCACCACCTTCCATTACATTTTTGGATGTTGTGTAACTCTCGTCATTAACTACTACTATTTTATATACTCTCTATATACTATACATGGACATATACTATATATCTATATAAAGCACAAATTGCAACTGCAAAAACATGCCACATATTACTACTACTACTACTACTACTATAATATTATTATTACCACCTATATTATTACAACAACAATATCATCAATATATAATGATCAGCATCAAGAGGAAATCAAGCAACAATCAAATCAGAAAAAAAAATGTAGTCGATAACATTTTCTCATCAGACCAACAGTTTAAAATCGTATAAGTATATATTTTTATACTACTACTACTACTCGTGTACTACATATGTATATAAAATGCAGAAAAACGAATCAATCATCAAAGTCGTCAAAGTGTATTTGATGGCAGCAAATCAATCGTGCAATCAACAACATCAGTCAATCAATCAAACAAACGTATCAGAAACGCACTTGAATCAACATCAACCAACAACAATTGCTGCTGCATCTGCTGCTGCTGCTGCTGTTGCTGCCGCTTCATAACTCTCGATATGCAACTTCTACTTCTGGCAGTCTATATCTATAAGTCTGCCGCAATTTCCCCCATTCTATCTATGTATGTATGTATGTGTATCTGTATGTGTAAACGATGCGCACTTCGCTCCCTAAATCTCTATATCTCACTCTGTCTTTCTCTATATATGTATGTATGTATGTATGTATATCTCTCTCGTGTCGTTGTTCTTATTGTTACTGTTGTCGTTGTTGTCGTTGTTGTTGTTGTGGAACAAATCATTTAACAACGCGCAGTAATTGCTAAACACACAATAACTATAAGATAAATCAAAAAAAATAAACCACGCCCACTGCCGAACGCCACATTCCGCCAACTGCACCACCAACAAAATACTCGTACAAAGAACACCATTCTAATTGTCATCCAAGCAACACCACCATGTCAGCAACGTCATTGATATAACTACTCGTCTACTATAATATTACTACTACTACTACTACTACTACTCCAACGTCCATCCAGCGTGCAGCTTTCGAATCGAATCAATGCAAACCAACTCAAATCAACTCAAATCAACTCAAATCGAATCAAATCAAATCAACTCAACTCAGCTCAACTCAACTCAACTCAGCTCAAATCAATTCAAACACTGCAAATGTACTAAACCAAACGGCGCTACCACTCTATAAATCTATCTATGATCTTTACTTATATAACAACTTTACTACACACCGCCCGCCGCCACCTGCATTATCATATAAAGCGTCATTATCTCGATAAGGGCAGCTCGAGAATCCAGTCAAATCCAGAACTTCTGAGAGCTGCGTTTACACGATCACAAAACGAGAGAAAGAAATAATGAAAACTTTATTTACGATAACATTGAAGAGATCATTCTTTGGCAGGTGCTGCCAACTTGATTCACATTTTGCTTTCTCTCTATCGGCTCGTATAAACGCTGCTTCAAGACATGTTCAATTCTTTTTTGTGTGTGTGTCTGTGTGTGTGTTTCCATATAATGAATAACGAAAGCAAAATTTGCAAAAAACTTAAAAAAAAAAAACTGAGCTTAATTGAAAACCATTTCTATTTCTTTTTCTTTTCGTTTAATGTGCAAGTTTTTAAATTGGATTCGCGTAGAATAGAACAAAACTGAGCAGCAGCAGCAAATTCACTCAAAAATAAGAAAAAAAATCAAATCAACAAGAAATTATTAACAAATAAAACTAAGTAAATTCGATAAGCAACGATAAAGTAATCTGATAATAAAGAATATAATAATAATTCCGTCGCAATTATCCCAATAAAAGACTGAACTACAACATTTCAACAGGCAGAGAGATCTTGCATATAATTATCTATCTCTCTTCTTGTGTAACAATGGATAGTATTATGAATGTGGTGGCCCAGCAATTGCTGCAGCAGATGGACACCGATTTCTATGCAACTGCAACAACAGCAGCGCATCAGCAACAACAGCAACAACAACAGCAGCAGCAACAACATTTTGAGCAACCAAATTATGCATACCAATATCAGCATTCAACGCCCACACACATGACGCAATTAGATTATAATAACCAACATCAGCCACGACATTCCAAGACAATAATTAAAGCAGCAACATCGCCCTCATCAATAAATTCGCTGAGCAGCAGGAGCGGCAGCAACAGCAGCGGCAGCGGCAGCGGCAGCAGCAGCAACTGTAATAGCGACAGCAATCATAATGTTGCATACTCATTGGCTGTTCTTAGCTATAAGCAACAGCAGCAGCAGCAGCAGCAACAACAGATATTTGCACATAGTCAACCTAATTTAAGCAATACTCAACATCACTATCATCAGATGGAACCACAGCAACAACAACTCAGCCAGAATGATACGCCCGATGTAACGCCGGATGCGGAGACTCCGCCAATTGCAGCGGGCAATTCAGTACATCAACATCAGCATCAACATCAACATCAGCATCAGCATCAACATCAGATGGGCAACCATGAGACAGCGGCAACAACAGCCGGTTTTAAGACTGCCGCCTCCTGTTGGTGCTACGGTGAGTTTGATAAAAACACGCAATCAAATTCAAATTCAGTAAAAAAGAACTATCAATAAAAGTTGCGCACAACTTTCCAAGTATACACTCTATATATCTCTGTCTCTTTCGCTCTCTCGCTCATTATCAAAACAAAACAAAACAAAAACAAAACAAAAAACACATGCTTTCTTCGCTCTCTTTCTATCGCTCTAAATCTGTGTTCAACTTTTGTCAAATACAACTATTGCGTTCGTTATCAGCAACAAAATGAACAAGAACAACAACTACAATAACTACATCAATCAATCAATCAATCAATCAATCAATCAATCAATCAATCGATCAATCAAACGTTCAATCACCATCTCAACATCTGCAGCTGTCGTCGTTTCATCAACAACAAACAAAAAAAAAAGCAAAAAAGAGTGGAAATTAACAGAAATATCACAAGCTAAAATCGCAAAGAGTCGTCTAAGAATGATAAAATGATAATAATTTTCACACACACACACACACACCCCCGCAGGCACACGCACACACACAAACACACAGGTCAAATGTCATCTGTAAATCATTGCCTTAGTAATTAATTTATATATATATATTTAATTTTTATTAGTTGTGCATGTAAGTTCACATTACGCATACGTCGCGTGGTACTGGCTTTAACAATTAGCGTGCAGCAGATTGCCCCGCTGTGGTTGCAGCAAATCGGAGGGTTGCAAGTTGTTGTCGTTAGCCCAGTTGCAATGCATATGAAATGAGGCAACATGCAACATGCCACACGCCCCCATACACGCAGGCTTCTGGGGTTTGTCTAATGCCTGCAAGTGTTATTTATGACAACGACATAATTTTCAACTGTTTTTCCCCACAGGAGCTGGAGCTGAAGCAGCAAGTATGGGTTGTTCTCTCTCCTTTGTGACTCATAAATAGCAAATGGGGCAACAGCAACAGACTTTGCTTTTGGGTCATAAGTCTCCATAAGTCATCTTTTGGCCATTACTCTTAGTTGTTGTTATTTCCGCTCGTCTGACTGTTGACCAGCTAGCTGGTCAACTTGCCACACTTGCAAACGTTCCGCGTGCCACATTTAAACCGCTTGTATCTAATTAGAGAAATACCTTTGAAGGACACTTTGTTTTGAGTGGCAATAAGTTGACGACGATGACGACGATGACGACGACGACGACGACGACGACGACATACATTTCAATCTTAGCAAGTTGGAGGGGAGACGGGTGGTTGGTTGGTTTGTTCGTACTTGGCTAAAATTAAACTCACCGAGCAAGCGTCAAGTCACACTCATCTCAGTGAGAGGCATACAGAGAGGGAGGGGGGATCGGGTGGAACATTGGTGGGGCATGCAGTCAGGTGCAACGCTCGTTGTTGTTATTTATTTATTTATTTATTTTGTTTTTATTGCTGCGACCAACTGTTTGTGTAATAGAGCGTCTCCGCTTGACACATTTTATTAATTGAAATTTGTTTGTCTACTCGCATTGCCGCTGCTTACAGGCTGCATTGACTACAGTGAATAATGTACGGGTAGTTAAGCATTGTGCCACACTCATGCATCTTGCATGTACATGACTATCAGGCACTACTATCTAGCTAGTAGCTCTCTCATTTATTGAATTTCAGTCTATAATACCATACAAACCTGTACTTATATAATTCTCAAATTTGAGGTTCCTCTCATAGATACACACACACACACACACACACACACACACACACACACATAGAGACAAATTACGTTAGTTGCCTCTTCTCCAATTGTGTATTGTAGATAAATTTGTTGAAAATTTGAACTTTTATCTAATGTATGCATTTATTTATTTCTTTTCTCTTTTCAGGTGAGTCAGTTTGTTCTGGAATTGAGGTTGAAATTGAAAATAATAACAATCATAATCATCATGGTAAGCTTTGTCATACTTTCATTAAATACCATTACAATTCATCTTTATATTGCGAAAAGAATCAAAAAAAAAAAAAAAAATCATTTGGTTTAGTGCGTGTTTCTTTAATATCTCTCAATCTCTTTTTCTCTTTATCTGTGTATCTCTTTCTCCCATATTTGTTCACTTTTTGTCAAACCTGAGACTGTCGTGCCTTGAGCCTAACAACCTACCGCCAAAAACGAAAACGCATAGTAAATTAATCTCTGACCATCTTCTGACCAGCTGACTGACTGACTCTTTGACTGACACCTTGAACCAAAATACGTTTAGTGCCTTAGGCCATATTTTTTGGTTTGGGTAACTCATTTGCCTCGCTAAAATTTTGTGTGTTGCATCCTCATCCCTCAATTCTCATGACAAACAAACAGTCGACACTCCCATTAACGTCTTTTTCTCATATATGTATATACAAATAACCTTTAACTAATCCAACTGAGAAGCAAAACTATCTGCAATCGTCTCGCGTGGTGAGCGAATGCCAAATGCTGTTATTATTTTTAAATTATTAACCAACTTGTATTTAGTGCAGCTACGAAATACTCGTAACTCTGATTGATCAATCAATCGATGTACATTAAAGGGTTTCAATGTGATCATTTATCAATTATCAAATTCTGTGAACTTCTTTTGAACTTACAGGCGATACCACATTTCACATGAAGATTCTGGTGCCGGCGGTGGCCTCTGGGGCCATCATTGGCAAGGGGGGCGAGACGATTGCCTCGCTGCAGAAGGACACGGGTGCTAGAGTCAAGATGTCCAAGTCGCATGATTTCTATCCAGGTGAGTTTACTTCAAAATGCATGCCCCCATGGGGTGTTTTTTACAATTAAATTACTAACTTATGCAATTGTTTTTTTTTCAGGCACCACTGAGCGTGTTTGCTTAATCACGGGTTCCGTGGAGGGTATCATGACTGTGGTTGATTTCATTATGGACAAAATACGTGAGAAACCCGATTTGACCACCAAGATCATCGATGCCGAGTCGAAGCAGGCACAGGAGCGTGACAAGCAGGTCAAGATACTGGTGCCCAATTCAACGGCGGGCATGATCATCGGCAAGGGAGGCGCCTTCATCAAGCAGATCAAGGAGGAGAGCGGCTCCTATGTGCAGATCTCGCAGAAACCCAAGGATGTCTCACTGCAGGAGCGTTGCATCACCATCATTGGCGACAAGGAGAACAACAAGAATGCCTGCAAGATGATTCTGTCCAAGATTGTCGAGGATCCACAGTCGGGCACCTGCCTGAATGTCTCCTATGCCGATGTCAATGGCCCCGTTGCCAATTTCAATCCAACTGGCTCCCCATATGCCACAAATCAGAATGCCATCAACTCCAGCACCGCCTCGTTGAACTCCACGCTGGGCACCACAATCGGTGGTGCTGGAACCGCTGCCAGTCTGCTGGTAAATGGCACAGGCATCAATTTATCTCTCAATCTGGGCTCACCCAATCCGGCGCCCAATCTTGCAGTTGCCACACAGCTGTTGGAGCACATTAAGGTAACTATTTGCTAGTCATTTGTATTTTTGAGTTTAATTCTTATTCAAATCAACAATGTATCAATTCAGGTTGCCATGCGTGGAGCTGGCTACTCGGAGACGGTCACCAATGAGGTATGCGCTGCCCTCGGCGTCTTGGCCAAATACGGTGTGCTCGGCATGGGCGTGGGCGTCTCTCATGCCAACGGTGCACATCCCACGCTGGGCAATTATTTGGGCGTTGCGACTTTGGACCAACAGACGGCAGCGGCGGCATCGGCGGCCAATGCCAGCAATGTATTTGGAGCTGTTGGCCAAGTTAATTTGGAGCAGTATGCCGTTGCTGCGGCAGCTGCTGCTGCGGCCACGCGGCCAACGCAGTCGCAACTGGAGGTGCAATTCGATGCATTCCGTCATCTGGGATCGGCTGGAGCGCCAGCCGCAACACCCGTTTCTCTTAACAACAACAGCTTTGGGCTGACAGGTGCCACCGGCACTGTGGGTGGTGCACAATTGGGAGCAGCTGCATCGATTGGTGGTCTTAGTAAGAGTCCAACTCCGGGAGATTTGGGTGCCAAGGATTCCAAGAACGTTGAGGTGCCTGAAGTGATTATTGGCGCTGTTTTAGGTGGGCATCCCTTTTATTATTCCTACTAAAAGACAAACAACAACAATAATAACCACAACTAGAACAACAACAACGACAACAGCAACCAGAACCTGAAGACACCGCAATCCGTTTGCCAGCACAATCCCAAGACCAAGACATCGTTTTACCTCCCCCCCCCACAGCCATAACTTCACTTCTTTTCTTGTGTTTTCTTACTTACTTACTTTTGTAGGCCATAGTTATAGTCATAGACGTAGTAGTAGATAGCGATAGAAAGTTACAGCTAAAGATAAAGATCGTTGCACATTCCTCCACAGCATTCCAAAAATGATAAAAAAAAATATATGTAGCGAAATTTCTAGTCAACTTCTTGCCCCACTCCTCACACCTAGCACAATCCATGATCCCATGAACCATATATTGTATGTAGAAACGTTGCCATTCCCTCAATCAAGTTGTAGATTCGCTCACTTTCCCGCTCCCGCTCCCGCTCCCGAAGTGTCTTCAAATGAGAATGAAAATGTCGGCAGTTTTTCCATTAGCATTAGGCAATTACTTAGTTTATTTAGTCTGAGAATAAAATCATTTTGTTTCGAGGCGTAACGAATTTTGTTCAATATACATTATATTATTATGGAATAGTGCAATTATTGGGTTTCATACTATGTTGTTCAGTTTCAGTTCAGTTTCGATAGGGTTAGTGCAGTTTATCCAGTTTAATTGACACACAAGAAACCACATCACATACATATGCCTTAATATATACATATATATATACATATATACACACATATATATATATTTTCTTCTAATTTTTATAATAATGTTATTAACATAAAATCTGATGCAAATATTGCAGGTCCAAACGGTCGTAGTTTAGTTGAAATTCAACATGTTTCTGGCGCAAATGTGCAAATTTCCAAAAAGGGCATATTCGCACCTGGCACTAGAAATCGCATTGTAACCATAACTGGTCAGCCGAGTGCCATTGCCAAAGCGCAGTATCTAATTGAACAGAAAATCAACGAGGAGGAGACAAAGAGAGCGCGTCAAATTCCATTAACCACTGTTGTGAATTAATCAAACCCCCCAAAACCAAGTCAATCCAAGCAAGCAAGCAAGCAGCACAACAACAACAAAAAACAACAACAACAATCCCTCTCATTAAAAAAAAAAAAAACTAAAGCGTATTTCAACAAAACAACAAAAAAAGAAAATGGTTTATTTAAAACAAAAATAAGATTTAATACAATAATGTAAAAGAAAAGTAAAATCAAACTCTTCTCAAAGAAAAAAAGCAAACAAACGAATAACAACAACATCAGCTGTAGCCATACACCCACACACACACACTGATACACTCACACCCACACACACACACACACAGGCATACATTGTACAGTTTATTAATACAAAAAACAAAGGCATATAAACGATATGTTGCAACTAGTGATAAATAGCTCATCTATCAAACTCCTGCATTTGTTTGCCCCATATATATAATTATATAGATATATTAGTATATATATATATATATATATAACAGATACTCTGTCTACATACATACATATATATATATATTAATATATGCTATTTGTTCAAATTGAAATTAAAACGGAAGTAATGTTTTTGGCCCCACCATTTTGTTGTTTGTCGTCAATATGTTTGCGTGTTTTCTTTTATGGCACTTTGACAAGTTTAGCAATGCATAGAACTACATACATACATACATACATACATACATACATAACTAGTTATACATATATATATGTATGTATACGGCGCCAGCATGTGCATATGTATGTAAATACATACATATGTACATATGTACATGCACGCATTTTATATATATACTAATTGTTGAGTCTTGTTTATATTACATAAAATATATAAAAACACACACATTAATACATATATGTACATAATTATATATGTATACACATACACACACACACAGAGTACACGTAATTATTAGCATTATGTTGAGCCGAAAAAAAAAGAAGAAAAATGAACGGATTATTTTTCGTGTAATTGCGAGCGTTTTCAGTGAAAACTTCAGGTGCAAATTGAAAAAAAAAGAAACATGAAAACGGTGTCCAAATAAGGTAAATATTTTACTACACATCTAAAACTTATGTAAAATAAACAACAACTACGTTAACAAAGGCGTTACAAGTGCTGATGACAGGCTAGTGATAACAATTTGAAACACTTTTACCTCAAAAAAAAAACAAAATTTATTACGTTTCTTGTTTTCTGTTTCTTGTTTTCTGTTTTCTGTTGTTGCCCTCATGTGCTTATTGCTAAAAAAAAATTAAAAAAAGAAAAACAATTATATATAATAATTAATTATTTTTTTATGTTTATATAGTCGTAAATATTCTTTTATATTGTTGAAATGTTGATCATGATAATGTTGTTTAATTTTACGAAAAAAACAAAAGAAAAGAAAAGTGGTGTTAATGCGTTACGCGTGTCTCCTTTTTGGTATTGATTTTGTGCTCCCAATTTGTTAATCCTCATTTATTTTATATATATACATACGTTTATGTTTGTTTCTTATACATAGAAAGAAAGAAATGCGATTTTCTAGTTTCCAGTTTTCACAAAAACCTTCCCTTTGGCTTCTTTCTTGTTAAATTCATCATTATTTTAGTTTGTTTTTGACATACTACATTCTAATCTTAAGTATTACATTCTCTGATTTTTTTTTTTTAATCTGAAATACATCACAATCTACTCTAAACGGAAACGAATGTTTCGCTGTAAAATATGCATACCCCCCCCACACACACACACACACAGCCACAAATACCCCTATTAATTGTTAAGTATTGTGCAATTATTTACCATAAATTGGATACATTTTACCTCAATTCGATGTACATTAATCCATACGTTACATCTACTATATAAAGACAAACTCCACAACAATCAAATCATTGCAAAACAAAGAAAAAAAGAAGATAACATCACATTTGAATTTCTTACACACACACACACACACACACACACACATTGATAGAAAATGCATTATCCGTAATGTGTAATTAAGTGTTTTACCTTGTGCCCTACAAATTATTTAGTTTACAATTATTTTCTATTAATAAAATGAAGCAAAACAAAATGATGAAGTTTATAAATATATAAATTATGAAAATTTGATAAAAACGTTAATAAACAAAATATCAAATAATTGGAATGTGTTTAATTGAAAAGCACCTAGCACCATTGGGGCACCAATCAATCAATCAATCAATCAGTCAATCAATCAATCAGTCAATCAATCAATCACCAGCACACCACTAACAGCGTACAGTAAACAATTTTGCAACATTATCATGCTAAATCAACAGTCAATCAATCAGTCAGTCAGTCAGTCAGTCAATCAATCAGTCGATCGAACATCGACATCGACAGTTTCAATTTCAATTTCAGTTTTCAGTCAATCTACTTCAATTCAATCACTGAGAACGCTCACGAACTAAAAACAAAATAGATAATCCACAAAATCCCTAAGCTAAGTCTAAACTATAATAAATATAAGTTGAAAAAGTTGTTCACATTGATTTTTCCCGCTATTATTGTTAAAGCTGACCTACCTACATTTGTTCTTATTTGTGCAATATTTATATAAATAATATAAGAATAATAGTATGTTAATAAATCTGCGCCAGAAGAGTTAAACAATTACAATGTTCATAAACAAAATAAAAACAAAATCCAAATTGTGACAAATGACGCTTTAAAAAAAAAAGAGTGTTTGCATAAATGATAACGAAAAAAAACAAAAAAAAAAAACGAAGGAATAAGTCAAAATAGAACTAAAATTAAAAGAAATATTGAAAGTACAGTCGTAAATGCTAGTGTGCCTTGAAAAATATGCAAAGAAAAAGAAAAAAAAACATAAAAAAATACCATGCAAAAATAATCGGAGTTTTTGATTTTCCTTTTTTGTTTTTTATTACTTTTAGATATTATTTTTTAGCAAAATATGAATTATAATACTTACAGACACAGACAGAGTGAATATATTAAGGGCGCAATTGCAATGGAAATAGATTTTCAAAATCATTCGGAAAAATAGTCAAAAACACAAAAGCAATCTCGAAACATACAAACAACAATAGCAAGAACAAACCAACAAACGATAAATGACTACATACAGTCCAATACAGTCAAATCGCGGTTCAGAAACTTAACAATATATATATAACAATATATTCAACCAAATCACAACAAGCATAACACACAGAACCCCCAAAAACAACAACAACAACGACAACAAAATACAGCAACCCAAAAACCAACAACTATTACAATAATCGTACATTTTATCCTCTTTTTTGTCATGGCCAAAAACCCAAGGAGCAGCAAAAGGCGCCACAAACACAGAGATACAGTCAGGAAAATCATCATCATCATATGCATGGACATGTCACACAATCAAAATCATAGTTACACTTACACATACATACATACCTTACATTAATGCAACCGGCACCCACTAGCATACATACATACATACAGACATACATACACATAGACACATTTACACACTTTTACAGTCATACCTTACACAGATTACACACATTGGTCATCCCAAATACTTACTTACCTATTATCAGAGTCACTGAGTTATGTTTAATATACACTCTTATACTATATGAGTTTTATACGGTATCTAAACTTAAAAGTAGAGAAAAACAAAAAAAAAACAAATATATGTAAAGATGTATACATATATTTGTACTGGATCTGTGATATGTATTTAAAAACGAAAAACGAAAAAAAAGAAAAAACACAAAAACGTGAAAACCCAAGCAAAAAAGGAGTATATAGTATAAATATCGAGTAAAACGATATATATGAAATTAGTTATGAAATAATTAATTTTTTATTTCTGAAATGAAATGATAAAAATCTATACATCAGAAGCAAAACAAGAACAAGAGAATCAACTAACGTGTAACGTGACATTTGTCATTTTCTTTGCATATCCTTGCCCATTTTCTGAATTTCCAAATTTCCAAATTACCAAATTACCAAAATAACCGAGTATTGAGTCAATTGAGTTTTTAGATCACATCCTGCGTTTCACTGTGATTTGCAGCTTACCGATCGGGCTGACGAAAAAGAAGACAAAATGCTGCGCTTTTGGGTCGGTCGATGTGTTTATGCTTGTGTTTGGATTCTATTTGTTTTGAAAGCTTTTGTGCTTTTGCTGTACAAAAAAAAACTACTACAAATTACCCAGAAATCAATATATGTATGTATCTTGTTAGAGCCAAAATCAGACATTGGCTCGAACTGGCAATTGAATCGATCAATCGCACTTTTCATAATTACAAACACCTAACTCCACATGCTTCCGCTCCACGCCTACGCCCCCCTCCACGCCCCCCGCACAAGTCACCACATTGCAATGTCATCTGCAATATTAAACCCTTGAATACAACCCCCGTATACATACTTTTGAAGGCGTTCGCATTCTTTTTTTTATTTCGCAAGCTTTATTCAAGTTCTATAATAAATAATAACAATAACAAAAAGAAATGCTGTTATTTCAGCGATGGAGTCTATTAGTGTTAAACTATTGCAAATAATAAGCGAAAATGCAACAACTTTTATTAACTATATATATGTATATTTACGAATCTTAAATATATTTCAAACTTGAAAGCTCTTAAATGGTTTAAAACAATAATAAGATATAGCGAAATGTGCAAAACAACAAATCGATATACTAGAATCTGTAAAAAAAAAACAAAACAAGATGAAAATTATAATAAACAATACATAATTACAATTACATAAATACATATATGTAGAAAAAACATAAATGAAGTTATCTATGTATACCGTTTATTTTTGTTTTGTATTTGTATGATTATTATATATATACAAACATACATATATTGTATATAAAAACTTAAAGAAAATGTTAATTTTAATTTGTTATGCTTTGCTTCCCACACTGTTATTAGGACAATTAAAAAATTAAATGCATATTTACATATACACACATATATATACATATATATATATATATACCGATAAATTAAATAATACACGCATAATATTTACAGACTTGCTAAGTGCTGAACAACAAATCGATTGGCAAGTAAAAATAAAATAAAATCTTGCGACAAGAATTAGACAAATGATATGTAAGTTGAATATAACGTATACGCAAGGTGGCAACTACAATTGCCTGGTTGCTAATGCCATTCTACTTAGTACTACATAGTAAAAAGACGAGAGAAAAGTGAAAACAATGCGTGGAACATACATACACAATCAGAAATACATACATACATCTGCCCCCATCTGCCATTGTGTGTAAATAAATTGGCAACAACAATAATAATAAGAAGCCGTCTACAAGTTCATTCAACAACAAACAACTTATTAAAATATTTAACAAATTATATTTATAATATATATACATACACATACCTACAATAAATACATAAATATATGCAGACAAAAGAAACATAAAAACTAGTTGTTAGCGTGATACATCAAATTATTATTAATTAATTCATACATTTAAATAAATGATTTAAAAACAATCTGCCCCCTCTCCCAAAGATGCTGTGTTGAGTTGCAATCGAACATTGTAAATCGGCAGTTGGAACTCAGCACAAATCATTGCAAACATTTATTTGACATCATTACAAATTTCATTTTGCATTTGTTTCCATTGCCATCATTTGAAAAAGTCCTCAAAGCGAATTCATTCTCAATTCGCAGTAGTGTACTAAAAAACTAACAAGTATTTCAAAGTGAATTCTTTCACTCAAAATACATGTGCGCAAATGGTTTATATGTAGATCATGTACAAGTTCATAGGTCAAAATTCATTAAAACACAGTCACAGTCAGTTGATACCTTCTTATACATATTTGATATCCTAGTGTCCAAGATAGTTACAATAATTGAAAATACACAGTTTAATCAGTTAGATTGTAGTTATACATAAGTATCTACAAAGTATCAGTTTCAGTTTTCCTATCATACTAAGCATAAGAGTAGTGTAGACACATGACACAGTTTTGAATGGCAACCTAAGATAGCAGGGGAGCATACGTGAGTACCTTAGGATGAACTAAATATAATTAATTTAAAAAAAAAGAAAGAAAATAAAAGAAAAGTTAAATTGTTGCCTTCTTGTCGTGTACATACTTTTGTTGTTGTTGTTACGCAACTGTTAATAGCAGCAGCAACAATTTTCAAAGTTCAGAACGATGTGCATAATTTGTGTTAAAGCTTTTATACAAGCCATTAGATTTACTAACAACAATAAAGCCGGCAACAACAAATATACAAAAAGAATACATAGTACTTGTGTAACGTCTTAAAAATTTCTCAACATTTCTTAGGCAACTACTTACTTAGTGTAATTGTGACAAATATAAAGATACACACAACACAACACAACACCCACATCCACACTCCGTAGCACTTTTTGACGAGAATCGAAGTAAAACTCTTAAAATTAGTAAAGAATTTTTAGAATTCAATGCAGATACTCGTACCTCCATTGATTGAAGTGTGTGGGGGGGGATCAGAATCGTAATCGCAGAACATTCAGCAAGCAAATGCAAAAAAACAACAACATCATGGAACTCATTCAAAAGTAAAAGTACTAAATCTTTTATGATTTGACTGTGATAATAATAATGACAAAAAAACAAAAAAAATGGACGGATTGAAATGGAGTGAAGTGAAGTGAAGTAAATGAATTAACAATTAACAAAATGAATTGTATATTAGAGTATGTATAAATTAAATGTATGTGTTTACACGCGAGTGTAACATTAAAGTAGGTGCGATATATGACGGCTCTTAAACAAATCCAATAAGTAGCAAGAAATTCTTTCTTTCATTGGGTATGTGCTCATTGTGCAACACCATGTACGACCTAGAGTACGATATGTTGTTTAAATAGCGATAGTAAGTATCTATTTACTTGTCTACAGCAAAACAAAAGAAAACAAAAAAGAAAACTACTAATACAAACGAGAAAAAAACCAAACAAACAAATTATAAATATTAAAGTTTTACTTATACATATTAGCAAAATATTTAAACAAATTTTAGCAACAAAATATCGAGAGAAGAAGTTAAAGAAGTAACGAGACAAAAGAAAACAAAAAAGAACAGCAAAGAAAAATATTTATTATTACTTAAATGCAATAACTATCGTATAAAAAGAAAAACAATTTATAGAAAGAAAAAAAAAACAAAAAAAAAAATAGATGATATTTAGTTATGCTCTATTACAAATCTATAATCAATTGAAGTTTTATAAAAATTGAGATTCAGCTAACAAGGCTGAAGATTTTATAATTCTATATATACGATATGTATTTATTATTTTGATTAATCGATTAATCGAAAGAATACAAAAGATTAAATCACTTTCACAGACCTTTAACCTTTAACTGAGTCCAGATTTTATTTCCAAAAGAAAAATGTTATATTATTTTGTTTTTTTTTTAATATTGATGGATACAAATTCAAAAAATTACAAATAGTCTATTGAAAATGTTAAATTAAAGAAAAATCAAAACTAAAAAAATGAAAAGTAGCTCATTCAAGTTTTAAAAGAACACGTAATTTTTGCAACTACTCGTATAAAAAAAAACCAATCCTGTACAATTTGGAAATAAGCGGCAAATGGTTCGCCCAAAAACCAAAAAAATCCAAAAGTACACACCAAACAGTTACCCTTCTCTACATATATACTTACTTACATATTTACAAATGCATAGTACATACATACTTATAACCCAAAGGGAATCATACCCAAAATGAATAAGAAGAAAACTCTTTACGATCAGCGCGACAAAGCAAAAGAAATGAACAAGAAAAAAAAAGAAAACAGCGATAGGCTGGAAATATTAAAACGAAAGAAAATTCAAGTACTAAGATATAGGTAGGACCGATGTACCAAAGTACCGATGTTAGGCATTATACCGAATCTAATGCTAATTAATGGTAATGTTATGAAGTGCGTCAGGTGCATACGTACATACGTACATAATAGTATTTATAGTAAAAATTTGTTGATTACATTTACATATACATTTAGACAGACGCCTAGAAAATGGAACACCAAAAACAAATGCAAACACCAACAATAAAAATGTCACACATTATTATGAGACGCAAGAGGAATCCCTTAAGAATAAACCGTATAAAAAGAATTGTAAAGTAAAAATCCACTTCAGAAGGTACATAAAACAAAGAGTTAAAAAGATACACACATATAACATGAATTACACATTTAAGAAAGATTATATAAAAAGAACAAAAAAAAACTAATAAAGATTATATTAAAAAAAAAAAAAGAAATGCAGAAACTTTTCTTGGAATTCATAATTCATAGTGATATTTATTTTTTGTAGTTATAGTAATTGAATATTTGGTTTTGAACCGGCACAATTAAGACAAAATAATTGTCTTAGACTTAGGTACATTTAGATAAATGCACGAATTCAATGCTGATCTAAGATCCGTTTAAAATATCTGTTGGCGTTTTTATTCCTATTGAAGTTATATCCAATGGAAAAACTATATATTATTTTCTTCATTTCATTCGTTGCTATCTGGATAATCGGGCTGATTGTGTGGATGACAGTCGAGAAAAACTGCATTATTTCCCAACGTCTGATCAATACGCAAAATTGTAGGGTATGGTGCCAAGTCTACGTTATATCTGAAAGGGAGGGTATCGATTAACAAATACGCATACTGTCATTATGATCAGTTATATGTTTAGGTTTACCGTCTGGCATTGAACACCTGTGGCACAAGGCAACAATCAGCCATGGAAATTTCATCGGCAACACAATATTTCCCAGAAGAAGCGGCTAGCACCTTTTCCAGGCCCTGAAAGCCACGCGATATCCAATGCTGCGCCCATTCCACGTTGGTTTCCTTGCCGACGTGGAGCATTACAAGCGTATTTTGCAATGGTTGAATGCCGGAACAAATGATTTCTACAATTTCACGGACTTTGGCGCGATTGATCGGATCTTTTGGCAGTAACGGGTGCTCCGGTCGTGTCTCTTCCAGATAGTGCATAATGGCCACTGAATCACATAGCGTCTGTCCATCTGTAAGCAAGTTTATACAAATTAGCTCACGAATTAGCAAGTCATCATGTCCAGTATTTACCAATGTGAAGCGCCGGCACCTGCTGCATTGGATTCAGTTCGCGATACTCATTGGTGTAACAATGCACGGCATCAGTTTTGGTCAGGCTGACTGGTTTGATCTCATATGCGATCTTTTTCAATCCCAATGCAATACGAACTCGCCAGGAACATGAGCTGTAGCAATAAGAGTATAGCACTGGCTTCGTTTCACTCATTGTTATTTAAATTTTAGTGTCTCTTAATGCACACTCGAGTATATGAATAGAAGAATAAATTTCTGCAGATCGCGAACTTTGGACCGGAATGTTACCTATCTGATTTTATTTTATGCACATTTACAGTTGCACCACTTAGCGATAAGACTGCATTGCACTATCGATAACAATTATACCTATCGATATTGCAGGCAAAACTATACCTGATCCTAAAAGTATGCATCACTTTCTTTTCAATGCACAATGATATTTATACAATTGCGTCAGATTACAATTTACCTTTGCACTTGGTAATTATTAAGATAAAACAATCGATTTAGATTGTGTGACCCTTTAAGGTTATCACGTATCAGTTATCTTTATAAAAGTAATTTTCAATTGAAATTTTGATTGATTTCATTTGTTTTTCTCTGGATAATCTGGCTGTTTGTGTGGGTGACTGTCAAGAAAAGTTTCATTGATTCCCAAATCCTTATCAAGGCGCAATATGGTCGGATAGGGCTCCAAGTTTACGTGGTATCTGAGAGGAAAGAGTTTGTATAAAATGTATGCATAATGTCTAAATAATGCGTTATGCTATATTTATGTTTACCTTCTAGCATTAAGAACCTGTGGCACAAGGCAACAATCCGCCATTGAGATGTTATCGCCCACACAATATTTCCCAGAGGAAGCGGCGAGCACCTTTTCCAGTCCCTGAAAGCCACGCGATATCCAATGCTGTGCCCATTCCATGCTCTTTTCCCTTCCTATGTGTGCCAATACAAGACGATTCTGCAATGGCTGAACGCCGGAGCAAATGATCTCCACAATTTCTCGCACTTTGGCGCGATTGATCGGATCCTGTGGCAGAATCGGATTCTCTGGTCGTGTCTCTTCCAGATAGTGCATAATGGCCACTGAATCACATAGCGTCTGTCCATCTATAAGGAAGTACAAGTTAACACACACATTTTGAAGTTAGATCCACTATTAACCAATGTGAAGCGCCGGCACCTGCTGCATTGGATTCAGTTTCTGATATTCATTGGTGTAGCAATGCACGGCATCAGTTTTCATCAGGCTAATTGGTTTGATCTCATATGGAATCTTCTTCAGCCCCAAAGCAATACGAACTCGCCAGGAACATGAGCTGTAGCAATAAGAGTAGAGAACTGGCTTGGGATCGCTGGAGACAGTCGAACTGGACAGGCGTGTTCCATTTCCTGCACTATGCAACCACCTGACCGCCGAATTTCTTAAGGCACTCATGTTGTTAATTAAATGTTGACTTCTTTACAATTTACACGCGAATACTCAAGTGAATAGAAAGTAACTTGACTGTGAACTGAACACCGATGAAACTTCTTTGATATTATTCTATAGAATATTCCATGTGTAAACACACAATGGCACGATGTAGCGATAAGAGTGCATCACTCTATCGATATTAAGTCCAGAGGTGGGCCTAAAAGTATGCAACTCTTTTTTTGAAAAGTAATAAATACCAGCATGTAGTAAGTGTGAGTGATAAATCGATCGAATAAGTTTAGTTAGAAGTTTATTCTTTAAATATGTAGTTAATATTTGGAACTGTTACAATATTACGGATATTAACATAGTCATATGCAGTAAATTGGTTTGTATGCGAAATTAGGCGTTTCGTTTAATTGTACAGTGGGGCAATGATCCTAATCGAATGGAAAATTCACGGAAATCTTTTAAATATTTCTGACATTAGAATTTCAATATAAATATACGATTTATTACTGTGCATGGAATTGATGGGTTTTTATCGCTTAGATTTGTGCAATTTTAATCGAATTGAACGAATTACAGTTTATTACAATTAATTTTCAGATTGTTTTGGTAGCTAGAGACATTTATCTTTTTTTTTTATATTAAAATTTTAGAGACCTTTATAAATCTAGCGTCTTGTACATGTATATTTTGTTCTTTACTTATGAATTATGTGGTTTCCTTCTGCTCGTCTATAATCGGAATGCCTGCTAATGGAGTTGACTTCTTCGTTGACTGAAGTTTTGTACTTTTCAAAAAGTTTCTTTGTTAAGCGCCCAACTTGTCTTACTAATAAGTGTTTAGATTTACCCAATTTGTTTTTTTTTTTTTAAGAATGTATATGTATGTCTATGCATTAAAATTACTTTGGTTTCTTTTATTTTTATTAAATCCCTGAATTCAATTTTGCTTTTTGTCATGAGTTATCCTTGAATCTGTTATGTTTCTGTTAGCCTAAATAAAATTCATAAAAATAAGTTATTCATATATGAGTTTATCTTTTAGACCATTTTCACATTGAGAACTAAAGAAAATTAAAATGTTGCTTGAGAAGTTAATTGTTGTCTTTCTTCTTTTTTTGTTTTTTTTTTTTGTTTTGTCTTTGCAATGCATTCAAAATTTTATTTTTTATATCGATAGTATTGTATTTGTATGCATAGTGCATAGTTAAATGCTGTTAGCAATTTTTAAAATCACATCCGACTGTTTATCTCAATGAAATATACTCCAACTGCCTCTTCAACTTCAAACATATTTTCTCTTTCTTATTGTTGAATTTTCTTTTCTCTTCTTTTCTGTTTTTTTGTTTCATTTGTTTTTCGTTTTTGTTTTTGATACGAACTGCAATTCACTTCTTTGTTTTGCGGCGCTTTGCAGTTGTCGTCGGAAAATTCTATTTGTTGGGCAGCTCCGGCGGACAGTCCGGCTGATTGGAAGGATGAGCAGCCCGGAATGCTGGATTACTTTCCAGCTCGCGATCGATGCGTAGTATAATCGGATATGGGCGCAAGTCCACATGGAATCTAGTTAAAATAAATATATTAAACAAATTGTTGTCTGAGTTCCCATTTCAATTTGGACAAACCTTCTGGCATTGAACACTTGTGGCACAAGGCAACAATCCGCCATGGAAATCTCATCGCCTACACAGTATTTGCCGGCAGAAGTGGAAAGTGCCTTCTCAACGGCACGAAAGCCGCGTGTTATCCAATGCTGTGCCCACTCCTTCTTCTTTTCCTCGCCCACATGGATGAGCACGATGAGATTTTGCAGCGGCTGGATGCCGGAGCAAATGATCTCAATAATCTCACGCACCTTGGCCCGCTTGTGTACATCCTGTGGAAGAAGCGGACGCTGCGGACGTGTCTCCTCCAAGTAGTGCATGATAGCAACGGATTCGATCAATGTGTGTCCATCTGACAACGGCAATATAATTAAAGAATAAGTTGCTATTATTTATATTATAGTTTACAGTACTCACCGATTTGAAGTGCCGGCACCTGCTCCATAGGATTGACCTCACGATACTCATTGCAGTGCTGCTCGCCACCCGACTTGATCAGACTGATAGGCTTGATGTCGTAGGGTATCTCCTTCAGATTCATTGCGATTCGCACGCGCCATGAGCACGAGCTGCGCCAATACGAATAGAGTATTGGCTGTGCATCGGTGGAAAGAATGGTACTTGTATTAGTGGACATTTTAATACAACTGTGCAATTACTGCTAACTGTCTTTCAACTGCGTCTGCGCCTTTAACCAAATGAAAACCTTAACCAGCCGTTTTGTCGTATAACACCCATTTATTCGTTTAAACAAATACTGTGAGACCACGGGGCACATTGTAGAACAGAACAGGTTGATACTGATAACGAGTACACACAAAAAAAACCTCATAACAAGAGCTACATATTTTAAGAGGTAATCTGGTCAAACCAGTTGCTCAGCAGTGAGTTTGCTAATTTGTTTGTTCTTAGTTGATTGTTGTTTGTGCTCTTGTCGCTGATGCTCTGCTAAATGTATGCATTTATATTCTTAATAGTTGTTAAGAAAAGTATCTAGATTTAATAAGCGATCCCACTGCGCGAGGGCTGCAAAACAGATGCAGATTAACGATGTACGAAACTCAAATCACCATATAGTAACATTTATTTTTGGGCAGTTGGAAGAAAAATTTAACCAACTAATAATAACCCCTGCAAGGGTATAAACAAAATCAGTCATTATAGCTTAACTTCTTGTTTTATCTTTACTTATTATAATCTCTATAGAAATCGATATTGTCTTTATTTATCTTTAAAAGTCATAGATTCTTTCAACAGTTTTTATATCAAATAATGAGCACTGGGTATACAAATTCAATGAAGTTCGTTATAGATGAAATAGAAAGGAGGCGTGGAATTTCGGCCCAAAGACAAGTTTAAAATTTAATCAATATTAGTTTTCGGTCTTGCTTATCTGACAATTTATTTTTTAAAGCACCCGCAAAGTATGCAAAATTAAATGTTATATAAATATTATAGCACGTGATAGGGGTTAGTTATGTTATATAGTTATATATAAACTGCTGAACAGTATAGAAAGCTAAGTGAAAATTTGTATATTTAAAATAAACTCGAAAACCGAAGCACTCCCGAATTGTTGATTACCTCGAACTATTTTCTCACTGTATATATATTTTTTTTTATATTTATTTTTTTTTTTGCTATACCTACATGATTCATAAAAACTAGTTAGAGTCAATGGACTTTCCGTGATTTAATAATGCTGCAGCCAGGAAGAATGTTATACACACACTGACCGCCTGTACCAAAAACAGCGCCCCAAATGTGCAGAGCAACAGCAAGAGCAATGGCCACAGACGAGCCCCAATATGATGTTGGTAGTATGTATGTACTATGTATATCCTGTGTATATCTCATTCAGTTTAATCAAAGCGCCACCCAATTCCGGGAAGCAGCGTCGTCCTACACACGCATACACATACATACATAGAGACAACAAAAATAAATTGTATGTATGTATGTGTAGCTGCATAATAAGTTGCCTAAAAGTTCGTTGAACCCAATGTGAAAGTAAAGTCGGTAGTATCCAAAGAGACAGTGACCCCACAGTGGGCCGAATCGGCGCCGAGTCCCGAAGTATGTAGTATGTCGTACATCAAGGTCGGCCAGGGGCATTAACCTTAACCAAGTTGATGTCGGCCTGGTCGCCGTCGCTGTCGAGCAAAAGCAAGCCAATACGACGTGCCAAGGACACTTGCAGACGTTCGACAGTAGCGCGCTCAAGAGGCACAGGCACCACGCGCTTAGCACGGAAATAGCTCAAAATATTTCGTTTGGGGTGTGCTTTTAGGGGTTGCAATACAACGCACGACGACGACACTCTGTAGTTTGAGTTAAACATAACTGTCCAGGGTTGTCGAGCTTGTCCGTTAACATATCGTTGCTCCATTTTGCCGTCGACATCGCAGCATGCTGGCAACCCTATGCGCGCCATTTCGCAGTGTGTACGCTGGCAAAAAAAAAGGCAAAAAAGCATGCAGCCCGACGCATGTGCGGAATACGCACGCTGACGGCATGAGTTTAACTCAAACCATAGTCAGAGAGTCTGTTAGCGTAGTATGAGTGAGTTTTCAGCAATGATTTCTTTTTTTTTCTATTTTTTTTTTATTTTTTGGCCAAACACAAAATTTTAGCGCCATTAACACTGAACTTACCTTGGCTATGGCCGAGAGGGACATAGCGTTGTGATGGTACTTTGAGTAGTTAATTTTGAAGCCGTTTAAGCCGGACGCACTGCGAAAACGATAATTTGCGGACCGGGCCGGAATGAGGAGGAGAGCAGCAAAAAACTAGATGTTAGCTGACTTAGACTGTTTCACGTAAACTTTATTCACCACCGACAGAAGCGTTGTTTTATCTAATGCGTTAAGCCGTTATGTAAATGATTCGTATACGTTGCGAATATTTGGTTTAATATTACAAATAATACAAATATTACTGCAGGCGACCCCGAAAGCACTCAAAGTCGTTTGGGATATTGGTCAGGTTAGCGCGATGCGCGGTAGCAAAAGGACAGCGGCGTCAACGACAGGATATGATGCCAGAACGCAACTAAACACAGTGAACTAAATAAACGAGTGCAAAAGCGAAAGCGAAAGCAAAGGACAATGACAAAGCTAGCAAACTGACTTTATGCCTCAGTAGGTGAGAGAGAGTAAAATGCAGAAGCAAAGAGAGCCAAAAATTGCAAACAGCCCGCGGTAAATCTAAAGTTTTGCTGTTTTGGTTCGTGTCCAAGCTAAGCTTTTTTTTTCTTCTTTTAGCTAATACATATCCAAGCTAAGCAAGAGAACAGCGATATACACTTAACAGCCAGGAATTTGAATGAATTATCGCATTATGTACGAGTGCATTAAATAAAAGACATGGAATTGTTAGTTTAATGACCACCAGTTTATTTGTGATTTCATTTTAATTTTTTGTTTTTTTATTTTGTTTTACTAGATTCTTGTAAGTTTACTTCATTTCCATTAAGGTTGTTCAAATGATTTTTGATTAAATTACACATGCTTAAACCTAAAGGTAGGTAACATATGGACTAAAATAGTTAACAAATTCTTACAGTATGCTTGTACAGTGAAAACGTATACAAAGAAAAACCTAATCAATATAGTACATAACTAAGTACATCATATATATATAAACTTAAGCAACAACAGGAAATTGAAGTTGAACTCATTACAAATTTTAATTTTAGTTTCGTTTTTGTGTAGAAATGCAACAATGTGTATAACGACTTCAAAACAGTCGCACAACCAATAGAATATCACACCAAAAATGGCAGAGTACAACGAATACAACAAATTGCAAGTGTGTGTGTGTAAAAGAGTTAAGTCTGTGTCTGTGTGTGTGTCTGTTTCTCTTAGGAGAGAGAGAGAGAGAGAGTGAGAGCGCGAACATTGCTAACTTGGTAGGTAACGTTATTGAGAACGATAACAACTCTGCATGTGAGAGTGTATATCGTAATTCTTCCAACTATGAGGCAGGGTTCTTGACTGTACAGATCGCTCGCGTGGGTGTACCGGAGTTTTGTGGGCTTTGGGTACAACATTCATAAAGTTTAACTACCTCAGCGCTACCTAAGTTGTCGTTGTCGTTTTGCTAGCTAACGAAAGTAACTGTGTATATGTATACATATGTATGTATGTATTTATAAAATTGCCAACAAATCAATAAATTATTGTTGTAATATTTTTAGAAAATAGTGTCCATATATCATCATCATCATTATCAATACATACATATAATCATCATCGTCATCGTTATCTAGACGGTACTGTTATTAGCAAGTTATGCTTTCTTACATTTCTTTATACTCGTTTTTCACTTATTCTAATGCATTCGAAGAATTGACTACAATTTAATGGCAAGAGCCACAGCTTTGCTTTTTTTTTAGTATTTTTCTTTTTTTTTTTGTTTTTTTTTTTGGTTTTGCATTAAAGGTTTACATCATGTACAACATACGTTACACATACACATACAATACACAATAATCATAATAATCATAATTATTTATAATATTAAATATAACTGGTAACATCATGCTAAATATAATATGCCATCGTTAAGTAAGTACTTGTTAGACAGTTGCCTCATTATGCTAAAAACATTTCGTTTCATTATACATATAATTATCAGAGATGCAGCCAGAGCCAAACATATTTGACTATTTTAGCAATACATAATTTTAAAAATTATTTGGAGGGAATATTCATGATTCTCAAATATCTTTACTTTGATCAATTTATTATCAAATGTAAGTGTAAAGAATTTATTGCATGTGTATAAGAAATAAATATTGTTATCATCGAACTGACGATTTCGATATTGATCGATCGATTTCGATATCGATCGATCGATCGATTTAGATTTCGTTGAAAAGAAATGCATTAGCTACATAGTATGTATGTGCCAAAGAGTGTAATTGGTATATTATTAGGTACTGTAAAGCAAAGTTAAAGCAGTTTGCATTAAATGATAGCATGTAAAATCCATTTGCCTTCATTCCATCATTTTTTTTGTTTTGTTTTTTTTTTTTAATTTCAATTTACACCTATTTTGATCATCAGTTACAACCATGAAAACATTTATGTTTACATTTATGCATTTGTACACATAGTATGTATGTACCGTAAAATATTTAATACTATCTCAATAATATTAGTACAATATAAATATGTGTGTATCTGCATGTTTTGTATTTTAAGTTTTGTTCAGTTTCTTTCTTTTTTTTTTTTTTGAGAATTTACACGCTAAATACAATTTACGTTCAACAAGAGGTTATAGCATCTCAACTAATGCCATAAAGTAACAGTTTCTTTGTTTATAAAAGATTTGCATATTACAGTTAAAACTTACGACTGAGAGTTGTGTACTTGTTTATGGTACTTTTAATTATTTGTTTTTTGTATTCGGATAGTCGGATCCGACAGATCTCCCCACACACATACATATCGAAAGTGTCGTTAATACTGACCTGTAAAGTATGTCAACTACGTAACTTTTGCCAACAATACAATCAAATATAGGTCTGATCTTAATTAAAAATAGAATAATCATATTGGAATTTCATTGAATATTTAAAAATTTGTGATCAGTCTCTCGATCGCAAATATTGAAAATGTAAGATCTTAACATCTCAGACCTATACTGATGTATGTATGTATGTCTGATGCAATTTGAAGATACGAGTATTTGCATTGTCTAAAAATTGTCATCTTATATGCTAAACAGGAATGCAATCATCAATAGAAATTTACATAATGTTTTCTGTACTTACGATGTAGTATACATATAATTTGAATGATTAAGTTTTAGGTTTTGTTAAATAAAATTGATATGTCTAAGGGCTATTATCAATTGTTGTCAATTTCTTAAAGTTTTGTTTTTTTTTTTTGTTTGTATTGTATCTCGAAGTAATTCAGTTTCCTGTTCTTACACGAATTCTTGGAACTTCATAAATGACGTTCATGGTAAAATTATTGTTAGAAAGTGATGAATATATATATATATATATACGTATATATACATGCATTTAATTAGATCTTAACTATTTGAGTTTTGTATGTATGTATATTGTTAATTCACTTGAGTTTGAGTTTGAGTCTTGAGCTAAAAATAAGTCAGTGGCTCATGAGCGCGTGCATATCCAGCTTTCAATACTCGTTAGGTTTATACTATATACAAATATCAGATTATAATCGTATATGGATAGGTGTATTTCTGTGTATGTGTCGTATAAATATTATTATTATTTCATACTCGTACACTTAATGAGCAATCACAACGCAGAGTATTTGAATAAAGTGCCAGCGCCACTGAGTATGCAGTTTCATTTGTTTTTCTTTTCTTTTTTTACCCTGTACCCCAAGAGTACCAAAGGTTTCTTGAAATTAGGGAAGTTGGAAAGTGAATATATAGCACAAAATACAATTCACAGATTGTCATATCTACTTTGTTTGCGGTTTTGAGTAAAATTTTTTGATTAAATAAATAAATAAAAATTCATTGAATTAACAGATGAGAATATTTAATCCATTCATTTTGATGATGATCAAAAAAAAAAAAACACAGATGAAACATAAAACTCTTAAGATGTAAAACAAAACAAAACAAAACAGAATTGAGAAAGAATTTATTTGATTATTTTTTTGGTAAGTAGTAGGCCTTGAACCATGTAGTCTAGTTTAACATCATTTATGCTATTATCGTATTATTATTATTATTATTATTTTTTTGGTTTCTCTTTTTTGTTTGTCTTTAGGAAACTTTTTTAAAAAGCAACAAAGTACACGCATAGTTTTTTTTTTTTAAAAATTAAGTACATAAATAATCCAGCTAATTACTTATGATAATAATTATTATTATTATTATTATTTTAGCATATAGTACTTATATATTTAAACGTATATTTCAAGACTTTATTCATAATACTTAACACTTACGCTTGAAGGCATTTATTTATAATTCTCTTTTCGATCAGAATAGAATATAGAAGAACAAAATTGATCATTGTGGTAAAGGTTTTGAAATTATCTAATGTGTTAAGTACTATTACTTATTGTTGTCGAGAAAATGCACACAACAAAAGTTGATCATTAGAATTGCAATATTTTTGCAGTGTCTTGTCTTGTCTTGTCTTGTATCCATAAATATGAGAGTATGTCTGTACAAAAATATTATTGTAACTGGTAACTGAAAACTGAGAGAGAGAGAGAGAGAGTCTTTCTTTAAACGGCATTGGTAGCCCACAACAAACAGTTTTGAAGGTGCTCAGTGGTGGGTTAGCTGCTTTAGCTGTAGCTTGATTACACTTAGTCAATTTAGTAAGTAGTAGTAGTTGTCGTCACAATGCACAATTACGTATACTTAACACACTCTAAGTTGCCAAACAATTAAGTATGCACGATATACATTTAACTAAGGGCTATGAGTATCGCTTCTGTGTTAAGTTGGTTAAAACGACAAATAGTACAATGAAAACGAATACAACAACGAAGCGAATGACAGATTGCCATAGGCATAGGTGTATTCGAGTCTATAACAGTAAGTAGTATATATTGCAGTAAACAGCCGAGTATTTGAAGTTCAGGACTGGTTTCTTAACTTACATATAATGATAATAATTATAATAATTATTTACATTATCCATGTCGAAGCGATTAATTACACATGAGCTTTAATTAAGCAAATTACAACCTCGAAAATTGCTAAAACGTTTGATTTAGCTATTTCTTAGCTTTTTGGCTGTGTTTGGGTGTTGTGTAAGTAAGTAGGATAGTTTGATACTAGTCTAGATAGTTATCAATACAGTTACAGTTACAATTACATATACATATATATTTATATACTATAATTTACGTCATAATATACCACTGACCGCCTCGTAAACATTTATTGCGTACACACTCAATTGATCTATTTGTTGTAGTACATTAGCTCACTGTCCAAATGGAAAACGCGTGATTCTTGTTGTTGTTATTCTGTTATTCTTCTGGCAGATTAACTGTAGTACCAATTAACTACTACATATGTAGAATATGTAGTTATATCTGTATGTATATATATTTTTAATTATTATAAGTATTTTATGACTATTTAAAACGTTGTGTGTGAAGGAAAATTTCTTTTTCTGTTTTCTCTTACAGCTGTACACATACCTGATGTATATGCATAATCTGCATAAGTATGTGTATCTTTGTTTGTTTGTATTTAGGTTTATCGATAGATTTATGTCTTTTATGCATTTGGAGAAACATTAAAATAACATTTGCTTATTACATATGTATGTATGTATATAATTTGCTATATAAGTATGTACGTATATATTTACAATATAATTAACTAGTATATATAAATGTAGTTTCTATTTACAACTTGGCATTAAAAGTTAAAAGTTTTCAATTTCAGTTTCTTTTTAGGTTTTCAGTTTTTGGTATTTTTTCTTTTTAGCTAAAATCGTTTTTGATCTCACTCAATATCACTTGATTTCACTAGAATTTTTATTTGCTTAACATTTAGCAATATTTTGTTTTTGGTATTACAATAGTTTTTTAGATGTGTAAGTACAATAAAAGTTAAACTGTCCAACTGTTTTTTGAAGTTACAGAATTGCAACTTAAGAGCTAAAACAACAATCATATATCGCATATGTACATTTTCTTTTTATTTTTAAATTCTACTATATTTGGTTTGATCTGATCTTTCTTATAGTATACTAAACATGTATTGCACTAGTAGTAGTAAAGTATCTGTGAGATGTGTGAGTAGAAAAACATGTAGTTAACAGTACATACGCGCTAATAGATAATAATATATCGATGTAAAGTTAGATTCGAGTTAAAACTACAGTCGTCGAGTCGAGAGTCGAGAGTCGACAGTCGAGAGAAAATGCCTACTATAAAAATACGGTAGGTACCAGTACATACTTAGATATTTTAACACAAATTTTGCACAATTTTGCACCTACAATAGTTATTAACAATTCAAATTTGAACTTGTTTCAATGTTTTGTAGCTATGACTCTACAGTTAATGTTAATGTTCAAGAGTTGGATTGATAATTGAATAGATCTTTTAGGTAGATCGATAGATAGATAGATAGATAGTTAGATAGATAGATAGATAGTTAGGGAAGTTGTGTGTGTGTGTGTGTGTGTGTGTGTGTGTAGAGAAACATGAGAAAAATGCTATTAACTGCTAAATACATCAAAATTACATAATTAATTTACTTATAGACTATACACATTCAACTCTGGGTGTCATTTTTTTTATTTTTATATTTCGGATTTCGTTACTGAAAACTGAAAACTAAGATTTACGAATAATCCTAAAAATGGTAACGCGATTGTCAATCGATGTGTTGGCCCGGCTGATCCATGTCTATGAGGATGTGGATGCCATGACCGATACTGCGGATGTTGCCGCTGTGGCAGCAACAGCTACAGTTATAGGCAGATTTCCATGGGAGGACGATTGCTGTTTGGAATTGGATGATTGTTCCGATTCCTGCACTCGGTGAGTTTTCATATGGGCGCTGCGGCTTTTAACCTTATTGAAGACCCTGGCAAATACAAAAGACAAGTAAAAGGTGACATATATCAAAAAAAACTGACAGTTATAATAAACAACAATAATAATAATGATAATTGAAATGCTAACTAAGTACATAGAATACCATTTAGACATATAGATAGTAGAGAAATTAATAATAGAGCACACAGATTAATTAATATTTATTAGGGCATGTTCATGCAGAGACTGAGATTTAGCGGTGAGAGTGAGAGAGAGAGAGAACAGAGAGAACAGAGAGAACAGAGAGAAGAGATGCATGCAAATTACGAAAAGCATTTCATTTTATTCTTTATTTTTTCTTTGTTTCATCATCATTTTTTCTTTTTGTTTTTGTTACTTAGCCTTGTGTGGAGATAAATTGCTTTGTTGTTTGTTATTTACTATGGAGAGTAAAGAGTTTTTCTTTATAGTTTCGAAACATAAAACGGAAAATATTAATAATAATAATCATAGTTGTTATATTAATAATAGAACAAAATAGTTTAAAGTTATGTGCGCTTGAATGTTATATTAGTTATATAGATACAATTGCGGTGATTCTTCAGTTGTGATCTCGGAGCGTATATAATATGTATATATATCTGTAATTTTTTTAAATGGAATTTCGAATTGCTCAGGATCACGCATAAAGCAAACGCCGTCGTTGAAAAGAATTTCACATTGAGAAATTGTTTAAAATCGATGTATGAATTTCCCAGAAACTGTGATGTTGGGCATTAATTAATAATAATAATTAATAATAATTATATACAATAGAGGAAATGCAATTTTGGCATTTTGCGCTCCATTTTTATTCACGAAAAACGAAATACGATAATAAGTATTTCAAATCAGAGAACGAAGTAATTGACAGAAATTGACAAAAAGTAATCAAATGAAAGATAAATAATTAATAATAAAAAAAATTAGAATTCATATAGAGTACTATATATAGTAGTACTGCGTACTTACCCAGTGTTTTGGCCGGCGGAAGCCTGGCGATTTTATTCGCTCGCCAACGATAGAGAATGCGAGAATGCCGATTTCAGTAACGTCTATTTGCGATTTGTGACTCTTCGCTTTAAAATTGCAATTTATTGGTATCATTTATTTGATTTTGGATTGATGGTTTAAGTAGGCACGCATAGTATTGTAATTGAATATATAATTTGATATTGGATTGCATTTTTGGCATCATGGAACAGTAAATACAATACAACAACAATAACAACAATTAATATCGCTTAATATCAACTCTAACTAAATGAGGGGGGGATGAAAAGTTGAAATGAAATGAATTCTTTTGAATAAACACTACAAAATCAAGGCATTAAGCTAATTGAGAGACATTTGAAAGAAAAAAAAACAAAAAACAAAATAAGAAGGTAGATGAAAACCTTCTTCCTACGAGTGTCATCATAACAAAAAAATATATACTAATTACTTTCATCAAAATATGATTTATCAATTTAATATTAAAGAATAAATCGCAAATAATATGATTAAGTTTATTAACTCAGTTGAATCCGCAAATGATTCTCAAAATTGATTAATTAAGAAGATCTTCCTGAGAATTATATTGAACATAATTGTAATTATAATCAGAATTTGTATAAAAAACGTAAATCGCAAATGGAAATATTTAATTCCATAAAATCAGAAGGCAACTTAATGAATTGAACATAAGTTTCTTTAATAATATTGATCAAAGATGCTCAAAAAGTGTAAGAAAATACAAGAATTTCTTACTCAAAGTGTAATCATCTTTACTTTAATTATAATTATAATAATACGATAAATACTAAATGCAAATGTAAAAAATATATATATATACTTAAAGAATCGTGAACTTTGTTTCGATTACGGATATATCTGGTTACGAAAGATACGATTACGATACGATAACGTGCTTTACGGTCTCAACTCAATACGGGCACTCAAATCTCTTAAAATCGCTTAATATGCTTGCGTAATTCGAATTTAGTCATGAGCTGGCAATTGTTGTTGTGTTTTGGATAATTATCTTGGGGGAATCTTACTTGCCGCACACCTTGCAGGGGAATTCGGTATCCTTAGCAACATTCGAATTGTTGCCGTTGCCGTTGATGCTCATGTTGCTGCTGCTGCTGCTGCTCGTGTTGGTGCTGTTGTCTTTGGTTGCTGACGTTGATGTTGTTGCTGCTGCTGCTGCTCCTGCTGCTGTTAGCAACAGCGTTGCATTTAAGGTTGAGCTGGCAGCTAGCATGGAATTGTTGTTGCTGTTGTTGTTACTATTGTTGTTCACGGTGGTGTTATTGCCATTGCTGTTCGTTATGGTTGTTGTTGTTGTTATTGCATTAATGCTGCTAGTCGGGTTCGCGCATGCGTTGTTGCTGTGGTTGTTGCTGGAACTATGATTGTTGTTGGCACTAACTGCCGTGGCATGCTGATTGTTGTTGTTGTTGTTGTTGTTGTTGTTGCTGGCATTTCTACCATAAGCGTGTATGCGAACATGGCCATGCAATGCCGCCTTCGAACTGAAGCTCTGCAGTTTTTTGGCCACATTTTGAACGCAGAGCGGAAATAACAGCATTAAATGTACAAGAAAGAAAGTAAACCATGTGAGCCAGTTTTAAAGCCAAGTGTGAGGGGAGTTGTTAGCATGACTTGTATGACTTGTTAATGGGTTGCTAACAAAAGCGAATTTAACTGAAATTCAAATGTCATCTACAAAAACTTACCGCCGAGCAGTCGGCAATCTCGCAGACGTAGGGTTTCTGTTCCACTGTCGGAGTGCTGGGCGTAACTGGCTCCATTTTCAGATGAGATACCTTATAGTCTACACAGAGTTTCTTCCAAAAATAATACATTTGTACGCACTCGCCCGATGTCTTTGTAAGCAGCTGAAATATACGTAAATATGAGTGAGCATGAACATTGGCAATTTGATTTGCAAGTGGAAAGCAGAGGAATTAATAGGAGTCGACTTGAAGCGACATTGTATCCTTAGAAACCAATTAACAGGCCTTGCATTCGCATTGTATAAGTTCTGCGCTTATTGCAGAATAGATAGAAAAATAGACAGCACAAATTTCTTTACCATTTTTAGAGTGAGCTGAGAAGAAACTATATCATCGGCTCCTATTCCTATCCTATAGAAATTTGGCATATTCAGAAACCTATGGTATACCTAGCAGACTTTATACAGTTCAAGAAGCCGTCTTCTACCTTCTGTTACATACATTCTCACAAAGCTATTATACTCTACATATATACTCTGTTATCGCCAATTACAACAGTAATAATATGGTGCAAATCTTTTGACTTTCAAGAATTACCTCGCTGGCGATTTTGCCAAAGTTCTTGCCGTGTTTCTCCAGTCCTCGCAGAAACTGTTCCAATTCATAGGCAGTCCACTTCATCTGGAATGCGCTGGACTGTGTTTGCAGCAGGGTCAGCACAGCAGCCGCCGAGTTGCCCTTGGCATCGAGTAGAGTTTGTAGAGCGACTTCCTCCGAATGGCTGCCCATGGGGACGGCAGATGATTTGCTGAGATCTATATAACGCATGAGTATCTTCTCGTCAAGCTGCACGCTGGGATCCCACATCAGATCTGCAGCCATTGGTGCCTCTTTGTTGTACTCAGCTGATGGCTTGCAGGCGGGTATTTGGGCCTGATAAGTCGAGCCAAGATTCACCTTGGACTCATCGGAGAAATCCACTAAGCCCACAGGATCGCCAAAGTCATCGTCAAAGACATCGAACATACCCTGACCGAGTTGTTTGCGCACATTGCAATAGAGTCCGGTGCCCTTACGATCGGGATTCAGAATGGGAGCTGGAGTGTAATGGGTGCGGGAAGGTTTACGCAGCTTGGAGCGATGTGGGGAAAGTGTATGGAATTTCGAGAACTTGTGCACATCCTGCGTTCCATTCGAGCGCAAGCGACGCTTAAGTATGGAATTTGTTTGGTTTGACAATGGCTGCAGATTGGAAACAGTTGCAACTGGAGGTGGCACTGCAACAGGCAAGGTAATTGTAGCCACAGGCTTGTTGTTGCCACTGTCGCTGCAGGCAAAAAGCAGACTTGCATCAAGCACTGTGGCATGCCCGCCGACATTGGTACTGAGCAGCGTGGTGTACTCCTGTTTGTCACTACAGTTGTTGTTGACATTGCCAGTGGCATAAAGCAGGGGCTGCAACAGGCTGTTCAGTGGCTGCAACGTCATCGACTGCTGACTGGTGTCTAGATACTGTGTCTGACACGACACTGGAGTGTAGGTGGGCATCATAAACTCCGACTGCTGCTGTTGCTGCTGTTGCTGTTGCTGCTGTAGTTGCTGTTCGGGGTGCAGGACAGTCTGTTGTTGTTGCATCAGCTGTTGTTGTAGCTGTTGCTGCTGCGGTGGATGTTGCTGTGGTTGTTGCTGTTGCTGCTGCTGCTGCTGTTGTTGCTGCTGCTGCTGCTGCTGTTGTTGCTGTTGCTGCTGCTGTGGTGGTTGTTGCTCGTAAAGCACAGTCGGCTCCATGCCCTGAACTGTAGTCGATGTTGTTGCATGAAGCACCTGACGTTGCTGGCCAAATTCACGTGGCGAGGACGACAACAGCGGATCATCGGAGTTGGGCATCATTTGCGACTGCAGTCCCAGTCCCGGCAGATAGTAGAGATCTATGATATTCTCGCCTTGCTGCTCGCTGCTCAGCTGCAGCTGCATATTCTCATCGGGCAGCACCTCGCGGAGCACCTGCTTGACATCCTCGGCGGAACCAATGCCGCTGGTGAAGAAGGACTCGGAGAGCGGCGAGGTGGCATTGCGTGAATCGTTGAGAAACTCCTGATCCTCGTCGAGAAACGATAGATTTGTCTCGGCAAATTCACGCAGATCACACTCGCCATCATCCTCGGTGCTGTTAAGGAGATCCTCGACCTTAATAGACGGATCGAAGCTGCTCTCCTCCAGCACGGACTTCAACTTGAGTATCTTCTCATTGTCATTATCGCTGAGCTGCTGCATGGAATTGCTATCATCCGTCTTGAAGTAGACATGGGAGAAGTCCGTCTTGTCGCCGAAGAACGTGTGATTCGCGTCCACAAACTGAGCTGCGGCATCCTCGATGAAGGGTGAGGATTGTGCCACATTCTCGTGGCTGGACGGCGGCGTCGGATAGGCGAGGGGTGAGTGCAGGGGAGAGGATAGCACACCCAAAGTGTTACCACCCCGCATATTGGCAATCGCCTGGATCTGTGAGCTGTTCTGCATGATGAGCTCCTTGGAATGGAATTGCTGGAAGGTGGGCAACGGCGTCGTCTGATTGATATTGTGGCTGGTTGCATTGTTGTTGTTGTTGTTGTTGTTATTGTTGTTGCTATTGCTGTTGTTGCTCTGTCCTGAATCTGGCTCCAGCTTGACCAACCGGGTGTGATCCCCACCCGTCTCTGAACTGAGCAGGGCAAAGTCATCGGAATGTTCGCTTTTGTGTGCCTCGTCCTCATCATCGTTCAGCAGCTCCATGGTGTCCACCGTTTGCAGCAACATCTCCGTATCCGACACATTGTACACCTCAGCATCATCGAAGAGATCAGATGCATCCGCATCGCTGGTATAGGTCACCGTATAGACACCGCCTCCTCCGCTTGTGATGCCACCTGATTCCCCTATGACGCCAAGACTCTCTTGGTTCGGAGCAATGGTAAGGGAGAGGGGCGTGCCATCCGGCAAGGAGATGTTGCTCGTGGAGCAAACATTGTTGTTGCTGCTGCCGTTGGCGCTGCTGGAGATCAACTTGCTCTTGGTGGACACCACATGCACATCCGAGGGTATGATGACTGTACGATTGTTATTCGTGATGATCTGTCGACCCATCTGGACACTGCTGCCAATGGTGGTAAGCTCTGTGCCTGCCACATTGCTCAGCAACAGATTTGTACTCGTTTGTGCCTGCATCTGTGTCTTCTTTGAGGTTACGGCAATGCGTGTGCCACGCTTGAGCAGCTCAATCAATGTGGAATCTTTGGGATCCACATGATTAGAGACGGAGCCGACGCTGCTGCCGCCCTTCAGTGCCGTCAGAGCGCTCATGGTGGTTGTCGTAGGCACATTGTTGGTGGTTATCGTTATCGTATTGGCACCACTGCCCAGACTCAAAGTCTTTGGCTGTCTCTGACTACCGCTGAAGATCTCAATGCTTTGGGGTAGTCCAATTTGCTGAATACTCAGGCCATTGCTGCTCTTGATGGTGGTGGCCGCTGGCAGCACCGCTGTGGTGGTGCTAGTACTGCTGCTGCTGGTGGCCAGCGCCTGACTGAGGCTGCTCTTCGGATTGAGGAAGCTCTCCAAATCGCTGATGGATCGTCGCAGACTGTTGCCACCATTGCCGCCATTGCCAACACCACCACCTCCAACACCAACGCTGCTGACTGAACTTCCCGGTGGTGCAGGCACAACAAAGGCGCCCTGTGAGATGGAAGAAACATAATCAGATTATTACCTATATACTAATTGCATTCTTGAATAGTTATTTAATTGAAAAAAAAGGGAAAACAAATGTACCTTAGTAATGTCCTTGCGTTTGCTGATAATCTTCTCCTCGATGAGGGCGCGAACTCCGATGCTGGCAGTCTGCAGGGGCGGTCCACTTGCATCCTTCTTCTCGCTGCGCTTGGTTTCCGGATCCTTCTTGAAGTAGCCGCCGTGCAGACGCATGTGCCCATTGAGGGCAGGTATATTTTTGAACTTACGGTGACAGAGATTGCACTCAACTGGTTTGTCGATCTTCACAATGTTGAGCAGGTGGGGATTGATGGCAGCCACAATTTGTTGACTCAGCTCATCCTCCTTGACCTCGTCGGGTGAGCTGTTGGCGGAGGCAACCATATCGGTGCCATCCTCTACGGTTACGGTCACATTCTGTGCATTATTAAGCTAAAGACAGAGTTGGGATCAGATATGAGTTAATAGCTATCGTAGAGTTTATCTACCTTTCTCACCAGTTGCATGTTCCAAGTGCGTGGACGACTTTGAACCGGAGCAGTCTCCGTATTGATCTTGTAGGAGCTGACGCTGGTGGGCGAGGAGACTGTGACCTGGGCGCTCGTTTGCTTTGTCTGCTGCATGATCTTGCTGATAAGATCGAGCTGCTCCCGTGTGAGTCCATCGCCCTCCAACATTGCACCATCGCTGAGCGTTATGGTCGGTGAACTGGCCATGACAGAGTTGCCGCTATTGCAGCCGCCACCGGAGGCGGAGGAGGAGCATGACGTGGATGATGCTATGGATGATGCATTCGAGGATGTCGATGTGGTTGGCGAGAGCAATGTCACTCCTGTCTTAATTGGCAAATTCATGGCCTTTATTTGCTCCTCCGACAGCGCGATTCCTGTGGCCGCATCCACCACAGTGCTGCCTGTAGAGATGTAAGTCCGTATGCAGGTGGCTCCATCCGGTGAACTGGCATCGCCGCTGGCCGTTGCCGGCGATAGACTCAACGAATTGGTGGCGACACCGACACCAATGTTGCTGCAGTTGCTGTTGCTGCTGCCGCCGCTGCTGAGGCCGCTGCAATTTGTGCTGGCTATGGGCGAGAGTGAGTTATTGGTTGGCGTTGCCACGCCTCCATGGTGATTCTCTGAATGGCGGCGCAGAGAGCGTGCATCACAATATGACTTGCCACAGCCATCGGCCTTACATTCGTAAGGCTTCTTGTTGCGATGCGTCATCATGTGTCCGTTTCTGTTGAGGATACATAAGTGGATCAGTGGATCAGTGGATCAGTGGATCAGTAGATCAATGGATCAGTCGTTCAGTGATACAGTGGTACAGTGGTTCTGTGGATTACTGCAACGCTTCATTAACTTACAAGTGATCTTGTCGCTTGAATGCCTTCGAGCAGAGCGTACAAATATATTTCCGTTCGTCGCTGTGCGTCAGTTTGTGCTTGGCCAGAGCCGAGGCATTTCCAAAGATCTTGCTACAAATCTATAAAAAGTACATCAAGAAAGCAAGTGAAATGTAATTAGCAACGCATTTGGACCTCGATCGCTGTCTGTGCACATCGCAAACATCGTCCAAAAGCCAAATGCCACAACTGTCGATTTGGAAATTTTAATGAGCCACATTGCGTATACGTAATACAAAATACAAGTACGCTAATTACGAATCCCTCTATGTTCATATACACGCATATACATATATACCATGTTAAACATGGACACGGATGCGACACTCTGCTCTGAAGCAACTTAAAATGATATTTTAAATCTGATGTGTGGATTTTAGCGTGAAAACACTAAATATATGGCATCAAAATGGAATCCCTTGCAAGTTCTTTTACTTTAATAAACTATAAGCTACAAAAAACTACTTTTTCAAAGTAAGTATTAAATAAATATTACATTTTAAAACACTCTATACTCGAACTGTTCAAGTTTTAACAGATTTGATTTTGTAGGAGTAACTTTCACGCGTACTTTAGTTATTTTATATATTTTCCATCCAGTAAAAATTATATTTATGATAAATTTGTATGTGAAAGGGGCTATAAGTATGCAAAAAATTATAGATCATTTAAAAATTCAAGTTTTGTACAGAAAAAACTATATGAATATCATAATTTTACATATTAAACAATTCATGACAAGCTTTCTTTATTATGAATTAGAGATAATATTTAAGAAGGCTTATGAGTAGAAAAGTAACGATGAAAAATAAGCAAGTTCTATCTGACAAATTAGCAGAATTAACTTCTCAGCAAGTGTGACAACTCTGACAATCGATAGGATAATTCTACTAGATAATCTAGACAGATAGGTGAAACAGTTTGTTAGACTAGTACTGAATTCATTCTATTCATTATTTCATCATCTATAATTATACCAAATCATTTGTGCTTAGCATTTTATTCAATATATCATAGAACATTAGTATCATTCACTTAGACAATAAAGTTAAACACTTTTATAATCTATCCTTAGGGATTTCTATTTAAAATAAATAAGCATAATTATAAATTTACAGCCAATCCGCTCTTGAATGAGTGAACTTATGAATAATCGCTTGAGGTCGCCTTAATGTCTGTTTATAAATGTGGCAAACGGCAAATTGTCTTCGACCTGCTTCACTACTGAGGCAACTGAGGCAATAAATTAGGGATTAAATTGCATTATGCAATCGAGTGCTCACCTGACACTGCTGCGGTCCGTGGCGTGTTGGCGACGATAGCTTGGGGCGACTCTTTCTCGGCGCTGTGTCAACGGTAACAATGCCAATGCCGGTTGCTGTGGTATTTGTGGATGCTGCTGCTGTGACTACGCCAGGAACATTTCGACCGTTGCTCTTGAAACTTAAACTTTGACCGCTGCTGCAGTTGCTGTCGTTGCTGTTGCTGTTGCTGTTGCTGCTACTGCTGCTACTATTGCTGCAATTGGTGCTGCTGCCAATGCTAATGCTACTGCCAACGGAGGAGGCGTTGCTAAAGTTGCTGCTATTGCTGCAATTGCTATTATTATTATGTTGACTGAGTAAACTGGCAGCGCTGCTGGTGCTGCTGTTGCTCATAATCTGTGCCAGCGTCGTGACATTGGTGGCAGTGTTGCTGCAGCTGCTGCTGCGTATTAGACAGTTCTTAATGTAGTTGGTCTTGCTGCCGCTAATACTGCTAATGGTTGTGTTTGTCGACGTGCTCACCGTCTGTACACTGATCTTGTTGCTCGAACTTCGACGCGTTATTGTTATCTTATTCGGATTATTCAATGTATGTATGCCAGAGTTTGTATTCAGAATTGTTGGTGCACTGTTATTTCTACTATTGCTATTACTGTTACTACTCCTTTTGCTGTTGCTGTTGTTGCTGTGTTTGTTTTTGAGAGCTAAAGAAATTAATTAATTATTGTCTTTTGTTTTTTTTTTGTTGCAGTTTGCAAAGACGACTTACAGGCTGTCTGTATTGTGCCCAAAACATCTGCTAACATGTCCGGATCCGGATAGCCAATGGTCAATGCATTCTCTAATGCTGATGCTGACGATGTCTCAAGAACTGTGACGCCATTTGTTGAATTGCTCGCTGATGATGACGACGAGGATGTTGCTATTGTCGTTGTTGCTGTTGCTGCTGCTGCTGTTGTTGTCTTTGCTGTTGTTGCTGTTGTCTCCAAGACATTGGCATCCCTCAATTGCAGTGTCACGGAAGCCTCAGTGCCAACGGAGGCGCTGTACATCAACACTCGCGGCGTGCTGAGACTCGTCAAAGGCAGGCGTATGCTTTTGGGTACCTGAGGGCAGTGCAAACACAGAGGGGCAATGGCTAAAAGCTGCTTAATTATGACTACACAAATAGGCTAATACGAGTACAATAAGTATAGTATAGTATAGATATGTATGTATGTATGTATAGCGCATAAGAGCATATAGAGCAGCCATTGGGATCGGACAAAGACAATATTGTGTCGTGTACTTTCTAAATGGCTGCCAAAAAGCGAGACTGCCAGCAACTGTGCTGCTGTCAACTTGGATTATTTCTAGATTATTGATAATGCTTGGCAACTGTCGCCTCGTCGTCCTAATGGAAGACGCGACGCATAATTAATTGTATTTAAATGCATTTCACTCCGAGCCATTTGCTTTGAGTAAGCGCGGAAGTCAAGCATACGCCAAAGGTCTTAAGAACAATTGGAAACGTCCTTAACGTTTTAGACACAGGGTTGCCATATCGTTTTTAGATTCTATCAAATATTTACACTTTGTACATTTTAATAGACAGGTAAAAGAAATGTCTGGTTTTATTTAACAAATATATATAAAATTAAATTTTAAGTAAAATCTAATTGGAAAGTCTAGTGAACCCGACTTTGAGAGACCCTGTACTTACAAACACGCTGCAAGCTTTGTACATTATAGCGACAGTGTTCTCTTCTTCTTTCTTTGACGCGTAAAATTGTCAACAACAATTGGAAACGTCCTTAACGTATTAGACGCAGGGTTGCCATATCGTTTTTAGATTCTATCAAATATTTACACATTGTACATTTTAATAGACAGGTAAATAAAATGTCTTGTGTTATTTTCTTTTATAAAAAATACATTTTATGTAATATCTAGTTGGAAAGTCTATATTCTAGTGAACCCGACTTCGAGATACCCTGTACTAACAAAAACTCTGCAAGCTTTGTACATTATAGCGACAGTGTTCTCTTCTTCTTTCTGTGACGCCTTCCATTTGTTTTTAAAATATTGCGTTTAAATGTTTAGCACAAATGGACAACCCTGCGCATACATATGGGTCAAAATTCATGACTCTAGTATCTAAATTTCTCTTTTAAATAGAAGATTAAGCACAAAGCTTGCTGCGTGTTCGTTCGCACATGTATGAGTCTTAGGCTTCGGCCACGCAATGAGCGATGAGCGACTGAGCGGCTGAGCGACGCTCTCTCGAGCGACGTTATTGAGCGAACGTTTTAAGTGAGGTGGCCACCGCACTGAGCGAAATCGCTCGAGTTGTTTAGTTGTAATTATTTTAAAGAAGTTCTACCGAAAGCCGTATTAGCAAAATCCAGGCAATTAAAAATATTGCGAATGCGTAGGTTTGCTGTTTATCCCATAAATCGAACAAGAGATTAATATGGCGAGTTTCATCACTTGTATAAAAACCTGCGAAATTGCTCAGATCGTTTTTGGCTATATTTACGCATTTCAATCGAGTCATTTGACTTGCTGTTCGGGCTTTGAACAGCCAAAATCAAAGATTCTACGCAGACTTTTCTGCATTGTATGCAACTCGTCGCTCAGCGATGCACTACAAATTAAAACCGATTCTAGCGCTGAGCGACGCGTCGCTCTGACGCTCACGAAATTCGCTCTTCGCTCAGCGGCTGCGTGGCCAATCTAATGGGGTTTCATAAGTTTTAATATTTTACGTCGTTCGAGAGAGCGCCGCTCAGTCTCCCAGCCTCTCAGTCGCTCAGCCGCTCAGTCGCTCAGTCGCTCAATGCGTGGCCGAAGCCTTACAGATAAGTACAGTGTGTTCGGATTCGTCAATAACACAGAGTATCCTACTGTCATCCGCGTCGCGCTCTCGGTCTTTTACTTTATTAAAGTACATACTTTATTAAAGTACAGGGTCTAAGATAAAAAACATTATCTTATACAAAATTTGCACACTTATGTAATTAAATAGCAACTATAAAACTTAATTCTTCTTTATTGACTTTGTTGTGTTGCAATTAACTCTGTTAATAAATAAGTATACTATATATTTTTATATTATATAAAAAGTTTTTGTTACATTCCATGGTAACTTAAAAACAAAACTGCTGCAAAACTTTGACATGTTAAAAATAAAAATAAAAGTTTATTTATTAACAAAAAGTTTTTTCTTAATTGTGGAACTAGATATTTTATTCAAATGGCAACCGAGATTATCAAGTCTTACAGTCAAATGAATTTGGCACTCAATCCACATGGCATTAGTGTATTAGTGTGTGTGTGTGTGAGTGTGTGTCTGTCTATATAGAACAATGATGTATTTTTAGGCAGCCTTTTGATATGTTGACAGCATCTGCATATAAGTATGTGTATGCATATTCATTTAAATGTAATAAAAAGATGAGTCGACGACGACGACGACGTACTGGGCTAGTTTAGGTTTATTAGGCCATATCGGTTAAAGAATTAATGGGTAAATCGAGCAATTAAAGCTTTTTTTAAGAACGGCAACAAATGACCATTTAATGTGGCCTACAATTGCCCGTTAGCGTTACCGCAAAACAAGAGTAAATAAACAAAAGGCCAAAAGCAAAAAGACACGGACCACAGATCCAGAAGTGCCTGCGACGTTTGCCACAATGAAAACTAAAACGAAGACATTCGCATAAATTAAATGCCTTGGGGCGCAAAAAATTTCGCCTCTTGCATAAATAAACAAAATTTTTATTGTTCTGTTTGTGTGCAAGATAAACAGCGCCGCCCAGTAAATGAAAAGACGTCTAGTTCTGGTCACTGCTAATGGACCAACAGCCAAACAGCCAACAGCCACAAATGCCCAAGTGGCAAAGTGGCCAAGTGTCTGGCTGATGGGCTATCGACCTGACGATCTGAAGATCTGACCGTCAGTCAGATCTGATAATGAAAGCAGCAGTGTTATGTGTTATGTTATTGCTTAGATTATTTTAAGTAGAATTGAAATACATATATGTATGTATATGGGCCTAGTGAGCTCTTTTAATTGATATTTCATTAAAACGAAATTTGCCAAAATGTTTTGATAACCTTATATGTTCAAACTAATTGTATACAAATAAAGTAGTATTTAAGATTTGAAGGAATATGCAAAGTAAATGCTCTGAAATCTCATTTGCCTTAATAACTTCATTTAAAATGGGTAAAAATGGCATAATTACTTTGTGCCAATGTGCATGTAACAGACTGAACAAGTCTGATTACTGTTTGTTTTTACACCAACCAGCTTTAAACTACAGTCAAGTTATTTGTATTTACGTCAGCAAGAATTGAACTATTGACTGTATCTAATAGGCCATTTCCACGACAGCACAATCGGATCATTCGACGACATTTTCATCATTCAGACAGAATGTTCAGTTCATGCCTGTAAAAAATCCCATCCAATTTGGATGATGTCATTCGTTGCTAACGACCCTGTCTTTTTTCAGTATTTTCTTATCAAACACACAATATCTATCGATATTTACAGCTGACATCTAATAAAAGAGTTAGCGCAAAATTTAAATTTCAAGAAGCATCTGAGTTTATTGAGAAATCATGGTAGAAAAATACTCCACTCTTCAATACAAAATGTTACTGCTTTTAATAATTATAATTCAACTAAATACTGTAATAAGTTTATCAAAATAAAGCCGGTTCTAAGACCAATCAGCTGCTCAGACAAACGTCTGTTTACAGTTTAAAAATAAGGCTCATCCAAATGTGAGTGAATGAGTCCAAGGATGCTGCTCGTGGAAATAGTCTATAACATACACATGGAGCATGTACAATTCTTCCAACATCTGTATCGTGTCTTCCAGTTATGCAGGCCGACTAACATACATATTTGTTAATGTTTAAGCTCGATTGCCGTAAAAATGTTGCGAAATGTGCATAAATCACATGCAACCATACACGTAATACTACTATAAACAAACACCTAGAGGCCTATACGATAATTTCGTCTTAAATGCCAGAGATCATAAATTATTCGAACAGTAAATTAAATAATTATTTATTGTTGTTGAGCATAAGTGAGGTTTATGCTTGGCTAACATGTCAAGCTGTCATAGCTCAGCGGGGGGGGGGGGGGTTTAACAACAACAACACCTCACACGACCCAACATGAGAGCACATCCTGTTACTACATACATGATGCGGGCTTTCGCAATTTTTCACCTGTGCTGTCAAGGGGGGGGGGGGGGGGAGCGTGTTGGCGTATTTTTACAGCGTGATTCATGTGTCAATCAAATGTCAATGTCACTCCAAAAACAAACAAAAAAAGTATGAAGCCTGTTCAAGGGTTGCTGCTGCTGCTGTGGCGTAAAATAGAAGAAGCTATTCTACTCTACAACAAATAAATACACATTACTCAAGTTTGCTAGAATATAAGATACCCAGCAGACGGATCTGAGACACCCTGCAATGCATATGCAAACGTTAATATTTAATACAAGTATAAAAGTTTAAGGACCTGAGATCGAGGCACTTATCGAGAGAGAGACCTGCAATATGGTCAGTACTAAATTTAGTCAAGCATCGCATATATAACTACTTTATAGGTTTAGAGATACCAACTTCTACCTGTTACACACATCATTACACAGAGTTTTTATACCCATTCCTACTAGTTACACGGCATAAAAGCATTGCAGGCATCTTATTATCTACAATCTGCAGAAAGTGTAGTCTTTCTATTGCCTTATTGGGCAGACTTATTCTCCTGCCAGTTGGGCAAATAACTCGTTGAGAGATTATACATAAAATTGTTTAGTTCATGTCAACATAAAATTTAATACGTTACGGCGGCAATTTGTCATCGGCTTTCGCTTATCAGTAAAATGAGCTAAAACACATGTTCAGGCGCCCCCTTCGACAGTCTATGCCAAGGCAAAGGCTTCCTCGTCAACGACATCATCATCAATAATCATAAACGATTCATCAACTACTAGTACATAAGTTCCAACCCAGAGTATGTTTTTTTAATTTCTTTATTCCTTTCAACTGTTAAATGTATGCATGTATTTAGAGGCAGACTGCTCAATGTTTAACACTGCGTATGCGTAATGTTATAATTTAAATATTTTTCTTTTTGGTTGGCTTTCAATTAAAATGTATTTGGTTTGTTGATGATTATTTATGCAGTTAGCAATATGTACTTTATTCAAATCTACTATAGATATGTATGTCTATGGGCTAGCGTATGCTTAATATTGCTCATACGCAATGATGACCAATTTGATTATATAAATAAATGCTATTTGTGTTGAATTGCCAGCCATATATATATATGTTTATGTGTATATAGTATATAAATTATTGTGCCTTATGAATGATTGCACACACAGAGGGGGGCGCATTGTTGTTGTTGTTGCTGTTGCTGTTGTTGTTGGCGTTGTTATTGTTGGCGTTGTTCGTTATTCGCGTACTTACCGTATTTATGGCAGCCATCGTCGCACTTGCCGCAGTTGATATTCTTGTTGTTGTTCTTGTTCTTGTTGGTGCTTGTTCTTGTTATTGTTGTTGTTGTTGTTGTAGTAGTTGTTGTTGTTGTTGTTGTAGTGGTGGTGGTGGTGATGATGGGGATACAAAATCAAAAATCTGCAAAAAGGTTTTGTATGATAGAACATATTCGATTCCGTTTTTCTTTCTTCTTTCTTGTTGCTTCTCGTTTCCGTTTATGGCGACATTCAAAATAAAATTAAAAAAAAGAAATAATAATTTCAAAATTAAATAGAAAAAACAAGATCAATTTTGATGCATAAAAATGTGCGCTTTTAAGAAAAAAACAAAAGAAAACATATTAGATATACTTATAGAGCATAAAAGTATGGCAAATAAAGACATTCACATGGGCAACAACGACGATGTAAAGCAGGCAAAAACGTGTGAACATCAATCAAAACAAATATGAGAGAGAGAGAGATAGTAAAACAGGTAGAGATAAGGATTTGTATACGGGATTGAGTATTTACCGATCACTGTAATGACAGACTGAGTGCATGATTGACTGACTGACTGACTGACCGACTGATTGAGTGACTGACTGATTGATTGAGTGACTGACTGATTGATTGAGTGACTGATTGGCTTGTTGACTTGCTGTTGTTGTTGTTGGATTATGTGACATTTGGCATTGCTCAGCAGTTGATTTTAGTGGAAAATTAGCAGAAAACCAAAACCGTGACATTGAAATTGGCTAACTTTTCTGTATATTATGACGCGTTCTTAAAAAAAAACGAAAGTATTTTTTAGTGCATTTTTTGTCATTCTAATTATTCACCCGACAATTTTGTCGGCTGCTGCTGCTGCTTTTTTGCTCTGTTGTTATCGTCGACATCGTCGTGGTGTCTACTCTTCTATCTAGTTTTGTAATTTCTTGGCTGTCTGTCTCTCATTATTTATTTTCGTACACACAATACGAGTAGCCCCCGCATCTATGTACATACTATATGCCAGAGTATTTTTATGTTTAAGTTATTTAATTGCAAGTCTCTGCAAATTTATATTTATATTAATATACAAATTAGACGCACATGTATCACAGAAAACAAGACAACAAACAGATTTGACCAACATGTGAAACAAGTTACAAAATCCAAAAACATACGTAGACCCAATGATTGAAATTGTGAATAATGATGCAAAATCAATATCTTCGTCCTTTTGTGAAGAGCTAATCCAATTGCTAGTTTATAATAATATATGTACAATTAAACAAAAAACTGTCTTTGGCTTAATTCATAACAGTCACAACTCCATGTTCTTCTACGCTTAAAGCGACAAAAGAATGACGGGCTATAATCATAATCCCTAAGGCAAAACTGAAAAAAAAAAACAAAGAAATACGTAATATACTTTTGCTTTCGAGACCGCATGTAAATTTTTGAAAACTAGCGACGATATCAGAGCGACAAATGTGACGGCCAAGCCAAAGTATCTGAATTTCTGTTCGTGCGGTCGTTGCTTTTTAATTAAGAATATATACAAACATACGAGTACGCGACTCGCATGTATCGTACATTGCACAGTGGTACACTGGCACAGTGTGTCACACTGGGTCGTCGTCGTCGTCGTAGTCGTAGTCGTTGATGCCAGGACGGTAGTAAAGCGTAAACACGCGGAATGTTGTCGAGCGCGACGACAATTTGTTTTAGAAAATGCTTTGGCAAGGCGCCCACTAAAACACAGCAATAAAGAGAGCCATGGGGCAATATGGCAAAAGCAGCAGGAGCACTAAAAACAACAACAACAACGACAACGTCGACCACAACAACAAATGCATGCGACACAAAGACATGAACGGTACCCCAAGAATTCCATGATAACCTCAACGACTATTGAATTCTTTAGATACATATATGTATCTAAACATACAAACAGTTTGTGCGAATAAGCTGGCAGACTTATTGAATGATTGACGGGCTGACCGACTGAAGAATTGGCCATAAAATGCTTGGTATTATCTTCTCACACAAACTAATTATGGATGAACTTGATTTTTTCCGAATTAATAAGTCAAGTTCGTTTTGCTTTGTTTCGATCATAACGGCTAGAAATTTAGTCCACTTTAAACTTTATGTTATTTATAACTATTTACAGATATTATTAGATCTTTTACTTGAAAAAAGTATAAAGGAGTCTATTAAGTTTGTCAAAATGTGCGTAACAGGTCGAAGGAAGTCCGGCAGACCCCATAAAGTATTTATATTCTTGATGAGCATCAACAGTCGTGTCGATATAGCCATGTCCGTCTGCCCGTCTGTGCTGCTGTATGAGCGCCTAGATCTCAGAGACTATAAGAGCTAGGGTCACCAAATTTGGTGGAAATACTTCTAAGGGCTGCACAAAGGTCAAGTTTGTTTTAGAATTTAGCCACGCCTCCTTCCGCCTCCTAAAGCCGGGAAAATCCGAATAACAAGAGTAGCTTTAGAGATACAAGTTCAAAATTTTGTACACACAAAATTTACTTTACTTTTGATGTGTACTGAAAATTTCATCGCAATCGGACAATAAACAGCGGAGATTTGAAGCAAACAAATTTTCGAATAGTTGCGAATGTTTGCAGGCAGCAACTTGAGGCATTGAAACAATATTATTAATTGCAGTTCTGTAGAAAACTGGTAATTGCCAATCAATTGACAACGGCTTCATTAGCGCAATGGTTAGAATGTCTAATTCTTGTGGTGTGGTCTGGGGTTCGAGTCCCGCCAGAAGCACACTTTTTTCTGTTCTTAATAATTGCCAAATAATCGACATTCTGGAGTTCGACAGCTACCAACGTTACACTTTTCACGTTCATACATTGCATAAACACATACATGCATATTAACATAACATTTCTATGTTAACATTAACATTTGTACGTTAAGGATTCATGTGTAACATACATATGCATGTTAAACTACAAACTTCGTATATTTTACATACTATGTATGCGTGTGTGAACTTTACAGATTTTGGATTTGCCCGTTCCGCTCTCTCGCAGTGATTATTTTGAACGGCGACAAATTTATTTAAGTTTACATATAAGTAACTAAGTTTGTTACTATTCTTTATTATTGAAAATTAAGTAAAGGGCTGTCAAAGTCGACCTCGTATGTAGACTTTCCGACTGATCTTTCCAAATTTTAACAATCTCTTACATATAGAATATAGGATAACATCTATTCCCACACTCAGAACTTAACTACTTTGTCATTTGTCTAACTTATAGGTATTTTATCGTAACTCTTTGTATATTTGTCTATAGTTATTATTCATTTGCATTCTTGGGCTTGTGGCAAATTGCCTAAATTCGTCCGTTTATTTGGTGTCGTTTGAGCCATTTGAATGTACTCTCCATTAGTACATCGAATAGAAAATACGCAATTATGTTAGAGTAAATGGTTGGAGGCTTTATAAGCGAAGAATGTGAAAATCAAACTAATTATTATTATGTTTAATTAAAAACTTCCGAGGCAAAGAAAACTATTGAGTTATTTATATTCGTAATTAATATACAACAGACAATTGGACATTTCGTAAATTGACTTGTAGTGAAAGTTAATTAGAACATTGCCGTGTTTAAAAGTTCATCGAATTAAAAACAATGCGTATACGCTCCGTTGATCCAGCGAACAGCTGCGAACTGTCACCCAATTGCGGATGGCATCGTGGCTTTGTGTATTTCATAGGAAAAACTATGGACAAAATTAGATGGCAAGCGTGAGTATACTACGTATAAGTTTGACTATATATTTATGTAGCAATGTAGTATGTGCGTATATTTTCAATGTTAGACCACAAGCTAAAAATACATTTTGCAGCCGTGTAAAATGCCAAGAATATATGGAAATCGGCGGGGCGGTCGGTCGGTTGTCGGCAGACGTCTCTCATATCAAAATCCAATTAAAATCTTTCGCGTGTATCGAATCTAAACCAAACAAGCGCCAATCGAGTCTAATAGACTTCTCAATATAATATCGGCAAGCTGCGTCAATATTTTTCGCCTAACGATTTGTTGTTTTATATTCACAGAGCATGTGAACTGCCCATTTAATTTCTCAAATGGACAATTTCCGACCTCGATAATTTAATAATATGCACTTCAATTTCTTCCTTAGGGTCGATAAAACAGCTGTACGCACAACGGGTGCTAATTGCCACTGGGGTCTGCGATGTTATAGCAGGGAAATAAGTATATGTAGGAGGAGACCACCTGTGTTTAATCAGTACATTTTAAACGTACGGAATAATTAACAAAACACTTTGACTAATAAGACTTGCCGTCGTCCTATGCCATCCCGAGTTCTTTTCCATCCCTCGTACATATAAAATGTGTGTGTTCTGGCTTTTCCATTATAAATAGCTTTTATAGCATATAATGCTTAAGTGGCTTTCGAAACTTGCAGTTGCCTTTGAGTTACCGGAGAATTGGGTTAATAGACCGCGGAGAGAGTGTATGAAGAGCGGCAGCGGCTTTGATGCCATTCGACTGTGACATACCCTGCCCTAGTTAGTTTTATATTCATTTCTAAATATTCCTGTTTAATATACGATCTATAAGGAAAATTCCGGTTAATGATAATTATATTAAAGGAAAATGAGTGAATAACTGAAACTGTGTTTTACTTTTTATCTGTTCTTCCTTAAATTCTATTGAAGTATGTCATAAATTAAGCGACATTTATGTAAAACGGGTTATATAGAAAAACCTCCGCTTATTGATAATAATGGGATAAAGTAAGTTATATGTTTAATAGTTAGATACAACGGCTGGCTTTTAATTAACAATAGAATCTCGCCATTAAATTCTGACGACGATCCGACAAGCTGCAGCTGCGACTCCTTGCGATAGTCGCATCTCGACCATCTGATATCGATAGCCTTATGCCTATCGAGCTTCCGCCACAGACCGATACTTTCAAGTATCGCGTGTTGTGTCCTTTTCTGTAGTGTTGGGTAAGCACTGCTCATGTCGGTGAACATGCCCACTTGTTCTTTTTGCCGAGAATAGTCAACTCGCTCATATTGCTCGCTTGCTCACTTGCTCATTTTCTCAGTTACTCACATTAAAGCTTCAGTTATAAATTTCTCAACATTTCAACTTGTTCAATTAATAATAATAGACGTATAACTTCTTCTAGTAATCATTACAAGATTGTAGAAGAAAGTAAATCCAATGTGTTCGTTTATGTCAAATGTATTTAAATAGATTTACTTTCATTCTTAAGGTGAATAGCGATAAACTGTAGAGTTATTAATTTAAAACCGCAATTAAATGGAGCAGACATCTTAAGTCATAACCCAAGTATTCAAATATACATATAAAAGTAGGATACAAAAAATACATTCAAGCGTAGAATATTTTTTCAACAAATATAAAACTAAATTTAGCCTAAAACAAGAATTAAAATATAATAATAAAATAGTATAAAATATATAGATAATTTCCTAGTAGTATAATCATTTTGTTGTCATCCCAAGGAGTGTCAAAAATTGAAAATTGAAAATTGAAAATATGTGTAGTATGGCGAAAAATAAATTCACCAAGTTTTATGCTGGGCGTATCACGAGGCATGAGGAATTTTAGCGCGCGGACAGGCAAAGTGCAACGAGCTATTGTATTTTATCTCGCAGATACACATGTTTTCTATATATATAAAGGATAAGTTGCTGGCACAGTAAGTGAAAATTAATTTTATTTTGGCATTTGAAACGCAAGAGACAGAGCAAAACCTGTTGGCAATAAAGTCAAATCAAATTTGAAACGCTCGCCAAATAAATAAAATAAAATTAGTCACAACAATAGAAAAACTATAGCAAAGTTGACTAATGCAAACAATAAATAATAATAATGAGAGATGGTGAAGGTAAAACTTGTACGTTCATAGATTGCAAATAGTAGAATCTGCTACTTGGGACGTGTTTTGCATGGCAAAACAAAAATGCTGCTTAGGCTTGACACGGATGCCGATGGCGATAATGAGAAGAATGATGATGATGATGAGGATGGGGATGGGTATGGGTATGGGGATGGGTATGGGTATGCGTATAGGGATGGGAACAAGCATAAATCACAACCTGTCGCGAAGAGACGCCTTCGGCATAGTCACATAGTTACATAGTCACAATGGAGCATGTAAAACACATGTTAATTAAATAAAGATGCATAATGATGCACAAAGTGATGCTCATGATCATGCCAGACAGAGACGGCCACAAAAAATTGTAACGCCGGCCAGCCAAAGCAAAATCTTGGCCAAGATACGCCTTGTAAGTCACAGACAACAGCGACAATGGCGGCACTCTATGCCAAAACCGAAAACCCAACGCTAAAGATGCCGAAAAGCAAAAAGACATGAAAGGGGGAAGTACGTACCAAAATCGACCAAAAATATCATGCAGAAGTATGCATTATTCACTGCAAGAAATGTCGAAATGAAACGCCAAGTTTTGCAATACAAAACATTACATGTGCTCATCATTAGAAGCAGGCATAGATATATACATATGTATATGTATACACCGATATAGAGAAACACAGAGATATACAGGCACATGTGCTTGCAGTTTGGCACAATCATCCACGTTTCATCTACTATTGTTTGGCGGCTGTTGCTTTTGTTGTTGTACTCGTTGCTGTGGCATAAGTTCCACTTCAAAAAACATAAAATACGCGCGCGTATATTTTTAGCAATCCGTTCATTTGATTTACGATTTCATTAAATCAGCTAATGGACATGCTCCGCTCCTCGCCATCAACAGCAAACAGCCAACAGCCAACAGCAAACAGCAAACAGCCTGAGGAGCGGAGCAAGTGGGGCAATAGAAAGGGCAACCTGCTCTGATCAGCTCAGCACTGATGTCTCTCTCTCTCTCTCTCTGTGTCGTGGCGCTGCCGCTGCTGCTGCTGCTGCTGCAGGCGACCACCGACCACCTGTCGTTGTCTGTACAAGCTGCCGGCCCGCCAGACGCCTACCAATTATGTATTATTGCCAGTGCCTATGGCAAGCCTGCAATTCGGTCAGACTATGGGCTAAGAATGTTGCAGGGCACATACATACATACATACATATGAACACAAAACAAAGTCTATTTGAATTTTAATTACCCCCAAAACGACAAAATTGTTATACGCTGACACATACACTATTATCTAAAGAGTAAATATCTATTGTCAGCTGAACATTTGAAGAATTTATCTACAAATTAGAAATTCCTCAAAAATAGGTAGAAATAATCATAATAAAGGATCAGCATTGCATACAAATATTTATGAGTATTATTTTACGCACATTCTGTATGCTTACTCTGTATACGCTAGTTGTCTCGCTTATACACATACGCTTTCATTTAACCAAAAAAAAAAGGTACAATTTGAAGTGTGGGTACATCGGATACACTTGTACACTTTGTATGGTACACTACGCAAACTAGATAATGTAAACTTTGGTACAGACCAAAATTGTACATTCATTAACAAGAAAAGCTATTAAATAAAGAAATTATTATGTGACTTAAGTGAAAATAAAAAAATAATATAAGTATTGTTTAATTCAGCTTATGAAAATGTATATATAGTATTACATATTAATAGCTGGTACACATTTCGAAAATGTTACCCTTAGCATGTAATGCGATAAAAGTCAGTCTGGGACATGTTTCAGCATTTAATGCTCGGAGCTTTTTCATTTCCCTTCCCTAAGAATTTATTTATTGATTTAGCTTAAGGATCTAGAACGAGTACGAGTACTACGTGTTAGGGTATACAGAATTCTGGCGGTTTCTGCCATTTTGTTGTGTAGCTGTAAACCGCAAAAATTTGTCACTGGCCAACCGTATTTTATAGCATTTTAAAATTTTTACGATTGCGCCCTAAGCTGCCATTTTGTAGATGAGATGATGTTGCCGCCACACGTGCCGCATTTGCTCAAAATAAATTTGTGCCGCAGCGAGGAGAAATTAATAGTTCATCAAGCAGCTAACGCTGACAGACAAGCGACGGGTCTCGCTATCCCGTCGAGATGCCAGACGCGGAGACACAAAAAAAAAACAAGTCGATCAGTCGAGCGAGCGCGACAGTGGGAAACCCTGTGCAGGTCTTGAAAGAAAAGTATTTTCATTACAATGGGACTTAAATATATCGCTTGAAGTCGATTTTGCTTGTATCGAGTGTACGTAGCTTGCGATAGTCTGGCAACACTGGACTGCGGCTGTTGATTGTTTATGCTTAGTTCGTTATATAGTCGCCGCGGCGCAGCGACTGCGCTGCTACTGCGCTGCATAAATTTGTTTCTTGAATAACTTATGAAATTACTATCCGATCGTACTGAAATTTTTAGCACACATTGAGAGTAGGATACTTACCATGTGTGCTAAATCTCAAGTCTCTAGCTAGAAAACTCTTGCTCTTGTTATTAGCTTTTTCGAGATATGGGCGAAGGGGGCGTGGCATCGCGATGAAATTTTCAGGACACATTAAGCCCAAGCTTTTTATCATGTGTGCCAAATCTCAAGTCTCTAGGTGTAAACTAACTAGTTTTAAAACTAACGGGACTTGATATCGAAAATTGAAAATAAACTTCTGCGTATGGTATTCAGGAACCTACATTCCAAATTTAAAGTCTCCAGCTCTTATAGTTGCTGAGATCCACGCGTTCATACAGACAGACGGACGGACAGACGGACGGACAGACGGACGGACCGACGGACAGACAGACGAACAGACAGACGGCCAGGTGTCAATCGACTCGGCTATTGATGCTGATCAATTATATATATACTTAATAAGGTCGGAGATGCTTCCTTCTGCCTGTTACATACATTCACACAAATTCATTACACCGCTTTTGCCCATTTTTAATGGGCACAGGGTATAACAAACGAATCTAATGGATACGATTTAAAATATTTCCAATGCCAATTCCCAGTGTTTACTTGTGCCACTGAATTTGTTGTCTCCATGTTGTCGTCTTCTTTTTTTGTTGTTTGTTGTTTGTTTTCTTTTAACGCCAGTCATGAATAATTGCATTTCTAACATAACTTGACTTTCACTTTATCAGCAATAGATCAGAACAAAGCACGCTCTATAAGTCATATAGAATGGACATATCATATATACTAATGCTTTATTTTTCTCACACACCCAGAGTCTTTTTGGCAACGTGTGTTTTGGGGGCGGCAAATAAAAGTGTTACCGCATACGTAATACGACAAGAAAAACACAAAAAAAAAACACAAAAAAAGAAGAAAAATCCTCAACACGTAAAAATAAAATAAATATTCATTTAGAAATTCCATCTTTTTCAGTGACGTCAACTGTCTATTATTCTGCTTTAGTCATAAATTTGACAGATTCGCAAAAATGACTCGATGATTCTTGGCGTTAAATGAAAGACCAAATTCAAGGCTCTGAGCTGATTATTGTATACATTAATCTAAGATTTGACAGTGAAAAACGGGAAGTGTCTCAAGATAAAAAAAATATTATTGTATGACTTCAATTTAATATTGTCATCAACAAGAGAAATGTAAATTATCAAAGTTGGCGTATAAAAACTATAAATATTATTGAAGTTATTTTTAGTAAATGCAATTTTATCTATTTTTATTAAAGGATTATGTTGCATGTTTTTAATCATTTAACTTATTCAACATTTGTAATCAATTAATGCATTTTTTAATTGAGGATTATGCTGTACAATCATTAATTAAATTTCAATTCGAAATTGTTAATTTCAATATAGTATGTACATAATTCATTCAGCATGCTCAGCCACGTTATTATGGATTTTACGATTTTTTTGCCATCTCACATTTATGAGTGAATGAGTGAGGTGATGTGATTATGTGTGTGTTGTCTTTGTCAGCACATCATTAAAGATTTTTATTTTTATTTTTATTATTATTATTGTTAATATCAGCCATATAGTACAGACATACATACATAATATTAGCATGTATGTATATCACTCTCACACACGCCAGTTTTTCAAGAACAATGCGGTAACAACAAGACATCGTAGCCCAATAAATTATGGACAAAGTGCGTGGATCTTTGTTAATTACACTAACTTTTTTTTCATTCTTTTATCATTTTCACTTAGTTAGTTAGTTAGTTAGTATTGAAGAAACAGAAACAAAGGTGTGTGTGTGTGTGTGTGTGTGTGTCTATCAAAAATCATAAGAAAATAACTAAAGAATTTGCTGCGCTTGCATTAATAACTTAGCTTACCTCTCAGTCAGGTAATGCATTTGCTTATATCGTGTGCCACAGTGCGTATGATGAATTTCGTTGATGTTGATTGTCGTTTAGCAACAGCAAACGGCAAAAGGCAGCGGCTGTCTAATCCACGGCTATTGCTTTTTTTATATACCCTATACATATATATACACACATATATGCACATAGTATGTACGTATGTGTTGTTATATGTGATTGTATGTATGTATGTATATACAATAACTAGATGATGAGCATTTCTATATCCGGCGTCCACTTTGACATTGAGTTGATTTTTCCACGGTTCGCGCTGCTTTTGCTTATGGCTTATGCTTATTTGTTGTTGTCGCTGTTGTTGTTGTAGTTGTTGTTATTGTAGTTGTTGTTGTTATTGTTGTAGTTGTTATTGCTGCTGATGTTATTATAATTCGTGTTAATACTTTTCACTAATTTTTTGTTTTTCTGCTTTGCTCAGTGTGTCTGCGTGGTTATTCATATGATTTTCTATTTTCTTTTTATGATTTTCTTTTCTTTTCTTTTTTTTTTTGTTTTGTTTTTTATTTCACACGCGCGCGTAAAAGGTGGGCCAAAGATAGGGCTACCATCGTCTTGGTTCTCACTCGCCTTTTATTTCGTTATTGTACTCGCATTTAGTGTACATTATAATATTAAGGTATATATATATATATATATATATCTATATATATATTAAGGTATATGAGCATTTAAACAATTATTGTTGAAAAAGTAGTTTTAGTTACATATTTTATGATATTTTTTTGTTTGTAAAGAGGACGGCTTGACACGCATTTTGGATTATAAGTATTTAACAGCTACCTGCAGAAATAGAATTGGGAAATACAAAGATATAATATTTTGACAATTTTTTGTAGCTAAAAATTAGAAACTTAAAGTATTTGTTTTGTTACAATTTAAATTGCCACAATTGTGAAGGCTTCTTTTTTATGGGTTTTCCACTTGCCTCACAGCACACACAAATATACTCGCATTTACTGTCTTTTCGCTTTGAATTTGGATTTGGCTTTGGGCTTATGTAATTGCTTTGCTTCATTAAACAGTTTATGAATTTTCTTTTAGTGCTTTCGCCTGCGCCACGTTTCAACTTCATTGCATTTTTGCTTCGTTATTACAATATAAAACACATTTTTCTACTTGGCAAAAAAAAAAAAAAAAGAAACAAACTTGAACGCCATGAAGACAGCTGCAACAACAAGCTGGACACGAAAGAAAATTGAGGGAAAAGTGCTCGCTCCAAGCGATATTTTGTTTAGAAGCGAAAAAAAACAAAATAACTGGGGAAATTACTTAAGTTTTCAATGCGTTTTACTCAATTTGGCTTTCGGTCGTTGTTAAAATTGGCGCATTATGCGCAAAAGTTGTGGCTACTGAACCCAAAAGCGCCCTAAAGTTCTTCCACTCCCTTTCGATCCTTAAACCCCCTATCCCACTTCCCTTCCTCCTCCCTTTGCCTTGTTTTTGCAATGCTCTTGTTATCGTTGTTTTTATATTAAATAATACGCTTGTATGTAGAAGTCAAAATAAATCGATAAATGCTATGCTACATAAAACAGCACACAGATATAGATACAAATACAGATACAGATACAGATACAGACACAGACACAGATACACAGCACACAGCACACAACACACAACACAAAAACATCATCAACAACAACAACAACAAAAGGCAAGCAATAAACAGCCTACGAACAACAACAAGAACGTTATAAAATGTTTTTCGTTGGCTCCTTGAATCGTCCTTTCACCAGCATCCCTCCCATCCGCCAACCTCACACCACGAATCTGCTCATTCATGTACGCAACCCGAGCACCAATTCCGAGTCCGAGTTCGAGTCTCGTTTCTCGTTCGTTCGTTCGTTCGTTCGCTCGTTCGTTCATTCGCTTCATCGTTGATTTCGCTCCCTACATCTCTGTGTGTATGTTTGTGTGTGTGTATTCGTTTATTCGCACGCCTGACTGTCTGCCATTTCGTTTTAACGCACTCCATGAAGCGTATGCAAGTATGTGTGAGTGAGTTTGTTTTGTGTGCGTGTATGTATGTATGTATCGGATGCTGCCTTTGCTACCGTACTCCACATTTGGCATCGCATAAACAGGTACATACATACATACATACATCTATAGAAGTTTGTGTGTATGCAACTCCTCTACATTTGTTGGGAAAAATCAATTAAAATTTAACGCACGTACCGTACGCACTTTATGCGAATCTTTGTTGCCTCTGCCACACCCACTGTACGAGTAACAAAGACTAACACTAACACTGTACGTGTATTTCCATTTGCCCTGGGGGGGACAACACAAGAAGCGAGTTTAATTTGTCTCATTTGAATTTTTAATTAAAAACTTTTACAGGTTCAATAACTTGCAAATGCACAAAAATATATACAACAATTTCTGTGAACCAAGTGAAAATTTAGCCTTGGTTGTTTTTAGCCCCTCATTTCCATGTAACAGCTGTCAGCCAGATTTAACTTTAAATTTCTTGTTATTGATGTTTGTGTTTGGCTGTGTGTGTGTGTGTGTGTGTTGGCAAAGAGAAGGCGTGTCTAAAATTTAATTCACTTTGTCAGTAAATTAAGCCACAAATGGAAGGGCGCATTCATTCTGTAAATATGGGGCGAATTTTTAATTGGCGAACATTGTAATGGAAATATGTATGTACACACACACACATATAGAGCAAAAATGGGAAGATAATATTGCATATATCATTGAAATACATATTCTAATGCTGCTATTTAAGATTATTTACAAAATGTACGCAAATTCTGAGAATTTTGTGAAATTTAACTGTCTGCAATTTCTAGATATCAACATTTGTTCTTATTGAACTTTTTGTACAATTCCCGATGAGCATATTCGACTTATGGAAGTTCAAGTCATAGTAGACAAACTGTACAGAATTTGCATATTAAATTATGTATTTATATCTTAATTTCAATAGTACTGCACTTATAGATGTAAACTTAATAAACTATTGGAAAATATCTGATTTATTCTAGTAACTCACTAAAAATCAGTTTAAGCATGTAGATATACTATCGTGTTTGTTGCCAATTTGATAAAATTCTTATGGAAAAACGAACTATAAGTTGGTATATACTAATAAAAGCTATTATATATCATAATAAATCTTAGTTCATATATTAAATCTAATGTCATTCGTCACAAAATTTGATATCAGAAATTTTGGGTCTTGAACAAGCTTTCGTCACTAGAGATTAATCTTGTGTAGAGGTTTTCTTTGGGGGATTTACATTATCTTAAGTGTGACACAATATCATGTTAGCTATATATACTATAATGTATTTTATTATATATCTATATATATATATGTATATCTAGAATACTCATAGTATATTCGTGAATGCAATTGAAAGATTTAAACAATTGAATCTCTGATTAAACAATCTTACACATTAAAATATGTATTTATTTAGACACTTTACAAACGAAATACATCTATTTGTATTTATTTGTTATTAATTAAATGTTGTATGTAATTAGTTTATTAATACTTGCAGGATTTATAACAACAATCAAGATGTATAGAAGCAACACTCTGAAAACTTTAAACTTTCCTCTAAGGTGCACAAAAGTTAAATGACAAGTGCGTCAAGCAGCAGATGCAATAATCTCATGACACAACTGTACCCCCAGGTAACACAACAACCTGTTTGTCCAGTTGCAATTGTAGGGACAAGTTTGTCCTGCAACCAGCTGCAAGTTGCCATGGTTATTATCCGGGGATACTTCCCGAACTATCGAGATCCTGCGCACAAAATTGAACCGTCGTATGCATACGTGTATTACCTATTTACCCTATGTATAGACATATTGGTTCTAAATTTAAACTCAGCCCACCTGCTGCAGTCCGACCGGACTAAGCTGTGCAGTGTTGCACAACATCGTACATTTGGCGGGTTGCAAAAGGAAATGCAAACAGAAAAGAGAATGGAGAAGAGAGGGGAAGTCAAGTGAAGAGAAGGGATGCATCGTCTAAATTAAAAACTCAATGGCGTTTGACTTTCGGTCGGTTTGTCACTGCTTAAGTACCGGAAAATGGGTGAAGGTCAGCCTCCTTTTGGCCCCGAGGCTGAAACGGGTTTACCAGTAATGCCGAGAAGGCCATTAACAAAATGCAGTAAAAACAGCATCAGCCACTGTTGTGGCCGCAACATCAAAAGCACCAACTGCGGCAAAGGTTAGTAAACAAACACACACACTCAACCACATACGTGTATTAATGTGTGTGTGTGCAAATATGTACAGATGCAGTCTGCATTAAATAGCACACACATTGCATACAAACAGGCGTATGTACTACATATATATGAATCTGGAAATTCAATCAGATTCAGGTATACATACAAACGAGTATTTTTATTACATATACTACAATGTGTGTATGTGTTTATTATGATAAAAACATAACAAAACAACCCCCACCCACACAACTGGTTATATTTACACAAACCAAGAAAGCTTTCATATTTTCATACACAACACAAGGATAAATCTTCAACTGGCGCCATTTCGCTCCTTTTTCGCTCCTTTCCATAAAACTCTGTAACCGTCTGCTGGCAGGCAATGTAACATCAATTCTATGCTTGTTGTTGTTTGCTCTCTATCCTAAACCATCCCCTATACCCCATCCAATGGCCCCAACCCCACTCCTACAACAAAAACATCTCTCCAATTACTCACACATTCAACGAGCACTCATTTAAACGAAGCACCCAATGCTTACAGCATAACGGTAGAAGTTAACTCTCGCTGAATCGCTGATGTTGACGCTGACGCTGACGTCGACGTCGACGTCGAAACTAAAGCATTCGTTTTGCGAGCCGCACTCGCATTCGTGCTAACAGTTCGTGCTGTCGCCACTTCGTGTTGTGCGTTGTAACTTCGGTTACGTTTATCCTTTTCGGCTCTAAATCTACGTTCGCTTGATGCTGGCAAGCTGACTCTGCACAGTGGTATGACATTCCCTAACTTCAACACATAAAAATAAGATGTTTACTTTTCAAATACATTCCACCTACTAAATAAATATAATAATATAATTTGAGAACTTTAAATGAACATTAAATATATATTATAAGTATTTGTAACACCTATAATATAAATACAAAAAAAATGCTATCTCTTCACATATTTACCTACATTTATTTCGCAATATATACATTAAACTTAATTAATTAAAAGATTAAGTTCTTTAAGGCATCTTAATATTTAAAATTGAAATATTTAAAGCTATATATATATATTAAGCTCAGCTAACTTTTCAAATATGTAAATGTCACCTACTAAATACAATTTAAATGTTTTTGAATATTTTAAAATTTGATTATTGAATGAAAAGTACAAAAATGAATGATATTCTAACTTTTCACAAACATTTCTGCTGAATAAATCATGTTACCCTTTGCCCACAAATCAAAAAAAAAGCTCATAACTAAGGCAGTTTTGCAGCTAGAGACTTGAGATTTTGGCACACATGATGAGTACCTTGGTGTTGATGTGTCTAGAAGATTTTATCGCGATGTCACGCCCCTTTGCCCACAAGCTGAATAACTAAAAGAATTACAAGAGAATTACTTAAACTCCCTGTAGAGCCACAGAGTACATAACGGTCTGTGTCACGACTGTATTCAAGCTCAGATTTCTAAGCTAAACCCACTGTAAACATCTAATAACAAATTCAAACAAAGAAACACATACATACAAGCGAGTACATGAACATACATATGTATGTATGTAAGTAACGTTATGTATATTTAAACGCAATGTAAAAGTGCTGATTGTTCGACTGTGGTCTTAACATTATTGAGTCAGTGTGCAGTTGTCGTCCTCATTGTACATGCATGTGCGTATATATAGTACATATTATATACAAATACGTATGTATGTCATTTGGTTTATTACTTTTGCACAAATGCTTGAGCATCAGAGTGTTATCCCGAATGATTGTATGTATGTATGTTTGTAAGAAAAAAAAAAAGTATGTGGGCTACTATGTTAAAAGTTTGTTTCCCCACACAGTGAGGCCAAAAACTGGCCTTCCACTTGCTCCGCTTACGCCAAAGCGACAAGTTGTTGGTGTAGTAGGCGAAACTGCGTGTGTGTGTGTTGATAAAGTTTTGGCAACTTTTTCTTCTTCTTCTTCTTTTTTTTGTTATTTAATTGTTTCTCATGTTTTTGCGACTTGCGTGTGACTGCTGAACTTCTCACAGTTTGGGATGCTGTGAATAGGAGTTTCATTTGTTGTTGTTGTTGTCCCTATTGTTATCGACTTCGTTCTTGTTGTCGTGTATCTCATAACTTTTGGTTTAACTGTCAATAAAGGCAATTGAAAGTTGCCAGATTATTGTAAACACAGAAATGCACACATTTGTAAATATATATACATACAGAGATTAATTAGCATATTCGCGCCATTTAATTGCCATAAAATACATGAATATTATTTTAAATAAACTAAATATAAATGCTTTAATCTCTGCAGTAAATGTTATTACCAGCTTAAAGTAAAATATGTTATAATCAATGTTGAATATAGAAAATTGTTGAAAAATACATATACAAATCTATAAGCACGAATTTTGTATATTGGAAATGTCATACTAGTCCCTTTGTCCCACAGTCCCGTAGCTGTAGTAAAAAGTTTCGTGTCACACACACACGCACACACACATCCTTATATAGTACACTGGAAAACTCAAACGTAAAACTATGTATGTTGAGCCATTATGGCAGCCAGCTGGGCGTCCCAAGCATCCTCTGGCTGTACACACATACATACATATACATCGCAGTATACGTAATCACATATAATCCCATCTTACAGTCTCGTACTTATAGTATATGTATGTATAAATAATGTATGTTGTTTTTCAGCAATTTCTACATTTAACGTCAACCCATTGTCCTTTTTATTTTGTGTATATGTATGTATGTAAACTGTATAGATATATATGTATATATATATGTATATGTATGCTTTGCCATTTCTACAGTTATACACACAAATATTCGAATGCGAAGCGATGGGAAAAACTTTCAACAATTGTCGCCAAATAAATTTGTCAACCGTTTCATGTCCAAGTGCGAGGTACATAAACAAATTGTAGGACGAACATTAATTAAAAATATACATATATATTTTTCGTTTTGTTTTTTCCTTTCATTGAATAAATTGATCCTTTCTTTTTTGTCATAGTACACAAACAATATACATATGTACATAGTAGTACACGCACTTTTCTTCACTTGATTTTACCTTTTTGTTGTTATTTGAAAATTATTGAAATTTTGTTTTGTTATATACACGCGTTTATTTAGTTAAATATATATAAATATATATGTTTGTATGTATGCATATTTATAAGTATTTGTGATAATGAAATCAAAAAATATTGGGCTAAAAGTTTTGTCAGTTTTTATTTTTCTTTGCTTTTTTGTTATTTTTTTTTACTATTTTTTTTTGCCTTAGTTTCTTTGCATTTTCTCTATGTATTCTTAAATGTAGAAAAAATTAAAAACGCGCCGTTGGTATAAAAATGTTTTAGCTTATGCGATTTTGACGTTTTGCATGCGAACCAACAACTATTTTGGCCTAATGCGCGCCGTCAGGCCAGAAGCTCTCTAACGAAGATGTTTTCTTGGCGCAGCAGCATCAGCAGGAGATAACGGCTGCTGTGCAAGAGAGCGTTTAAGAGACAGCCAACAAACGAGCGAGCGAGCGCGCGCGAGAGAGAGAGAGAAAGAGAGAGAGTTGATATGAAGCCATTGCGATTGTCAAACAATTAAGCTTTTATTTTTGTTTCCGGCGCCTGCGCAGTTGGCAATACCACAAGCGAAATGGCGTTGCCAACTACAATATGTTTTTTGGCATTCACACAAAATCTTGCGCGCTTCTTTGAAATTATGCGAAAAAAAAATCTACAAATTTCAAAATAACATACAATTATACAAACATATCTATGTATGTATGTACATATATGCATTTCTTTGTATAATTTGTTTATTGTGCCTGTTTCGCCGTTATTTTCGGTTTTCTTTATGACTGTCTGTTTAGCGTTTACGACTTACTGAGAAAGGTACAAGACACGGATTTGTACAGTTCTAAATTGACACAAAACGATCACGTGAACAACTCGCGTGTGCGTAGCTCAGCAGGCAAAATAATCACCAAGACAGCGGTCGGGGGTTGAGGGCAGGCAGAAGAGACAACGGCGACGAGAGGCTCGCTGCGGATATTGATAACGAACTATTCAAAAAGCAAGTCGAGAGTGCAGGACTACGCAATACCCTGCGCATAAGCCCAAGCCGAGCTAGGAAATTTGAAATGAAACGTATATCAGTTGCAGTTCTGGTTTCGTTATGGTTTCGTAACGGTTACCGGTTATTTCTTGTATCCGCTAAGATTTTGCCTGAGTGCAATTTTATATAAATATGTTATCACAATTCATATAAATCTGATTATTTTTTTATATATTTATAATTTACTTTAACCGAAATAAACCATTATTAATGAAGTTCCGTCTTATTACAAACTAATTTCTACTCTTCTTTCCCTTTTCGATTTAGATGTTCCCTTAGCTATCTACGTTTCTCATCGGTACGACAATATATATATACATATATATAGAATTTCTCCTGCCTGTTACAAACAATTGCACAAAATTCTTTAACCCTCTGTTGTTCATGTGCACAGAGCACAGCGCACATAAAGAACAAACCAAAAAAAACAAAACGAATACATGCAACACGTGCTGATGTTGAAACTTTGAAGACAAGGCGCAGACATCGATTTGCCCCGTACAGATTTTACGTTTATCAGCCGACGATGACCTGTTACGAAATCGAGCAAGACTATAAATACCCCGAGTCTCGTGCGACCTGCTATCAGTCCCAAGTGGAACGTGCAACGCAGGGTACTACCACAGACACACGATTCGATTCACGAGATGAACTTGCAATTATTCGTACTTGGCGGTCTCATTGCGCTGTCCAAAGGCCTTGGTAAGTAACAACTAAAGGTGATCAGCGATTAACCAGAGACAAATCAATTAGAGAACAATTATAAACAATGAAGAAAACAGAGGATATTTAAAAGAATATTCTAATTAAAGTAAATAAATTATATAAAACAACACTTAACAATAAATAGCAAGAATATATATATTAAAAATTAAAGTAACCATAAAACTAAAATAATAGAAGTTTGGAAAGTTTGATTAGTAACTAAACTAATAAAGAACTGCAGCAAAAACTAAATGAAATTATAGTGACAAGTGATTTAGAGTAATAGAAATACGATATATAATTAATTTGTGTATTTTATTACATTTATTTAACTAAAAAACGTGCTTAAATGTCAAAGTTACACTAAGCATTTAAAATGTCCATCAATTTACTAAATTACAGCTAATCATATTTGTTGTTAATGTTTTGTCAAATTATACGTGTTTCATATTATTTTGTATTCAACTTAAAATCAACAAATTTTATATGCATTAAACATATTTCAATTAAATATTTGACATATTTAATTCAGAATTCTCAATCGGTTCGAGTTTTTCACTCAAAGTTAAATCTAAACTTTATTCTCCATTAACTGCAACATTTTAATGTGAAACATATAGAAACTAAATATATAATTACATATTTATATATAATACATTGAAATTAATTAAGTAACAAAAACACGAAACATATTTGTACTTAATATCGTGAGAGTGTTTAATTAAATATGACTTTAAATCCAAATTTATACCCTGTGCCCATTAAAATTGCGCAAAAAAGAGTATAATGAATTTGTGTGAATGTATGTAGCAGGCAGAAGGAGGCATCTTCGACCTTATAAAGTATATATATTCTGAATCAGTATCAATAGCCGAGTCGTTTGACACCTGCCCGTCCGTCTGGCTGTCCGTCTGTCCGCCTGTCCGTCCGTCTGTCCGTCCGTCCGCCTGTATGAACGCGTGGATCTCAGCAACTATAAGAGCTAGAGACTTCAAATTTGGCATGTAGGTTCCTGAATACCATACGCAGATCAAGTTTATTTTCAATTTTCGATATCAAGCCCCGTTTGTTTTAAAATTAGTTAAATCACCATAACATAAGCAATGTTAGAGCTAGAGTCTAGAGATTTGACACACATGATAAGAAACTTGGGTTTAATGTGCCCAGAAAATTTCATGGCGATGCCACGCCCCCTTCGCCCATAACTTGAAAAAGCTGATAACAAGCACAGTTTTATAGCTAGTTTTCTCAAAATACTTTTGTTTTAAGACCTGCACAGGGTATCCTACTGTCGCGCCCGCTCGACTGTTCGGCTTGTTTTCTCTTCGTAATTGCAATTAATAGTTAATAAAGTTAATAATCGAATACTATTCTATATCTATGCCCAGCGCTGTCCACACGTGACGCCGAGCGACGCATGCATCCGCTTTACACACCAGCGGGAAACGGAAACCTACGCCCGAAGCGTGGCATGCCACGGATCTACTTTGATCCGCAGAAACCGGAGGAACAGTATGCCGAGTACTGGCGTGGACTTGCCCAGCAGACGCTGGAGCAACAGCTGGAGAGTAAAATGCGACTGAACACGCAATTGGCCAGGAATCTCATGTTGTTCATGGGCGACGGCATGTCCATACCGACGATCACAGCGGGACGCGTCTATCTGGGCGGCGAGGAGAAGCAGTTTGCCTTCGAGCAGTTCCCCTATGTGGGACTCAGCAAGACGTACTGCGCCAATATGCAGGTGGCGGACTCTGCCTGTACGGCCACAGCGTATCTGGGCGGCGTTAAGGCCAACTATGGCACTGTGGGCGTCACGGCCGCTGTGCAAATGAAGGATTGCCGGGGGCAGGCCGAGCAGATGCATCATGTGGCCTCGATTGCGGCATGGGCACAGAAACAAGGCATGGCCACGGGTCTGATCACCACAACGTCTGTGACACACGCCTCGCCCGCCGGCGTCTACGCCCACGTTGCCAATCGCAACTGGGAGAACGATGCTGAGGTATTGGCCGATAATGCTGATCCCACTGTCTGTGCGGACATTGCATCGCAATTGATCAACGGCAAGGTGGGACAAGATCTCAATGTCATACTCGGCGGTGGGCGGGAGAACTTTTTGCCCAAGGGGGCACGGGATGCGAGTGGCGCCTCTGGCCGCCGACTGGACGGACGCAATCTTATCGAGGAATGGCAGCGTCAACACACAAACAGTGCACACTATGTTCAAACACGTCGGGAGCTGTTGGCCCTGTCGAATCAGACGACCCGTGTACTTGGTTTGTTTGCTCCGTATCATATGCCGTATCATCTGGATTCGGATGCAGAGGAGCATCCAACGCTGGAGGAGATGGTACAGGCGGCATTGGGTATATTGGAGCGCCAGAGTGCGGGACGCGGTTACTTTCTGTTCGTCGAGGGCGGACGCATCGATCATGGACACCACGACACTCTGGCACTCCGGGCCATCGATGAGACGGCCGAGTTTGACAAATCTGTGCGCTGGGCACGCACACACAGCAGCGTGGAGGACACCTTGATTGTGGTCACATCGGATCATTCGCACACCATGTCGCTGGCGGGTTATTCCAGTCGCAAGAACGATATCTTTGGCATCAACGATGGCCAACTGGCCGCCGATGATCTGCCCTATGCCACGCTCAGTTATGCCAACGGACCCGGCTATAATACCAACTACCTGAAGGAGGACGGCGCCGTCAAGCGCAAGAATCTCCGTTCCATCAATATGAAGAACAAGGACTTCATGTTCCCCACGGCCGTGCCCCTCGAGTCGGAGACCCATGGCGGCGATGATGTCGCCGTCTTTGCCAGCGGCCCATATGCCCAACTCTTCTCCGGCGTCTACGAACAGAACTTCATACCACATGCCATGGCCTATGCCGCGTGTCTAAATGAAAAGCGGAGCATGTGCGCCGACGGAGGCATTTCCCGGCGGCCACATTAAGACTGAGTTGATCCCAGATTACGGCCAAGTCAACAGTAATTATTGTACTTGTACTTAACTAACTTATGAACACATTATGTAATAGCAAATACCCTAGACACACTAGAAATACTAAGTAGAAAGGAAAATGGATTACTTACCAAAGTACAACATTAAATGAAACATCTATTATTACTAAATGTGTCCTGTTTTATTTATATCGGGTGGGGCAAAAGTAATCACCCTTTTGGAAAACGTTTGAACTTTTGCATTGGGGTCAATTGTCAATTCGGTTTTGACATTTGTAAGGTAAAATAACACTCATAGTACCCCATAGCGGGTAGTAACGTCAATATGCTCTTCTTCTTCCTTTGACCCGACACTGAGTAATATTGAGTTTTGAATAACTTCTGAGTTTATTATGCGATCGTGATGAAATTTTCAGGATACATTAAAGCCACTGTCCTGTGTGCCAAAATTCAGGATTCCAGCTTTATTATTTTTGATTTTATGGAAATTCAAATGTCACCAAATTTGGTGACCCAAGCTCATATAGTCTATGAGATCTTTAACATTGCTTATGGTGATTTAACTAATTTTAAAACAAGCGGAACATGATATCGAAAATTGAAAATAACTTGATCTGCCTATAGTATTCAGGAACCTACATTCCAAATTTGAAGTCTCTAGCTCTTGTAGTTGCTGAGATCCATGTGTTCATACAGACGGACGGACGGACAGACGGACGGACGGACGGACAGACAGACGGACAGGTGTCAATCGACTCGGCTATTGATGCTGATCAAGAATATATACTATACTTTATAGGGTCGGAGCTGCTTCTTACATACATTCACACAAATTAATTATACCCTTTTTGCCAATTTTTAATGGGCACAGGGTATAACAATATTCCTAACTTTGTTAAGGCGTCAATAGCTTTTCTTACACAAAGATTAATTGTTTTTGTTGCTCTTAATTGTTGATTTCATCATAAACTCTTGTTATTCCTATGCGTCTTCTTTGTATTTGTTAAAATTCAGTCGTCATGTAAATTTCAAGACAATTGCATATAAATCAGCATTAAACCTACAGAGCAAGTGCAGTTACCGGAAGAGCTTGGAATTTGAATTGCAAACGTTTAAACCAACTTAAAAGTCGATCGGAACTTGGCAAAGTATTTTAAATTGCGAAAAAACTTCTTTGAATAGAACGGAGAGAGTGTTGACGTAAATTCAAAATTAAATGAATGCCGGGATTTTTGGAAGCATTTATTTAAATAATCATTGGTTTCATTAGCATAACAAAATTTGATGTCTTGAGCATTAAAATGTAGAGAAAATTTACAATGTACAGCCTTTTTTACTGATATATAGCGCTATCTCTTGTCTGTCTGCGAAAAGTACTTTACCCATGTTATGTTAGATAGAAAAGTATTTCCTGGTAGATGAGAACGCAAAATGCCCTAGCTGCTGAGCATTTCAAAAGAACCTTGGCGCGCCATTTAAAATCTGCATATTTTAACATTTGTTTAATTTCTGTAATAAGTTTATTATTAAATAGGCAATTTTAATTAAAACTTTGATTCAATAAATCTTATCGATTTAGTGAATTTGTATCAATATATTAGCAATATAATAAACTCGACAAAATTCAAACGAAAATGGATGCAAACAAATACTTTTCATTGGTGTGACGTCACGGAGGCTGTTACGTTTTTAAAGACTGTGGCGCCACCTCTTAACTGTTTTGCAAAACATAAATACGCCACTTATGATTTCGTTTTAAACGTTGTTTCTATCGTCCTTTATTTTATGGACAGGAAATATTTATATTAGTGACATTTCTGTTACAGTGGTGACTGTAACAGTCACAAAATTAATGCATTAATGACCGCAGTGACAATTACATTAAAATACTATCGTCCATCTCTAAATTCTACTACAAAGTAGGACTGCAAGACTATCGATAGATGCAATAAGCATTATCAAAGCTTTATCGAGGTATTTTTTGGAGCTGATTATTCTCCATAATTTATAAATATACATTATAACATTTTTTATTGTTGTAGGTATCTTAATAATTTGTGTTATAAATTTCCTTGAAAGATTTACTTGCATCCTCTGTTCGCTATAGGCGCAAGTGAAAATTCGAAAAAAACAGCAGGGCAATATCGATCGTAAAAGCGCAATCGATAGGGAAAAATACTCACGATAGTGAACAACCCTTTCGATAGTGAAAATCAACATCAAACAATCGATACCTCGTTAGTGTCATCGATAGTTTTGCAGCTCTACTACAAAGTAAATTTAAGAAAGCAAGCATCAACTTTATAGGCACGTTCGTTGTGGTTAAATTGTTTATTAAAGTGAGTAATAATCAAGTTGAGCGTGTGATTAACAATAATACATAAACATATGGAAATATTTCTCAGTGAATGTTAGTGTGCGTGTGCCGTGAGAACATAAACAGTTTTTAACTCAGAACGCAGAACTCCTGTGTATGTAATAAAAACAAAAAACAATTTTTATTGCGTCGTCGTCGTGCATGTGTGTGTATGTATATATGTGCATAGCAATAAATTAAAATTACAAAACATTGAGTGTTGTGCTTGTGATGCATGCAATTAAATATTTCCAGTTCTGATTGGTAGTCACTGTTTTACATGCCCTTTTCCACGTCCACACTCGAATTATTTTGCGGCTAGCGTCATTTCAGGGCTCACAGCTTGATTTATTAATAATATTTGTATTGCCAATACATGTGCAGCACGTACAAACATGCACGCAATTGTGTGTGTGTGTGTGTGCACGAGCAATTTCAATTGTTATTGCCCGAGATATTTGCCTCTTTGCCTGTGTTTGGTAACGTCATTCACCTTGACTCCGAGTCGATGAGTGCAAAAGTCGACCAAGCGCTAAACTTGTTCAGCTTTTGTTTATGTATATATAAACAGATACAGTATATATACAATATATAGGTACTTTTATGGTATGAATGTACACTTATAAGAAACTTCAACCGTATCAGACATGTGCTGTGTCTTTTGCTAATTTGTGGCTTATCAGCTGTTCTCACAGCGGACTTCTTGTTGTGCTGGTAAGATTAGCACTATTGTTTCCAATTGGAAGTCTTCAACGTTGTGTGTGTGTGTGTGTATTGCAAGTTAGGCAGTTGCCCACAAGTGTTGAGAGACATTTAGCAGATACAATCATTTCTCCTATATCTATGACTAATGCTTACCTATTTTGAATTTCGCCTATTGGCATGAGACAATCATTTGACACACAAAGACTTACCTAATTTATAACATATTTCATTAATTGCATTTTGTGCCCTAGCCTCCTAGGTGCGCGACCTTTAAACTGATTAATTGCCAATTTTTATACGCGCTACTTTATTTATATTTTCTATTATTAATTGTGTACTCTGCTCAACAAAGATCAGCAACCATACGCGCTCTCTTAATACCTTTGACTGTGACGCTCTCCTACGTGCGTTCGCTCTCTTAGCAGCTGACCTATTCAATCCACAATTGTTGCTTTTGGTTGGCCTTTGATTTCAAAGAGAGTTTATATTATTACACCATTCAAAGTTTCTCTTACATCGTTTTAAATGAAAATATTAATTGCATTAAATATGACGAATCAGCAGAATAATTATATTATTAATCGACAGTAGTTGACAAAAACATATTTGTTTATTTGTTATTTGCTGTGTTCAACGATCTTTGATATAAAACAAAATACATACAACAACAGAAGTTTTTAATGCGCTGCTTGGGAAACTATAAAGTATCTACAGTTGGTCAAGTAATTGTATAATTTGATACTCTCTCAGAAATACGTCTATATATCAATTTCGAAATAATATAAAAACCTAGCAATGGCATTTTAATATGTATTTTTAATTACTTGACTGACTGTATTTGAAATTCCGTAAATTAATTCAAATAACTAAAAGGTCTTTGTGTCATCGAGTCAGTTTTCTTTCTTCCAAGTCAAATCCGCGCCTCAAGCATTGGTAAATACAATGGCAACGTCTCCAAATTATCGGATGTTGAACGATCGAAGCACAGGGCATGACGAGCTGACGTCATTAGTTGCCGGACACCAAAGGCCACGTCCTCGAAGCTAATGCGCTCACTGGGCTCCAGTTGCCAACAGTTGAGCAGCAGCTGGTAGAGATCACCATAGACATAGGCGGGCTGAGCTGGACGCACGCCAGCACGTAGAGCCTCGAGTAATTGCTGACCACTGGCGATATTCGCGTAGGGCGTTCCGCCCAGAGCACAACACTCCCAGGCGACGCAGGCAAAGGACCACACATCCGACTTGGCCGTGGAATGATGCTGATGTCGCAACACTTCGGGCGCCAGCCAGCGACAAAGATCCAGCTGCTGGCCATTGCCGTTCACATAGTGCAACGGCCCAAATACGCACAACTTCAGTTTGGAATCGTCGCCCACGTACACAGTGTAGCCGGATAATTGCCGATGTATTACCTGGCAGCTGCCCAGGTATGACATGGCGCTGGACAACTCGTACATCCACTGGAGAACCAGCTGCTCCGTGAGCGTGGTTAAGCGTGGAGCTGGCGCTGCCTGACGACTCTCGATCAAACGTCGCTTTAGACTGACATGCTGCAGCTCAAAGACAAGATAGAACCAATCTGCACTCGCGGAAATCCCATAGAATTCCAGTAGCAATTCGTGTCGTTGCAATTGCTTCAATTGTCGCAGTTCGCGCAAGAGTTGAGCCTGTGAGGGAGCACTTAGATCGTCCAGGGCAAGCACATGGAGTGCACAATCCTTGATGACCTCGCCAGAGATAACTCGGCCTGTGATAATCTCGCCATAGCGTCCGTCTCCAATCACATCGTTGGCATTCAAACGCAGAGCAATGCGAGGCAAACGCTCCAAACCCTCGACCACTGTCTTCAGCTGCTTTTTAAAACTCTCCAGCGTCGGAGGCAATTCGTCCTCGAGCAGATAACCATTGTTCTCCCTATCAATGATGGGCGTCTGTTGTGTCATCTCGTGGCCATTGCGACCGCGTACAGTCAAGCCTCGATTGTGACAGGTCTTGTAGCGCAAATAGAAGTATGTGATGAGGCTGAGAATTAGGCAGCTTCCAAAGATTACACAGGTGACAGCTAACGCCAACACCGAAGATTGTCCCTTCTCGAATGTTGCATAACTAAAGTCATCCAAGGAGCTGGCATGTTGCTCATGATTGCTCCGTGTGTAGAGCGTCTTTGTAATGTTCTGCAGTGTGCTCACCTATGTGGATAAAGTCATGATTAATCCAAGAGTACTTTTAAATACAATTCGAATAACTAACTAACAACTAAATCAACTTGACCATTGGACATATGGAAATGTCTGTCGAATTATTCAGTTAATCACTTTACATTGCGTTTGTTTTCACTGAATATTGTAAAAAATGCCAGACTATAAAATGCTTTGCTTTGAGTTTTCTAAGAGTTCACGTTTAATTTGAATTTCTTGCAAAATCAGCAGTTATGCATATTATTATGTGTTCAATTGTTTTTAGTCCGTAATATTTTATTCCTATTATATCTGGAACAATTTTTAACACTGAAGTTAAATGAACTTGAGTATTAACAAATATTTCTACAATTAATATGTGATGAGCTCAAACATTCCAAAAATTCTACAGCATAAACTATTCCTTTGTCCTTGACTCGTGAATAATGAAATATTAGAAATTATCTAAATTCAGGCATTACTAAAATATAAAGAGTGTCAGAAAAATCAAAAGATATGTGCTTAAAAAATCGAATATTCCCCTCCTGCTAGTTGGAATATCAACGTATTTAAATTGGAATCAGTAGGATATATTTCTATATCAGTTGGATCATAGAAAATGTATTTTAATATATCGAAAAATGTCAAACACTTGGCTAGTCTTCGTGCAAGCTTCATTATTCCTTACTTTTAAAGTAGAACTTCTTAAAATGTATAATCAATTGTGTTTCAATTTATAAAGTTTTCATCGATTTATAAAAGAAACATTTAATTTTCAAACTGGAATATGATTGGCTTTGTTTTGTATACAATCTTAAATTTAAAAATTGATTTGTATTCAGAAATAACTTCAACAAATATCATGATTATTATTGATACTAACGGGAAGATTATTTTATATTTGACATTTTATTTAAAATTTCTGCAGTTGTATTATTTTCAATCTTTTTTGACTATAACTTTGGGTTATTACTTAAATTGTCTTCATAGTTCTCTATTCTTTCTATTTTTTACTATTTCTAATATAACTTTGGGATTAATTTTGATGTTGTATTGTAAAATTGTATTCTGTTCCTTTTTTTTCGACAATTCTTTTCTATTCTTTCTATTTTCAATATAACTTTGGAAATTTCGGAATAAGTTTTATATAAAAATTTTTCAACTGCGTTCACGAAAAATGTCAACGAATCTTTTAAAATGTTAATGATATTTTTGCTGAGATCTAATCACCTGTTCACCTGTTACTTACCACGCCCAAGCTGATATGCACATGGGATTCCTGTTGTTGATCGCCAGAGAGTTTCTCCAGGGGCACATTGCGGTATCGTCCATATTTTCTGCCATCGCCGATGACAAAAGGCCGAGTGCGATTGTCCTCTGGCCAATTGTAGTTCAGCTCGGCGGCAATATAATAGGGAACTCCATTCTGTTGGGCCTCCTCCCAACTGCCCAGCAATTGTACGTCGAAGGGTTGACTCAGTGCGTCATTCACGAACTCCACAATGATGAGCAGTTGGGAAACGGGTCCATTGTTGTTGTGCACCGGCGACAATTCCACGGTTATGGTGTTCTCAGTGCGTGACAGAATCTTGGGCTGCACGGGAGCTGGACTGGGCAAACCCACCTCAGTTCTGGCCATTATTGTGGCGTGACCACATTCGTTCTGTTCCCGTTGTTGTTGCTGCTGCTGCTGTTGTTGCAAATCACAAATGGCAACAACACTGACATTGTAAAGTGTTGCCGGCTGGAGATCCGTGAGCTCGAAACTTGTCTCCGTGCTTTGTAATATGAACTCGGGCTGCTGAAATGCTGGCAACGTGGAATAGGATTCCACAATCTGACACTTAATGCGCGTGCTGGCGACTTGTGGAGTGTGTGGAGCTAAAGGATCTGCGCCGCCAGCTAATAACATTTTACTGGACTCGTAGGCATCCCAGACGAGGCTAAGCGTGTTCTCCGTGCTGTTGACCACGCGCAGATGATGTGGCGCTGGTTGCTTCTGCAGTGTCATCGAGTAGTAGGAGTGGACACCGACTCCTCCGCAATACTGCTCCTTGTTGGCCAGACAGCGAGTGTGACAGAGTTGTTCGTCCTGCTTCTCCTGCGGCTCCAGTTGATTGGCACAGAAGCATTTATCTGCGGCGAGCACCGCGAATTTGTCACCCTGATGCTGACAGATTTCAATGCACGTTTGCGGCGTTTTCGCGTATACGGATTCCTTAAGCAGATCCGTGCGTGCCGTATAGCAGCCCACGTAGTAGTATACGGGCTCCTCCTGAGCCGGAGCCTCTGGCAGCTCCTGCATGAATACACAGCACGCACCCAGCAGCAGAAGACAAACGGATGCGGGATGCCAGCTGGCAATTGGGCGGTGTCCACACTTCATGCTCCGACGGTGTCTGATGAACCGATGAGGCTTTGATTTAGTCCCCTATAAAGCTGGTAGCTTTGATTAAGCTAATTAAACACTATTTGCTGTCTAATTTAGACAATTTAAACGCTTATTTCGCTTAGAATGTTTTCCCTTTAGCGCGCTTTATGTTTTTTTCTTGCATTTTAAGCGCTGCTCAAAATGCGACTGTCGTTCTCGTTCTCATTCTCGTTGTTGTTGTTGCTGCTGCTTACCTCGTTTTGCTTTGACCATTATTACTGCTGCTGCTGTAGTTGTTGTTGTTGGTTGTTGCTCTCAGCAACCATTCCAGTTGACTAATCGCGCTGCCAGCGCCAACGCTGGCGTCACTCTCACAACTGTTGCTGTTACTTTTCATTTGTGTTGTTTACATCGCACACTAAACAAATGTCTGCTGAGTGGAAACAAGACAACTAGCACTTTAACATTATTTCGTGATCAACCTGAGTCTCCACTGACCTATCGTTGTCTCTGTCTGACACCTGTGCGACCTTTTGAGCACAGCTTTGACAGTCGCATGGCATTGCCAACAGTGTGTAGAAATTTTAAAGGAACAAAAAAAACAAATTCTGCCGCAACTCTTACCTAAGATTAATCAAAACTAATCAAAAAGTGTGATATGTTGTTAATTGAAATAATATCATTCAAGAAACTGCACCTGCTTTGCTGACATGTTGTCGTTAAAGTGTTCCAATTACATAGCGAACCGACAAGAGAACAAAGGCGAGCGTGTAACCAGTGTTGCCAAGTCAGCCTTTTACCGGATACATTTGGTTTGCTTAAAACTACTTCATTCGGAATAAAATACCAAATATTCTGAAATCAGTCAGTTTTTATGTTAATTTTCAAATTAGTCACCATTTAATTCTTTAATTTGCTTAAATATTATTCAATTGCAATAATGTGGCATCTTTATACAAATTTTACAATAGCGATATGGTGAATGCGAGAAATCCCTAAATTGTCTTATTCACTAAAACATGTCGAAGGAAATTTATTAACAAACATTTTGCGAGTACTGCTTGAAATAATCATGTATGTATTTCGAAGTTGATCATGTACACATCTTCACTAACAAGTACACACAAATGAATTGCCTTTCGTCTAATACATAATAAAGTTGGACAAAAACTATTTATCCTGGTTTCCCTTTTTTATTTTTAGCTTTCTTCTGTTTTTTTTTTTTTTGTCATCTTGGCAACACTGTGTGCAATTGACAGTCAAAGAGAGAATGAGAGCGAGAGAGCGCTGTTGGCGATCGTTCGCTCATTTGATTGCTCATTCAATACGTGAACCGCGGGGAGAGTTGCGTGTTCGTGCAGTTCAATTTGGTTGACAATCGCGGCGACTGTGAATACGCCGCGTTTACCTTCTAAAGCAATTTAATAAATATTACAACGAACAGAAAGAAAGCACACATACATATGTGTACAACATAGACATAGACAAATGTAATTATATTGTGTGTCCAACGCGTGTCTAGCATAAGTCAGTTTGGTTTTGTCGCCTGCAGACATTTCGTTGTTTTGATTGTGTGTTTCCAATTAGAATTTACAGCACTGGTCAACGGTGTAGCGACAAAAAAAAAGTTGTCAACGTCATCAGCAAATGCGGTGTGACGACTCAGACAGTCGATTTAAATGCGTTTTGGAAAGTCGAATATGTCAATATTCAAATGAAAATGAACTCAACTCGATTACGTGCTCACTTCACGCATTTACCATTTACCTGAAAAAATATCTACAGTCTGTCTGTTGGTTGTCGGTGCCAAACTAGCGCATATTTGAATTTATTTTTGGCAACATCTCATAATTGCAGGCCGCCTGGCATATTATTCCGTTGCCCCCCCCCCCTCCCTAACCCCCTTCCCGTTCCTATTCCCCTTTGCATGATCATGCCAAGACTCAAAAAGATATCTAAAGCGTACATAATTAAATAGAACTTGTGTAATTAACCGTTAGTTGAATTCAGTTGCCGCTTGCAATCTGACCAAAGCGTACACACATACATACAGTGAGTCAGGTAATTGTTTTGACAAAAGAAGAAAAAAAAGGTATTTTTAAAAGTGTTAAAAGTGAAACTCAATCAACCCAATTTCTATACTTTGATAATTTCATTGCCAAGAAAAGGAAGTCAAGTAGAATAGAGTAAATAAATTAAAATTCTAATAAAACCCAAGAACAGATCATTTATTTTGTTTGGTTTGTCAAAACAATTGTTTTTTGTTTTAACTTTTATTAAATACTATTACTTTTTAAGATTTTAATGTAGTAAAATTATAAAACAATTTACATTTATTAATATTTAATTTTGTTGGAACAATTTCTTGACTAACTGTATGCACCTCTATGTATCTCCACACACAAAGTAACATTTATTAAATCTTTCACATTTGTTTGTGTTTCTTTTTGCAGTAGTTTAAAACACCAAAAAAAAAACCGAAAAACAAAAAAAACAACAAGAAGAAGAAGAAGAATATCTAACGACAGCAGACAACGAAGACAATCATCACACACGCACACAACACATACAAATAAACCTACTCACACATGGAGAGGGCAACAATGGGCGGATCGGCGGTGCAGGTGATAAATGCATCCGAGGAGCACACATTCGTACTCAACGAGGATGCACTCAGCGAGGTGTTGATGCGGGACGAGGTCAAAGATCGTTATGTCTGCGTCGTCTCTGTGGCGGGTGCGTTCCGCAAGGGGAAGAGTTTTCTGCTCGACTTCTTTCTACGCTACATGTACTCAAAGGTGGGTGGAAAAGTTGAAAAAAGCAGTTGTTAAAATATAACAATTAATCCAATTACATCTTTTGCAGTATGTGCGACACGATGTCACGGATTGGCTGGGTGATGAGTCGGAACCGTTGTCGGGTTTTTCATGGCGCGGCGGCTCGGAACGTGACACCACCGGCATATTAATGTGGTCCGATATATTCCTGCACGATTATCCCAATGGCGACAAGATCGCCATCATACTGCTGGACACACAGGGCGCCTTCGATAGCCAGAGCACTGTGCGCGATTGTGCAACAGTTTTTGCCCTGAGCACAATGCTGTCCTCGGTGCAAATCTACAATCTCTCACAGAACATACAGGAGGACGATCTGCAGCATCTGCAACTGTTCACTGAATACGGCCGCCTGGCGCTGGCCGACACCGGCAAAAAGCCATTCCAGCGTCTGCAGTTCCTGGTGCGCGACTGGAGTTTTCCCTACGAGGCGGAATACGGAGCCTTCGGTGGCGATAAGATACTTAAGCGTCGCCTCGAGGTCTCCGACAAACAGCATCCGGAATTGCAGTCACTGCGTCGTCACATCTCGTCGTGTTTCACGGAGGTGGCGTGCTTTTTGATGCCACATCCAGGTCTCAATGTTGCCACAAATCCATCGTTCGATGGACAGCTCAGGGATATAACGCCAGAGTTCAAGAACAGCTTACGCACACTGGTGCCCATGCTGTTGGCACCGGACAATCTGGTCTACAAGGAGATCAGTGGACAGCGTGTGAGAGCACGTGATCTCATACAGTACTTCCAGTCGTACATGAGCATCTACAAGGGCAACGAGCTGCCCGAGCCGAAGAGCATGCTGGTGGCCACTGCCGAGGCGAATCATCTGACTGCCGTTGCGGCTGCCAAGGAGCTGTACAATCAACTCATGGAGGAGGTTTGCGGCGGCACACGGCCGTACTTAAGCACCGCCCACCTGGAGACGGAGCATATGCGTGTCAAGGACAAGGCGTTGTTTCAATTTGCCGCTAAGCGTAAAATGGGCGGCGAAGAGTTTACGGAGAAGTTTCGTCAGCAGTTGGACAGTGATCTGGAGGAAGTCTTTGTCAACTATCGGGCACACAACGAAAGCAAAAACATCTTCAAGGCGGCACGCACTCCGGCCGTATACTTTGCCTGTGCCGTCATTATGTATATAGTTAGCGGCATCTTTGGTCTGGTGGGTCTCTATACATTTGCCAATTTCTGTAACCTGGTAATGGGCGTGGCTCTGCTAACGCTGGCACTCTGGGCGTACATCAGGTGCGTAATGGACCGCTGATAGCGGAGAATTCCCCAAAATGCAAACTTCACTAAATCCAATCTCAATTCTACAGATACAGCGGCGAGTTAAGCGACTTTGGTGGCAAACTGGACGAGTTTGCCACGCTGATGTGGGAGAATGTGAGTAAAAGATGGATCAATTCAGTTGTAATGTTAATTAATTGAATCGTTTCTTTGCAGTTCATGAGACCCATATATCAGGGTTGCATGGAGAAGGGCATTCAGCATGTCGCCACGCATGCGACGGAGGCGGCACTTGGCGGCAGTGCATCCCGTTCATCCTCCACTGCTGCAGTTAATGGCAAGGTGAAGCGTTCATGAGAATACGCCCAATTAGCACAATACAAAACGCAGCCGTCTCCCGCTACAAAACAACAGCAACAAGCGACTAACAACAATAATAACAACAATGTTTCTTGCAAATCAAACAAGAATACCAAAACCAATAACAACAGCAACAGCAACAACAACAGCAGCAGTAGCAGTAACAATAACAACAACAACAACAATAATAGAGGCGCAGGTTTTTTAAGCAACATTTGGGGCAAGTTGAGCGGAGGCAATAGCAATAGCATGCCCCAAACGACGACGACGACGGCGGCCAACTGTCCAGCCTCCAACTCCAACTCATCAGTGGCCGCCACAAACAGTCGCAAAAAGCGGAAATCAAAGCGCAATTAATTAAGTCTAAATGCATCGTTTGGTCACGTTTGTTTACTTCTTAATTGTCGTCTACATTGATTTGTATAAATTGTAAGCCCTAAATGGATAGAAACAAAACACTAGCTATTAATTGCCCTAAAAGGAATATTGTTTTTTATATAACATACATTAATTTAAAAGCTCAGCGTAGCGCGAAATAATATATTAATATACATAATAATAATATAAATTCATACATATTTAGTAAGTGGCTCGTATTTGTTGAAATCAAATTTTAAATTGTTTTTTATATGCATATATATATATAGTATATGTAATTAGATGGAAAAAAGAAAACTTGAAACTAGAAACTTTCATGCTGTAATATAATGAAATTGCTTACGAATTTAAACTCGTTTAATTTCCATAATATTTTATCCCGTTTCTTATATTCTTATTATGTGAAGAATTCTTGCCCCCTCTCGCCTTTTGATATGTATAAATAAAATACACATTGTTGTTGGCTCGTTAAACGTACACACATTCATAATTTGCATTATTTTTTTTTGATTACCTTTATTGTTTAAACACAATGCATTGCCATTGCCATCGTCACAAAGTCACAATGTTGGTAAGGGTCTATTAGATTAATAAATAAGTTAAAGTAAATTAAATGTTTTTGATTATACTATTTGAAGAAAATTAAAATGCATGATGAATAGCTCAATCTAGCAGTTATATTTCGATCAGAAAAAACGAACATTAAAAGGCATTTTATTCATTCCTTCTTAGAGTGTTTACAGCAGCCGCCTTTCTCTGTTTTGACGTCTCCAGCTTCCATTTTCTTGCAACACCCGCCGCCGCCACCTGAGGTCTGGGCCGCCTTAGACGGATTACAGCCACATTTGCCTGGCGAGTTGCACTTGCAGCCCTCGGCACATTTCTCAGTCGTACATTTGCACTCTGGACAGTGAGTTCAAGTTTAATTCAATGTTAAATACTTTACTATATATAAGTATATAGAAATACTCACCCTTTTCACAACCAACGCAAGGCATTTTTAGTTAATTCTTTTTTTATTTTTCTATGTAAGCCGATTTGGCATATGAACTTTGACAGGCCAGGACTTTGACACTTGGGATTAGCGCATGCGCATAATATTGAGGGTTGCAGTAGACAAGACAATTGGCCAAAACATTGGCTGCATGTCATGCAGCTGGACAATTGATAAACCAATTTGTTGACAAGTTTTAAACAAGTGTTCGGTAATTTCTTTAATTTTATTCTATAAAACAGACTTGTTGAATTATGTAGGAATAAAAAGAATTTTAAATAAATTATATCCCAGTCTTCAAATAAAATTTCCTCGTCGCCCCGAAAGGGATTTCAATGTAGTTTTTTTTTTTAAATATAAAGTATTTCCCGAAGAGTATAACCCAAACTAAACATTGACAAGATTCAATTTTTAATTACACATCGCTTAAACTTATATGCTGTATTGTTTTTATTATTATTTGCTCATGATTTTTTGTTTTGTTTTGTTTTGTTGTTCAACATTACATATTAAAGATTTCGATCGTTTGCTGTAGCTTAAGACTAACATTTGATGCGTCCTCTAAAGGGTTGGATTTTCTTTTAATAATTTGTTTTTTCTTTTTTTTAACTTTGCCCTTTGTGTTTCACATGGACAACTTACTAGACTTATGTGCGTAATTACAATTAATTCTCACATAAACTAAAGAACGTTAAATGTCTGTTATGCAATTCGTATCGTTCAGCAATTTACAATGAAAATTGTTACACATCCTCGATTTAAAATTGTGGATTAATTATATAATATCTGTTCATTTGTGTCTAACATATAAGTAGTACAAGTGCATATGGATAGGATGGGGAAGGGAGCGAACAGGATAGGAAACTAAACCAAATGTATTTAGCAGCGTAAAACGTACCTAAAGGTTCTACTACAACATATATAGATATTAGCGTCTCGTAAGCCGTTTTTTCTCAACTTATTTGTTTTTGTTTTCATTGTATCATTTCACATTTCATTTATATCAATTACTTTTTATCTTTTGTTGCCCCGATTTGTTAATGCATTTCGTTTTTTTTTGTTTTTGGCATTTCGTAGTGCATAACAAGGTTCTGGCTTTGAATATGTGTGGAAACTTTTTACTTAACTATATATCATTCATTTTTGTTTTGTCAATTGGCAAATTTTGTGATTTTCTTTAAGTTTTGGACAATTTATTTATGTTCTTGGGAGTCTTAAAATAGTAACCTTTATGATTATTGCTAACAGTATGGATTTATGTATGTATATATTTATATATGTGTGTTAATGCATGCATGTGTGCCTGGGTGTGTGAGTGTGTGTGTGTATGTTTCTATGTTGCGGTGAGTGTGGGTGTATGAGTGTGTTTGTTTGAATTACATTTATATATTTGATTTTCGATTGTTGTTACCATTATAATAGTTATGTTTCTAGAGTAATTTGAATTTAGTATAACACTCATATTCAGAAATCGGTTGACTCCACATGGATCTGTGGGATTTATGGAGCGCCCGGGATTGCCTAAAAAGCAAACAGCACCAACCTTGGGTTCTTCAAATCATTCTTTACAACTTTTTCGACCTTTGGCCAAATGTTTGTAGTATCTAAGCGTGTGGCCATTATCATTCCAATGGCTTGCCGAAAAATAAAATGCTGAGCAAATCATTGAACGACAACTAAATTTGTGTTGGACTTGCCGCCTGGGATGTTGATGCAACGCCAGCAACAGAGCTGCTGGCAGCTGCGGAGACGGCACTCTTCACAACGGCAGCAGCCGCAGTTGCTGGCAACGAATCATCGAATTTAATCGCCTCCTGATCCTGTCCATTTGACCTGGACTTACTGGGCAGTGGCGACTGCAGATACATTTCCCTCACCATTTCAATATTATATCTGTCTTGCTCGTCCTCGGGCTCTGGCGGCGTTGATGCACCCTTGGGCCTTGTCCTGATTCCGACCGCAGCTGCAGCTGACGTAGATGCCTCAACGAGTAACTCTTCACTGGGAGCGTCTTTGCTCGTCGCTGAACTGGACGTATTTGCCTCTCGTTTGATAATGCTAAATATGCTTTGAATGTAGGATTCCATGGTGAGCAAAGTGCTGAGTCGCCGCTTGCGATCCTCGTTCACACGATCCTGTGCGGTCTTTTTGTTGACTGCTTTCTTATTCCGCTTGGGTGTCGGCTCCAGTTCATCTTCCAGCTCCGTTTCATCGTCGGATGAGGGAATCGATGCTTTCTCTAGCTTATCAGATGCCGATGTAGATGATGGGCTCTCCATGTGCTCATCCACGGTGTCAGCAACAGCCACTGTTTCAGTAGCAGGAGCGGAAGGAACTGTATCGGGAGTAGCATCGTCGTCAGCTCGATTAGACGATTCCATAGACACATCATCAGTGTTCGTCTTATCGACTGCCTCGACTTTCTTCTTACTTTCTTCCGAATTATCTATGTTATCCGCTTCGGACTGGACTGCCGATTGTGTTTCCTCCTTTTCCCTGAAGGAGTCTCGTTTTTGCTTCTTGTTCGGAAATTGATCTGCAAATAAAACAATACAATTATAAGAATTGTGCGCCATTCAATTAATAGCCAATCTCACCACGTTCTGCATCCTTCTTGAAGCGTTCGCTCTTGTTGAGCAATGCCCTCAATGATCCTCGCAGCTCCTTGCGCACAGATGTCGGAACACCAGTTGCCTGGGCAATAATACGAATGGCAAAGAGATCGCCGCACAACTCATCAATGTCATCCTTCGAGTGCATGCCATAGTTAATCGTGTAGATCATACGTGCGACTGGCAATTGTGCTGCCACCTTATGATAGTACAGCTCCAAGAATTCCCGCACAAAGGCATCCTTTAGCATACTCCGCTCATCCCTCAGCACATTGTGCAAATACTCGATCAGCAGCTGATTTTTCACAAGCAGTTCCGAGTATCTAAATGCAGATAAATAGTAAAATAGACCATATTTATATATACTTTCGAGATACCAGGCTATTTTAAATAAGACAATCGTAAATTAACTTACTTGTGCGTTAGGGCATTGTTGTGAATGCCAACCCAGAACTTGGGAAAGTAGTTGAAATGCAGCGGTGTCGACTCAATGGCCACCAGGCAATGCAGCTTGACGAGCGTGTCGTTGAGGGTGCCCGTGTTGATGCACATACGTAGCATGACGTCGATGAAGTCATGATATGGCCTATAGAAGCTATCAACCAAAGCATCGTACTCGACATCGAGACCACGCGGTGTCAACTCGGACAATGCAATGCACATTTGCACCATTGGCCGCGGTGGACGCGGTGAATTCTTGGCACCCTGAGGCCAGGGTGTCTGTTTGGCACCACGACGGGGAAAATATGGACCCAACGGTCCAATGGCATTGGGTGCATTTGCCACGGACAGATGACAGTTGATCAAAATGGGCGCCAATATGTTGGTGGCCTCGAGGCTAGTGTTTCGCACCAGTTCCTTGAGTACCTCCAATGCCATGCGACTGATCTCGGGCGAGTTAAATGTATTAAGCAGCGTGGCCAGACGCTTGATGGCATCGGGCAGCGCCTTGGCCAACGCCGAGTGTTGATGCTGTTGACGCAGAAAATGCTGTTGCTGCAGCTGCATTTGTTGCAGCTGCAAATGTTGTTGCATCTGCTGTTGCAGCTGCTTCTCCTTTTGCTGTGGCGTCTGCGGCGCCTGGGTGCACTGTGTCTGTTGTTGTTTCTGCAGCAATTGTTGCTGCTGCAGTTGCAATTGCTGTTCCAGCTGCTGTTGTTGCTGCTTCTTTTGCGCCGGGTTATCTGTGCGCATACGCAACGTGGCCAACAGCAACACCATCTCCCCAAGCAGATCCAATAGATCCCCAGCCACATGGCAGGCGGTGGCCTCGTGGTGCATGGAATGTAGCGTGTGCAGCGCCTCAAAGCACATCTCAATACCGCCATTGAAGATGACCAGCATCCGATCATCGTCGTTGTCCACTGGAACAGTTATATACAAATTTTTATTACAATTAATAATGAAACAGACAATATTAATAATAATAATACAGCTAATAAGACAATACATCTGTTGTTTAGTCATTTTGAAGTGTGCCTTCTTTAGCAATTTAGTCATCTTTTATTAGACAATAAACAAATGCGAAAGATGATTCTTTATTTAAGACATTTTGTCAATAAAGTGAAGCGGTTCAGACTCAAAAGAACATGAGCTATATGAATTCGGTTCATGGTTCATTTCGATGTACCCGAAAAAGAACTTGTTCGATGGAATTTGACTTTGAACTGCTTTGCAGACTTGATTTTTGACACGACATGAACTTTCGTAATAATGTGGAAATTCAAAACAATTGTATAATATTCCTGTTATCTTAACTGAACTATTGAACTAATACCAATTATTAAACTGTAATAATTAATTAATTTTATACAGTTTTCTAAGGTTTCTACAAGAAAGTAGTCCGATTTTAACAATCAAATTGATTTGCTGGAAATATATGTATGTATGTACATACATAACATCATAACAATAACTTACCGAGTATTTTGAGAGCACTGATCAACGTGGACCAGGAGACCCGTGCATCCAGACTGCTTGTGTAGGCCACAATCACGGATCGTCTGAAGGCAATTACATCTAGTTTCTCCTGTTCACTGGCATCAGGATGGCGGGTGGCAAACAATGCCATCAATTTGAACAGCTCATCGACAGCTGCGGCATATTGTGTGGGATGTGGCGTGATGTTCTTGAAGGCCCATTGCAGATTTTGATGCTGTGCCAGCTGTCGGGTGAGTGCCCGACTCTGTTCGCAGCACAGACGCAATAGTCCATAATAGGCTGGCAGCATGGAGCGATTGTAGGTGACAATCTCCGAGTCATCGTGATCGGCACTAAAAAGGCAACTGTTAACGCAATTCCATGGTCATTATCTTATGGTTCTTACAGTATATAATTAAATGCAATGTTGCGCGTTATCTCCGGGCAGTTGGCCACCTGGGCCGCATTTTCCGGGCAATCGACGAGCGAGTGATGCCAGAATGTGAGAAGTGCATGCTTGTTGTGATGCGCCGGAACGCTGGGTTCAGAGAGACGCGGATGGAACAGCTCCCACAGGGAGCGCATAAACGAACCTATCTGTAAATTAAAAAGGAAAGAAAAGCGGTTAACTTTAGCTGAAAACAATTCGCAGAGATTCGCGTAAAAGCTGTCAAACTTGCCATTAGTTTTTCAGTCTTTGAAACCATACAGTAGCTGAGTAGATTGAAATATGCAGTCAGCTTGGTGGTGCCATGTGCTCCAATGTCCGCATAAACGCGTGCCGGTCGCAACAGACGCAGCAGCAATGTGATCACCTGATGCAGCACCACTTGGGCATCGCTATTGATGTCCCTTCAAATGAATGGACATATTTAAATCGCTATCAATTTCAAAGGATAACAACATTTACCGATAACTGTGCGGATTGAGGGCCAACAACTTGTGTTGTGAGTGAGCCCGAAAGTTGGCACGAAACGGTTGCGATGGCACCAAAGCCACCAGCAAACAGGCGGCAGCTATAAATGTGAACACAAGCTCAATTAGTTATATATGTGTCATCTCTTATTGGATAAAGTTCAGTCAATTTCATTTACCATTTCTTACGCGCGTATTGTCATGTGCGAGCAGAAACTGTTCCAGCCATTGCTCGGCCGACTGCAGTATCCAGGCATGTGCTATCTTATTCTTGGTCGCCTGCAGCGACAGCCAGTCGAGCACGGATTGGGGACAATACTCGGCAGCATCCCACATTCGCGGCAGCACAAGTTGTGTGAAACAGGGCAGTCCAACGGGACCACCCTGTGTCTCCGTCAGCAGCGTGAGCAGCTTAAAGAACGGTGCACACAGCTCGGTGTGCTTGGTGACCGAGGCAAAGAGCATGCTGATGATTTGTGTGGCCAAACGATCGTCCCAGCGGCAGAGCGCGTGGATTAAATGCTTTGTCTGGTGCGGATTAATCCCGTCCTTTATTTGCTGATACAGAAATGGAAAGCCCTACGAAATATGCATGTAAATCTTTATGTTAATAGGGACGTCAGTGTGATTCGTCATGACCAATACCAATAAAATATTTGACTTAAAATCTAGATGTTAATTGTGGGACGTCAGTGTAATGCGATATGATTAATAGTAATGAATTATTAATAAAATCTATATGCTAATTGATCAATTATAAACGTGTTCTTTTTTTTTGAGCGTGCAGGGAAATTAAATTATATTCTTGATCTCAAATGCAACTAAAAGATTTATTACATATTTAATACCCTCTTTCCACTACAAAATTTATGTTGTTTCTGGTTTACCTGTTTCACATTATTTGTCAATATTAAAAGTGTTTTACCTTTGTTGCCTCTACAGTTCTTTAAAAATGTACAAAAAGTACATAAAATATGTAGTAGAAAGAGGCTTGTTGACCTTTTTATCATGCAACCTACATTTGATTCCATATTCATTAGAATCACATTTTTTTCACTTTTGCAAACGTATTTACAGTCGCTCCCAGCATATTGGACTGCATTTCCTATATTTAATAAGTACTAGTTGTGGTCCAATAAAACGGGAGCGAGTGTAAATGTTTATGTTTATGTATACATGTGTATTGCTTCAAATGCTTATAAGCAAACACATAAATGTAGTTGGCAACACTTTCAGATGTTGGTAAACACATGTGCATAGGTTTGTATACAAATGTAAACAAGCATATTGTTGTATGCACTCTCAGTTACAAAAAGTATGAATAATTTATGTAAAATATATGGTAAATGTGCTAAAAATGCATACAATTATATACAGTTCGACTTGGTACTTAATGCTGATCAAAATTAAACTAAATACATAATAATTCAGATGGATGAAGTCGCCTTCAACCAGTCGAATTCAAAGATAGAGAGATACACAGGACACATGACTATAGAATTAACATGCTTAACACAAAATCTTTAATTCAAATAATATATCTTTAATTCGACTCTCTTTTGAGCGATCAAGAGTGTAGAAATTATTAGTGGGTTCAGTAAATACAAAATACATGCAAATGCAACCAGGAAATCTTCATCTTTCATTGATAAGCGCTTTCAAAATAAAAATATACCCAAAAACCAATAATAAATATTTCTAGAATTCGGCGCAGCGCTTGATCTAGTAAATATATAAGCGATGAAACAAAGCAAATTAGTTATAAATCGGATTGATTTGTATCGTTTGATGGTTTTATGGATCGGTAATTGATATGGTAGTGGTGCTTGGATGATTTGTTGTTAGATGGAATAAATAACGCTTTCGAGCTTTTTCAGCATCACCTTTCCACCGGCAATAGCATTGAAGTCTTTTGGCGATAGACGTAACCGAAAGTCCGTGCCACGCGAACGCTCCACGAGGCTAGCACACAATGCAATCATTTTGTCTAATGATGCTGGACGCATCTTTTCAACCGAAAGCGCCTCATCCGAAGAGTTGTCCTCGTTGTCGGAGCTAATGTCGATCTGGTTTAAAGAATTACAGATTACAGATTAATTAGTAACTTTTTGAACAATATCGTTAAGTTGATAACTTACACTATCTGTTTGCTTATGGCCCAGATAGAAGTCGACCAGGTTCTTAAGTACGCCAACGCGCAACAAAAACATGGCCTCCTCATCTCCCATGCGCGAAAACTCGCACATCAGACTAAAGTACTCTGATAGATGACGCAGATGGGAACGTGCTCCGTGCTCCAGCAGCGAAATCAGAGAGCTGATGAAACGTGTCACACATGAGGCCTGGCCAATCAGTTCTCTGTCATCCTCGTCGGTTTCCACGCCCAGATAAAGATCCGCGTGCGAGCCACTAAAATTAATTATGAAAACAATTTACTAAGTTTTAAAGTTTCTATAAGTAATTCGTTTTAATCATTTACCGCAGTCGCTGTATGACATGAATGACCAGCCGCTGAAACATTTGACGGACCATTTGATTTGGACATTGAATTAGCACTTGGACTGGCCAAAATGGTTCTACGGACATGTGCGAAAGAAACCATTCGCAGGCCTCTTCACTGGCATTAAACTGCTTGGTCAGCAGCTCCACCCACGGCACCATTGTGGGCTGTAAAATAGAGAGATTTAAGAGAAAAATCATTGAAGAAAACTAAATGGAAATATGCTTACCTTCTCCTTGGCGTGTATGAATGTTTCAATGAAAAATGACACTGACAGCTTGGCGGCCATGCAGGTGACATCTAATTCCGAGATTAACGTCTGTGGTATGTGGCCACAAATCTGCCACATAAAGCTGAATAAAGCGAGATACTTTGATGAAACAATTGGGTATTTAATGTGTTTTCAATTTTAAAATGTGTATAATTTGTTTTAACTCTTAAAATTCAAATATTTCCTTGATTTATTTTAACCCTTCGTATGGTCACTCAACTCTTCTCATATATTTTGGAATTCAGAATAAAAATAAGAAATGTATTTCTTATACTGAATTTATACTTTAGACTTTAGAACTTTCCCTCGACTCCTTTTAGTAGCTGTTAAATAAATAATTAAATTGCACAACTCACTTGAAATACGTGTGTTCGAAGATATTACGATCTTGCAGAAACTGTCGATTGTCCTGCCAAATCCAATCTTCTAAATCCTTGTTTAACAATGGACGAAACTGTTGCTGTTGTTGCTTTATGGATCCTTTGGCATCCGCAACGACGGCCGCCTTCGAGGTTGACGCCTGCGGTTCTTTGTTGTTATTCGACTTAAAATTATCACAATTGGCTGTTATTTGCTCCTCCTCCTCCTTCTTATCCATTCCTTTGAGGGAATTTTCTGGTTTCTCCATGTTCTCCTTGTCGGATTGTTTCGTTTCCTCCAGCTTCTCTACATCCATTTCTGACGTCACCGATTCTTTCCGTTGTGCCACCTCCGATGACTCTGCCACTGTTGCCACACATTTATCAGGCTTAATTATCATCTCCACTTCCGTTTCTGGTTTTTCCTCATTGGTGGGACTTGGCGTTGGCGTCGCCAACAACTCCGAGTGCCGACGCTGCAGATGCTCAGGCAAACGACGCTCATAGAATAACATGTAAGCCGAGTTGGTTTTCTCAAAACTAAAGTCCAAATACTTTTCAGTCACCGAGTCGTAGGTTTTGCTCTAGAAATTGATTGAGTTTAAATACAATTTCACAATTGAAGGCATGACAAAGAAATTCTTACCGTCATTTCGCCGCCAAAACATTCGGCTGCAATTTGCGATGGATCAAAGGGTTTGACCTCCGCATCATTGAAGAGGAACCACCGTTCGTGCGGATGATAATTGCTTTTCGTGCGCTCCTTTATAAAACTGTAATAGTGTCCGCCGTCCGCAGTTCCAGTGTGCACAGTGACGCCAACCAATTCGTACCTGTAATGAAAGAAATTACGTTTTAAATTGAAAAAGCTAAATCAATGGACTCCCAATAATTACTCATAGCACTCCTCGATGTCAGCGTCCAGTGTCGCTTCAGCCTTTTCATTCTCAGCCCCCACATCCTCCTGCTGTTCCCGTTCCCGCTGTCGCTTCTCGCGATCCTCCTTATACTGCTGTGGCATCAGAGTCTTCTCGACGTAATGGCACATGTTCAGCCTCAAAGGGAACGAGAAGTGTGTATTGACCTTCTCCTTGAGCATGGTGACCATGTTGAAGGTATATCGCATCGTATTGAAGCAGAGTATCTGTGGCAGCTTCTTGAAGCAAGCACGCTTCTCGGCCCGCACCTTCTTGCCACACTGCGAGCACGTGTACATGTTGTCGCCCTCCAGGGTGTCCTTGACGGTCACCTCATCGAGGGACTCCTGCAGATTGCGCATATCCGCCACCTGGCAGCGAACCGTGTAGAACTCCTCGGCGGTGCGCGAGACATGGCCACAGTCCAAAGAGACGACATTGTTGCTCAAGGTGCCACAAAATAAACGCTTCACCAGGTGCTTCAAGTCTGGCGTCATTTCCTCCAGCTTTGACACCAAATCAATAAAGAACTCAGCCATATCCTTTTGCTCGCCCGTGTTCAGAGGCTGATGATCCATCTGATAGACACGACAGAAGCTGCGCGGATTATACGCTTTGCGCTCCGATTCCAGCAGATATGCAAACATCCGTTGCAGCTCCAACAACGTGGGCGCATGCTTGTGAGCGCCGGCGGGCGGCAATCGTAAAATCGCAGCACGCGCCTGCGGCATCATGTATAAATGCTGGATGCACGAGGCCATATAGCAGGTGGCGCCCAGATTCGTGAGGCCCACATAACCGCACTCGGCGCGTCCCTCGTCGCGTGGCCAATAATCCCAGGGATACGGCTGCTTGGGCCCAGACTTGTGCTGGGCCAGCAATCGACCATGCAGATAGCTGTAATTGGTGGAACAACCACGGCACAATTCCACCAACAGATCGTAGGCAGCGGCACGGGATGTTGCCGATTTGCACTTGGGCTTCTGGCGATTCGACGGCGACGGCATCTCGAAGAGAAACTCTATTAACTGCTCAATGAAGCTTAGTGCCTTGGGCCTGTACTTGTAGCTGGTGTCGTATTTGATCAGATTCGACATGAGATTAAGCAGACCGACCAGACCGTCATCCTGGTAACCGTGACGCAGTTCGTGATAATCACGACTGAGGATGCTTTCGGAAATGCTCTCGCAGAGCAGTTCAATGTCGATGCGTTCCTCGGCCACCATTTCGGTGGTCAGCGTGTCGACGAGTCGCGCCAGCAGCCAGAAGTAATCTCGGCAAGCAGGTCCATATGGTTCCTTGCCCTCCTCGGAGAGCAGGAACTGTGTGTGCTGCACCGAGGAACTCATCTGCTCGGCACGTGGCAACAGTGCAATCAGTTTGTGCAACAAAGGCGCCAGCAACAGACGATAGCTTTGCGCATTGCCCAAACAGATGCGATAGAGTCCGGCACAGATCTCGCGTCGCACCGCCGGCTCCGGATCTTCGAGTATGAACTTTTGCAGCCAAGTGCATTGCTCTGGCTGCGACCAGAGCAGACGACGTGCCTCCGACGAGGCGTGAACAAAGCTCACCAGTATGTTCATAGTGAACTGGACGAGTTGAGCGCGTCCCCAGAAACCAGTGCGCAACTGATGGAACTGATAGGGAAACAACAATGAAGTGGCGCCCGCTGACAACTGATGATGGACCTCGTCGTTCAGTATGCTGGACAGACGCTTCAGGCACTGCGGCACCTCCATTAGCTGCAGCATAAATGCGTGCGGTCGTGACATCAACACATGCACATCCTGCGTCTGTAGTTCTTCGAATCCCAATAGCCAAAGAATGCGCAACAAGCTGGCCAAGCAGTCGTGTCGCCACTCATTCAACGCCAGCTCCTTGGCGTGTGCGCTCTGCTGCAATTGCCCGGCACTAAAGATCTCGTATAGATGCTGCAATCCTCCGCATTTAATGAAAGCCTCACTCCACTTGCTACTCTCGCCGAGCAACGCACTGCGCACTGGTGTCGTTTGAATTGTTGTCGTTGTTGTCGTTGCAATTGTTGCCACCGGCGAGGGTAACGGAGGCGTGGCACAACCCAATGGTCGCTCCTGATCCATACCATCGCTGGTCTTCTTGTGTCGCTTACTGTTCTGCTTCGGTTGATTCTCTTTGTCGCCGCCGCTGACAAGTTCGCTGACTTCCACATCGCTGCCAGAGCGTGGTGTCGACGTCAGTGTGGTTTCCATCTCGCAAACGCCAATGCCGCCGCCTCCAAGTTGTTCCTTGCCGCAGTCACTGCTGTTACCGCTGCGCTTCGGTTCCGGCGGCTGTTCGTTGCTGTTGTGTCGTCTGTTGGTGTTCTTTTTGGAACGCGGCTGTTCGCTTATGATCAAGTTGCCATTGGAACCAGCACAGCCAGCATTGACTTGACGTGGTCCACTGCTTAAAGCCAAACTCTCCACAATGTGCAGCGAGTACATGAACTTTTGCAGATTGCTGGGATCCAGCAGCTCGTTGAACTTTTGCTTGATTTGTTTGCGTTTGTTGGACAATTGCTCCTGATCGCCGGCAGCGTCCAGTTGCTGCAGCTCGGCAAGATCATTGACCAGATTCTTGAATGCATCTAGGATGTGCGGATTGGTGGGCAGCATGGCCAGTATGTCCCAGACACGGCGCGACAATAGCTGCGCCTTTGTATGATGCTGCAGATGCACTGTCGACGATTGCGGCTTCATGTCGCCCAGCGTTTGCATTAGACAGAAGAGTTTCTCGAAGTACTTGGGCTGCAGCAGCAGCACGGTTGGCAGGCATTCCTTAGGCGGAGGTGGCAACATCGATGGATGCTCGACATTCGTCTCCTTACGCCGTGCTCCCCTTCCTCCCAACGAGACATACACAATTTGATTGTCCTTGAAGCCGGCATCGCCAAGCGTACGCTCATCATAATCAGATGTTAGCTCCTGGCCCTGTGTAATAATTCTCAAGGGGCCATCGCTTAATAGCAGACCCAAAACGGGGGCTGCCATGCCCGACTGAAGACTCTCCCACCACTTGGACACCTCCGCCTTGAGGTCCGCAATTAGATCGCAGGCGTGCATGTGCAATAGACTCTTCTCCGATAACCCCGCCTGCTGTAGCACAATCCTCAGCGGCGGACCAGCACCCTCGTTCTTCAAATTGCTGTGCGAACCAATGCCTTTGCCCTCAATTGCCCAGCGACGCAGGTGGAAGGCATAACGGCGCCTGAATGTATCCAGATGTGTGTTGAGCAGCAGTAAACCACGTTGCACTCGCATTAAAGCGTTCTCATCCTCAATGCTGTGAAGGGAGAGAAGATTTCATTTAGTTCTCGGTAATTAATTAATTAATTTTAACTCTTATTTTTGATCGCAGCTCTTATTTATATTGAGGAAAACTCACCTTTCCAGCGCTGTGGCTGCCTGCACCAGGTTGTCCATGCACTGGGAGACAAACTCCTTTTCCAGACGCAACTGTTGTCCCATATAATACATGTTGATGTATTGAATCGCCGCCAGGGACACTTCATTGCTTTGGGCGCGCAACGCAATTTTCCAAAGATGGTACATTCCCACAGCACTCGAGTTGGCCGTGATAGCATCGCTGTGCTTCTCATACTCGGCCATTGCAATGCGCGCAAAGCTGCACAGTTGTTGGAACAGACCCAGTGCAACCATGGAGAACTCTTCTGGTCGCAGTTCTGGTAATTTCTTTAAATACAAATGCTGCAGTGCATCGATGCCAAGAGCATGTTGATCGCCACCCTTGGTTTGAGCTTGTAGCCACGAGAAATAACAGTCCGAGCATTCGGGATCATGTGCTAGCCACTCCCAAAGTGCATCCAGTTGTTCCAGCGTCAGGCGAAAGTTCTTGGGCGAACCCACGGATGAGAAGATCGATGACAGAAACTGCAATCTGACGGATACCTGCGTCTTGTGCGAGTACAGCTGTAGGCCAAGATGTTGCTGCTGTTGCTCGCCATTCTGATTGATTAGCAGCTCCGCATGACGCCTGGCATAATGACGAATGTTGTTGAAGAAGCACTGCATCATGCGATGATTGCGCTCCGCCCACAGTGTCATCGAGTGTGTGTCCGATGGACGAAACTGTTGGAATGATGCAAACAACTTTGGCAACAATCTCAAGCTAACGATCACACTGCGATTGTTGGCCACGTTCTGAAGGCAACCCTCGATAAACTTTGTGCGCAGCTGGCGATCCATGCTGAAGCACAGGAGAGTTGCAAGTGCCTTCTCAGCCTCTAGTGCGAGGGATTCGCCCAGCTGTCCCTAAGAAAAAAGGAATAAATAAGAATAAATTAAAACAAATTTGTCAAGTTATTAAATACACATTAAACTTATATTTTGAAATCTAACTTAAAATGTGAATAGTATAAAATGCTCTACGTATTTATATTAAACTATAAAAGCGATAATTACAGTTCAACTCATTTCCTTGCTAACATAAAACTATAACCGATGCAACTATCCGATTCCTAACTAATTCGATTCTAGGAATATTAAATAATATAAATATTGACTAAAATTTTTACCACACAAAATTCACACAAAGTTTCTATTACATTATAAAAGCAAGAATTGATTTTTCACAACTTATTTCGTTATTATTTTCCAACATAACAATAAAATACAACTGATTCAACTCACTGATTATTTTCTGCTTAAATTCTAAGTTATATTAAAGCATATAAGTTAGTTAACTTAAGGAAATAAATGCTGCTTTATACATATTTTAATAACACTTGTCCCTTTTCAAATAAAATCTAATTCAACTTAGAATTGACGGGATATAAAAAAATATTACACTTTTACAACAGAAAATTCTAATATTTGCATTTAGTAGTGGAGGAAATGAGTAATATATTTTTTACATGATTCAATTAAGTTATTCTTTATTTTATTAGTTTTTTTTCCAACTCAAACCTATAACTTGTCGATTTAATTCCAATTATATTGAAAAAGCTTTTGAAGAATACCATAAATATTGTGCCTATTGAAAAATCCACAAAATTCGAATATTGTTTAAGTTGTTCAATAGTTGTTAATAGTTCAAAGTTTAACTTATGATTAAGAATAAAAAAAACTTTAATTGTTAAACAGAAAGTTGCTTAATATTGATTTTCCCAGAGGAAACACTTCTAATACACTTACAATTTTATCGTCCTGTAGCAAATCCCACAACAGCGTATTTCCCGGCTGGCAGACGTCATTAAGCTTGAACGAAGGCTGATTATTGCTCGATGCCGTGCTGCTCGCCTTGGGTGAGTTCTGTTGCTTGCTGCTCACTTCCATTAGATCCCCGTCGGAGTCGGACTTTGATTTGCCAGCGGCAGCAGCGGCAACAGCGGCTGCTGCATTGGCCTGTTGTCGAATAGCTGCCAAAGACTGTTGGGCATTGCCCGTGGCAACAGCGGCGGCGGCAACTGCAGCTGCAGCAGTTGCCACATTCGTTTCCCCGGATTTCTGCATTGCCATGGCCGATTGGGCGGCCATTAAAGCAGCGGCTGCTGCGGCAAATGCAGGGGCAACATCACGACAATTGGACGCAGTCACGCGTCCGCCATGCGAATTGACAAGTTGTGCCAATTCCTCCTCGCATGGCGAAACATCCTCGTCGTCAAAGTCGGCTAGATTCTTTTCCGACTTGTTGCTCATGGGCGAGGAGTAACTGCCGTCATTCTCGGCGCCGCTCAGAAGTTCACTGATATTCGTTTCTGCAATGGCCCGTATATAGGGTCCTTCGCCGTGCAAATGCTTAAGCACAGCGGCAGGCACCAACTGATGACTGGCGCCATCGCTGCACTCGTCACTGTCCGGCAAGAGTTCGCCATCGCCATCGGCATCGCCGTCATCGCTGCTTGGCACATCCTCAGCGCCGTCCCAGATCTCGACCAGCTCATGGGGCAGCAAAAGTTGCTGCTGCTTGTTGCCAGTCTTAGGCCGACGTCGCTTGATATTTGTTTTCTTGCGATGAAGCTGCAGCTCTAGAGCAGCACGAGATTGCAGCTCCTCCTCACTGCTCGTGTTGTCGATAATATTAACAATGCGATGGTTTCTGTAGATGCAAAAGCAGTGCATTAATTAAACATACTCAAATATTCTTTGATTAATCCCTAGACTTACTTGATGTCCACCTTGGTCATGTCCTCGCCGCTCAACTGCTTCGCTTTCTCAGTTGTGGGATCGCAAATGTGGCGTCTGTGACGTGCCTGTTTACAGGGTGTTACCCCATCGACGGGACTCTTTTGGCCACCACCACCGCCGCCGCCTCCTCCTCCTCCTCCACTGGCGATGCTGCTATCATCGGCACCCACATGATCATCCTCTGTGTTGCTGCCCTCAATGCTGCCGCTGTCCGAACTGGATGCGGTCACATTTGAGTTGAGCAAATGATCTTGCATCAAATTCATTTGACTGCGTGAGCAATCCCGTGTCCAAATCAATTTTGTCAATGCGGATGCTATGTAAATGCTCTGTTCGGTGTGCTCCTTGGGATCCATGCGGCAGAGCAGCGAGTACAAATGCATGGCTGGTCGTGGTGCCAGATTTTTCACTAGAGCTGGCAATATATCAAATATGGTTTTCGAGCAATGCTTTAGCTGTGTTGCCTGCCAAATGAGCTTGATGTCCTCCTCCGAGATTTGATTCTCGACAGCCAAAAAGTTAAGAAGCACATGTGCCTGCTTTACAATCTCCACATGTAAATTGGGTCCAAACAGATGCTGCACAATTTGATTCTCTGTTAGCCAATTGGCAATGCGCTGTCCAAAGAGCTCCACTTCATTAACTGTTTCAGTTGTGCAGATTTCGTTAAACAGATTGATGTGAGCATTAATTTGAGCCATGCCTACAGATGCCAAAAGGAAAGTTGGGAAAAGTTTAAGTTGAATAATAAATAAAACAATATATAAATAAGTTCTCAGTCAGTTGACAACTCACCCGCCAATCGCATTGTCAGCGTGGTTGATGTAAAGTACTTGAAAGCCAATGCCAGTCCCTCCGTATCAAAGTTAACGGCCACATCCAGCGGATCACGCATGGAGGACCACACAAAATCGGCCATGGCCCGTGTGGCGGCTGAGCGAAGATTCTGATCGGACAGCTTACACATATATTGTAAAATTCGGCTGCGTAACGGCACAAATAATTGCGTATTGCAGTGATAGTTGAGCCAGAGCTTCACATTCGACACTGTGGCCGTCATGGAGTGTGCGGTGGATACGGGCAAATCCGGATGTTCAAAGCACAGCGACATGGCGCCAAAGCCGCCCGAATTACAGAAAAGGCTAACGTTACGCAGCAGGTAAATGGGAAGATCATTGTCATGCAGATCACAGATTAGAGCCAGATGATGTGCCTCCTCCGCTTGTAGATCATCTAAGCGCGAGTGCATGCCATGCTTATGGGCAATGTATAGCGGAAAGTTGAGCAGAAATACTTTGGAGACGAGCACAAGTAGTTTCTCCACCTCGGGGAGTATCCATGGCTCTTCTGTGTATTGTGGATGCGTCTTCATGCTGGTAGGTGGGGGTGGTGGTGGTGGCGTTGATGGCTGTTTCTTGGGTGGACCCGGACCATCGCCAGACGCCCGATTCTCCCCATCGCCGGTGGCTTCTGCGAGTGTTGCTTTATCATCACCAGCTCTTGATGTTGGCGGTGAAGATGACGATGTAGACTCTTTGTGCTTGTTCTCGACGTCGTCATTGTCATTGTGGGACTCTTTTTCGAGCTTATCGGATGCGGGTTTCCGTTGTGCCTGGGCGACAACCTGTGCTGCGCTGGCCGTCAAACGCTTGTAACTGTCAATCAGATGATCGATGTGTTTCAAATGTTGCACTGTGAGGCATATGAGTGATTGCACCACCAGATTGAAGCGATCATAGTTTTTGTTATCCCGATATAAGCACATACACTGACGCTGTGGCCACGATTGAATGTAGTTGAAAGTCGTCTCAATTTCACTCTTTAGCAGCAGCTGAAACTTAAGATCCGAACTGGCCACGCGCACCTCATCTGCAAAATAAAGTGTATGTATGTTGTATGTGAAGGGGGGAAGAGTGGGCGCACGTTTAGACAGTTCTCACTGTGTAAATGCCGACACATTACAAGCAAAAAAAAAAAAAAAAAAAATTGCGCATACTTACACAGCTCCAATAGATTTTGGAAATCGGCGCAAACCTCGCACATCGTTCTGGCTTGTGCAACTCCACAAAAAGCTGTGGCTGCTGCTGCTTCTACTTCTTAAGATCTGTTTGCTTTACCGTCGCCGTTGCCGTCGTTGCCTCCTCCACCACCGCCAGCGTTTGCCGTTGTCGCCAAGTGGAATTTGTTGGTGGGCTTTTATTCGATCTCTTCAGTACTTGGTTGCGTCCGTGCAATTCCATTTATATTGCGCACTCAATGCCACTCACTCTCATGCACACAACACTTCAGCACTTCTCTAACATTGCATCCAAAAGTACACCTAAATTCTAGTAAATTTTTATGAATTGATATATTTTCTAGATATATTTTCTGTCGATAAGAAAAATCGCTACTAGATGAGCGATAGACAGCCGGAGAATGTGGTGGTGAAACGATTGGCTTGCAATACAACTCTGTTTGAATGTGGCATACGATGTTTTTATCTTATAATTTGTTTCCGATATACAATTGCAGTATCGATAAATCGCCGCCGCTTTCAGCAATTCATTCTAACAGCGGCATTCATTTGTTTACATGTTTTGTGAATAAAAATTTCAACAAAAAATCATTATTTAATATGGACGAGTGTTTAATGGAGACTAGCTCACCCACCGAGGCCAACGCTGAGCTAAACTTTAACATGGAGGATGAGAAATTGCCGTTGCAAGAACAACGCACGTCTGCCGGTGTTGGCGGAAGCGTTTCAGCTGCGGACGGCAGTGAGAGTCAGACTGCAGCCGGCGTTTGTTTTTGGTGCGAGCAGAGGTTTTTTTTATTGATAATAAAACTAATATTTGTTTACACTCTTCATTTTCAGCGGCAAGGATCGCAACCTCAATGCGATTGAGCTGCTGTGTGCAACGTGTTCACGATGGATACACGAATCATGTATTACCTATCAATTGGGCAAGGGGAAAATATTGCCATTTATTACAAACTATATATTCGTGTGCAAAAACTGTTCAGCCACGGGCCTGGAGAGTTTTCGCAAAACTCAAGCTAGTGAGTGTGATAAATTAACATGCCGAATTTAATGTTATAGCTAATAACAAATGTCTCTTGCAGCAATATCTCAGATGTGCCAATGCGCCATTGCCAACATGCAGCAGACGGCGCTGCGAGAGGCCAAGCATCAAACACAGTTTAGCAGGGATAAGGAGATTATACCCTATATTGAACAATATTGGGAAGCCATGACAACGATGCCGAGACGTTTGACGCAGTCCTGGTACTCCACAGTGCAACGATCCCTTGTCAAAGATGTAAACACGCTGTTCACTTACGAAGAGCATGTGGAGCACGGCGCTATGTACGGATTGTTTCAACAGGATCTGCGAATTATCAAACCCAACTACGAGATCATGAGTAAAACCGGCGCTCTACGACTTACGGAAGATGGTTACATACAAGGTAAACTAACGACATTTGCCAAAATGTATTTTTATTTTGAACTCAACCACACACGTGTAAAGCAATTTAACGGTTAGATATACTCTGGTGCTTTTCAAAGCTTTCTGTTTTGCCCACAATTCGTTACAGCTGACGGCGCACAGTGGGACAAGTATTGCAAAGCTTCTCGGAAAATTAATCTTTATCGCATTTTGTTTTGCATAGTCTTCCAAACAAAATAAACAACGCGACGTGTGTGTGTTTGTGCTCGCTCTCTCCCTCTATTTTCTCACTAGCTCGTTTTTGCACGCTCACAGTTGTTTTTATACCCTGTGCCCATTGAAAATGGGCAAAAGCGGTATAATGAATTTGTGTGAATGTATGTAACAGGCAGAAGGAAGCATCTCCGACCCTATAAAGTATATATATTCTGAATCAGTATCAATAGCCAAATCGATTGACACCTGTCCGTCTGTCTGTCCGTCCGTCTGTCCGTCTGTCCGTCTGTCTGTCCGTCTGTATGAACGCGTGGATCTCAGCAACTATAAGAGCTAGAGACTTCAAATTTGGAATGTAGGTTCCTGAATACCATACGCAGATCAAGTTTATTTTCAATTTTCGATACCAAGTCCCGTTGGTTTTAAAATTGGAAAAATCACCATAACTCAAGCAATGTTAAAGCTAGAGACTTGAGATTTGGCACACATGATAAAAAGTGTAGGCTTTATGTGTCCTGAAAATTTCATTGCGATGCCACGCCCCCTTCGCCCATAATTTGAAATAGCTGATAACATGAGCAGTTTTATAGGTAAAGACTTAAGATTTGGCACACATGGTAATCATCCCACTCCCAATGTGTGCTACAAATTTCAGTAAGATCGGATATTGAACTGAGAAGTTATTCAAGAAACAAATTTATGCAGCGCAGCATAAGCGTTGCAGCGCAGTAGCAGAGCAGTCGACGCGTTTGTTCATGTATGTTTGATATGCCTTTCGTCTGCTGTGGCGCTAAACATAAACAATCAACAGCCGCAGTCCAGTGTTGCCAGACTATCGCAAGCAACCTACTCTCGATGTAAGCAAAATCGACTTCAAGCGATATATTTAAATCCCATTATAATAAAAAAAAACTTTTCTTTGAAGACCTGCACAGGGTATCCTACTGTCGCGCCCGCTCGACTGATCGGCTTGTTTTTTGTTGTTGTTTTACTTTGCTCTCGCCGTTTTTCGCAATTCAAACAATCGAAACGAAAGCTGATCGTCATCATTACGTTTTGCGGTAGTTTCTTATTTGTCGTCGTGTTCTCGTCACACACCCAGAAACAAACAAAATAATAACACATAAAAAATTGATTTAAAGGGGTGGGTGGGGCACGTAGGCGGTTACGAGCTGAACTCATTCAGTGCAAAATAAATAGTTGCGTTTCATTTAGTTACTTTTGAAAACGTTGAGCGTGCAAGCGTGTGTGTGTGTGTATCTGTGTATCTGTTGGTAATTAATCTAAAGCGCGTCGCAATTTCGGACAATCTATATACATATGTACATATTATATTGTCCTTGCGATGACGTCAACCTTGAACGCAGCGTCGTTTGCCAGCAGCGAGGAAGACTGTAAGTGAACATATCGATAGGCGCATGGAAAGCACAGTATTAATCACCTACAGCACACACGCCGCTGGTCACGTACGGATTATCTTACAATTGTATACCCTAACAGTGGGTATTATAGTTTTGTTGCAAGATGTGTAGCGCATTAAAGGAGGCGTGGCAGACCCCATAAAGTAGTATATATATTCATGATCAGACTGACGAGATGAGTCTTTTTTTTTGTTGTATATAAACTAGTCTGTAAATTTTGAAGCTATCTTGATATTACTTGTCACAGGTTGAACTATTTACTGCAGACAGTACATATGTCAAAACTTACACTATGGGATCACTATATTATTGAGCTATGTAAATGACCGGTCAAGAATTTACCTTTAGTATGAATTTTAAGAAATTTAAGATATTGCATTCAATCTCACATATTAAGTTTTTGATATGGTCTTTTACATGCTGACCAAGTTTGGTTTAAATCAGTCCACAATATCAATACATCAATATATTGAAATGTATTATTAGTATCTATCTTTGTTCTTTATTGAAATATCCCAACCGAATTCACAGTTTGTCTAGTTGGTAATGTCTTATATTGGTCTACTATATCATATAGCTGTCATATAGCTGGTGAGAAATCTCAACCAATTCCACATATGATATATTTAGCATGTTCTTATGTCAATTAACCAAATTTGGTTCAAATCGCATAAATACATATATAATATAGCTGTCATCGTAACGATCACTCGAATATTAATTGCTGGCTTCTGCAAGCGTATCAAATCGTCGACGTTCCAAAGATAACCTTTCGCTATTGTTGTTTTTTTTCACATTTTTGCAGCTACACTCGCCAAGAACAATAGACAGAAGCGAAAATTCCCAGGCACTGATGCGGGTCCAACGGGCAAGAAGGGACGTCCAAGTTCAGACATCACTGCGAATGTGAAGCTGCCAGCACACGGTTATCCGCTGGAGCATCCATTTAATAAGGATGGCTATCGTTACATACTTGCCGAACCGGATCCACATGCGCCATTCCGGCAGGAATTCGACGAGAGTTCCGATTGGGCCGGCAAACCTATACCGGGTTGGCTCTATCGTACTCTGGTACCACATGCGGTTCTTCTGGCGCTGCACGATCGTGCACCACAGCTAAAAATTAGCGAAGATCGACTGGCGGTGACTGGTGAACGGGGATATTCCCAAGTTCGTGCAACACACTGTAAGTAACTGGCAAATAAATGATCTAATGCATGGTCTAATGCTATCCTCTCTTCTTGATTGTAGCTGTGAATCGCGGTCGCTGGTACTTTGAGATCACAATTGAGGAGATGCCCGAAGGAGCTGCCACACGCATTGGTTGGGGTAGAGAATATGGAAACCTGCAAGCGCCTTTGGGTTATGACAAGTTTGGTTACTCTTGGCGCTCTCGCAAGGGCACAAGGTTCACAGAGAGCCAGGGGAAGCACTACAGTGAAGCTTACGGGGAAGGCGACACTCTGGGTCTGCTTATTGAGCTGCCCGAGCTGCCAACTCTTGACTACCTGCCCAACACATTTAAGGATCGTGTAAGGCAATTACATTTCTAGCAATTGCTAATTTTATTAAACATATTATTTAATTGGTTTTTAGCCTCTTGTTAAATTCAAATCGCATTTGTACTACGAGGACAAGGACAAAATTACCGAGACACTTAAGAATCTGCAAATTCTGCAGGGCAGTCGGATTGAGTTCTTTAAGAACGGGCAATCGCAGGGCGTTGCCTTTGAAGATATCTATGCGGGCAGTTACTTTCCCGCCATATCGATACACAAGAGCGCCACAGTCAGCGTTAATTTTGGACCAGTCTTTAAGTATCCCGCGGTGATAACCGATCGCAATGCAAAGGGCGTAAGTAACATTAAGAGTTGAGTTATTATCCTAGCTAAAAACTCTCCCCTTTATATTTGCCCAGATGAACGATCGTGTTGAGGAACTGATTACGGAACAGTGTCTAGCCGATACACTATATCTTACGGAAAACGATGGACGTCTGCGTCTGGATAACATGAGTCTGTAATCAAAACTCGCGTGAATTAAAACAAATCAATTAGGTTTCTGACTTCACCACGTTTCTTTTGTATAGTTCAATTAATGAAAACTACTAATATATAATAAACTCAATATCTTAATGTTTTTCGAATTATTTTTTTGTATACTGCTTAAAATAGATCTACGTTTTGCTTTGGATTTTTATCAATATATAGAGAGCTCTTGACTTAAAAGACAGCTAAAATCACATCGTATTAAAGAACATACCTTTTGAAAATGTATTTAGGATACCACCCCATCCATATAAAGCTTAAAGCTTAGTAATAAAACAGTTCAGTTTGTAATTCCTGGTTTGGTTTAAGCTTTATTGCTGTTTGTTGTATACAAGTTGATATTTTGGCTACTTAAAGGCTTTGAATTTTGAGGCACTGTACGGTATATAGAAGGCACTGCTAGTGGCAAACTCCGAGCGTGGATGATGGATTGCCGCCGAGATGGAACGCCCCGTTGAGGGGGTGTTATTCGCATTTGTCGAGACCTCGCCCAACGCCAGGCCATATTGCAGCTGATGTTGATGAAGCTGATGCGGATGCTGATGGACATTGTTGTGCCCCGTTCCGCGTCGCGTTGATCCCTGTGATGAACTGTTGCCGGCTCCGCTGGATATGCTCTGACTGGACGTGGTGGCTGTTGTGGTGAAATCCCTGTGACGATTTAGCGATGGCAAAACAATGGCATGTTTATTGTTCAGGAATCGACTGGCCGCCATGGGCATATTCCAAGCGGATCGAATGCCAGTTTGTTGCCGTCGCTCCGCGCTGCTGGCATATGTCAATGCCGCCGATTTCGGTTGCTGTTGCACCTGCGTCAGTTGCACGAAACTCCGATTATTCAGTAGTCCGCGAAAGCGTCGATTCGAGTCCAGTACGTTGAGTATTGGTGGCATTCGAAGGCGCGAACGCGTCATTGTTGCCGATTGGGGCGTTGTTGGCGCTGGCTGCGGAGGCTGAGGGGGATGTTGGGAGTGGTCACGCTTGCGCAGATTGAGCGCCACAGATGTGATGCGTAAATCTCTGTCGAGCATTGCGACAAGACGTTGATTCTGTGTGGAGCGCAGATAATTGCGAGTCGATGGCATTGCCTGTTCACGTATCTGCGGACGCTCGACTGTTGGCGTTAGGAAACCATCATCGTCCTCATCCCCTTCGTCGTAGTCGTCCAGAGAGTTTAGACTAAGGTCTGACATTGAGTCTATTTCAGCTGAATCATCTGGCACTGTGGGCTGCCGGCCATTGTCGAAACTTTGCTGTTTCAAGGGTTTCGCTTTGCGAGCCAACAAACTGGGGAATTTGCGCTGCCAATCGGCGATTTCGTGTCGTAATTCAACTTCCTGTTCTGGCAGCGCCTCCTCCCCGCTCAGCATGCGGTCGACACGCTCCCAGTCCAGTTTATTCTTCTTAATGGCATCATCTGCCCAAGGAATGGAGCCAATTGAGCTGCGGTCAATGCTGCTGGACGAGTAGGGCACATCCTGTAGAAATTCCGAGTCGTCGTCCTTGTCGGCGTCCGGTTCGGGATCATTGTTCGCATTGCCGTTGTTATTATTGTTGTTGTTGCCGTCGCAAGGATACAATGGCTCATCATCGTGACAGTCCTTATCGCCGGAGGTATTGTATCTTTGCTCTGCTCCGAAATAGTAACGTCTACCAGACATTAGACAATAAACTGGATCCAGCAAACTGGTTGTGCTAGTTCCACGCTTTTTATTTCTTTCTATTTAGTTGAGAATATGTAGCACAAGGCGGCGGCGGCGGCGGCAACAGCGACTGACAATTGTTGTGTTGTGGCTCATTCCAGTTTTGCCTGTTATTTATTATCCTCTTTATTTCCGTTTCCACCCCAACCCCACTGAATGCGCATGCGCAGTCGTTACAAAGCGCATCTCAGTTGAGCTTTAACAGACCGGATGGCAAATTAAATAAAACGTATGCATTCTTTTTTTGTTGTAATATACATATGCATATGTGCATTTTGCAACCCCATCCTTTATTAATTAACTCAAATCTGACAGCGTGGAACTATTAAAGGCCGCGAAGCATCGATATATTGTCGATGTTACAATTTGATGACAAAAATCGATGTGTTATCTCTGACAATCGAGATGATAACTTTTTATATTTGAGCAAAAACTGCTTTAAGTTACTAAAATTTAAATAATAAAATATATCATCTACTTTATCCTTTTAAGTTGCATAAATAAATAGCATGTAATTAAATACAATGAGTAACGCCATAATCGATGTATCAATTTTGATTATTATCGATTTTTTAGAACTTGAACTAGTTCCGTTTCGGGGCGTCGCTTTCAAACGTTTGGCAACACTGTTGTCGGCACAGAGACGCAATGGAAACGAGCCATTGAAAAAAATAGATGAATTTTGCCGGCCGAGCGTGTGTGACTTTGTGAAAAAATTGTGTCGCCCCTGTCGTTTGTCATTTAATGGAATATTATGTGGCACGAGGCTCGAAAGCAGGAGCGTCGCATCCGCGGCCTCATTGTCGACTATCGGAAGCGTGCTGAGCGCAGGCAATATTTTTACGACAAAATCCAGGCGGATCCGACACAGTTCCTGCAATTGCATGGCAGGCGAAGTAAAATTTATCTTGATCCCGCTGTGGCGGCCGCCGGAGATGGCGACGCAATCATGCAAGTGATATTGAATGCTAAATTGCCTCCCTTTAACACACACATACACACAGACACACATTCAGCAGTTGAAGGGTAATCCTAACTGATTCTTATCCATCTCTTGCAGAGTTCCTTGGCAAGGACAGCAGGACAATCTTATTGATCGCTTCGATGTACGCGCCCATCTGGATTACATTGCGCCCATGGTGAAGGGGAGCAACGAGTCTGGCGATTCCGAATCAGATCTGACCGTCGAGGAACGTCAATTGAATTATGAGCGATATCGAATATTGGCACAAAATGATTTCCTTAATGTCATCGAGGACAAGTTTCTGCACCAACTGTATCTGGAGGAACAGTTTGGAGCAAACGCTCAGCTGGAAGCGGAGCGCAATTTGGGAAAGAAGAAGCAGAAAAGCAGCAGCGGAGGAGCGACAATTGGTTACTCATACGATGATCCTGGCGAGACAACATCAATTGCAATTGGTCCGCAGCCTTTTGGAAGCGTGACAGCGTCGAGTGCCACAGCTGCCGGAGCCGGCGATAAAGCGGAAAACTCGGATGAGTCAGACTCAGATATGGACATGGATGTGTCCATAGATATTGGAAAACTGGACACGGCTCAGGCGCATGAATTGAATGCCTGTGGACGCAATTATGGCATGAAAAGTAATGATTTCTTCTCGCATCTGACCAAAGATGCGGACGAGGCGGATGCACTGCGAATTGCACGCGAGGAGGAGCAGGAAAAGATGCTATTGAGTGGCCGCAAGTCGCGACGGGAGCGTCGGGCGCAGAAGGAACGTCGCATTGCAAATCGACCGTTCAGTCCGCCCAGCTATGCGGCCAAGGAGGATCAGGGAAAGAATAAAGATAAGGACGAGGACAAGGACTCGGAATCACGTTCACCATCGCCAGCTGACGGTGGTGGCGAAAAGATCACCTACATTACCTCATTTGGTGGCGAGGATGAGATGCAACCACACTCAAAGATCACCATCAATCTGACCAAACCCGGCCAGACACTGGGCGAGTCCTGCATTAATGCCAGCAGCGGTTCAACAACTGCCGCTGCCTCTGTGACCTATGCACAAAAGGTCAAAGACAATTTGGACAAGCTGAAGGTAATGAACGAGTCGGCGAAGCGCAGTGGGCGTCGACGTTCTCACTCTGCATCTCGCAGTCCCAGTCGACGACGCAGCCGACGACGCAGCTATCATCGTCGCAGTCGAACACGTAGCCGCCGGAGACGTCGCTACTACTCAAGATCACGTTCTCGTTCCCGCTCCCGATCGCGCTCAAGTTCCAGACAACGTTACGCATCGCGCAGTCCCAGTTATAAGAGATCGCGTAAGCGTTATTCGTATTCATCGCGCAGCTCAAGCGCTAGCTCCTATGCGATGTCGACGAGAAGACGACGTTCCCGTTCCCGTACCCGCTCCCGCTCCCGTTCGTGCTCCCCCTCAAGTTCCAGTCGCCCACAAGCACAAGCACAAGTTAAGAAATTAACAACGCCGCCTGCCACACAGAAAACATTTTGCCTTAGCACCACAACAACGACATCGAGCACGATGTTGACCACAACTTTAAGTGGTCAGTTGCCAATCAAGCAGCAGCAACAGCAGCAGCAGCAGCTACAGCAGCAACAGAAAGCGATACCTCAAGCGGTGTCAGCTGTTCCCATGATCAGTTATCCGCTGTCCGCAAGAGTACTCAGCATGACAGCAACCACAACCACAACAACAGCAATGCCAAGCAGCTCAACGAAGACGCTGCCACAAGTTACGGAGGCGCCACCGCCACCACTTAAGCGTTATTATGGACGCAAACGTGGCAATGATACCTCATCCTCGTCGGCGGAGGATAGCGAACCAAGTGAGGCAGAGGAGGAGGCTGTCAAACAGTCTGGGAAATCTCTACACAGCAGAGATCGCGATGATTCGGACGAATTGGACGTGGATACTGCGTAAGTGATGTCAAACCGCGTGGTAAAGTTGAGCAACCAAGGAATCTCAAGAGATTCTCTTTACACTTTTCTTTGAATTTTGAAATACTTTGATAATTGAAATACTTTCCTTTTTGTTTTATTGGTTTGATTTGCAGCTCGGAGCGCTCGCAGCCGTTGTCATCCAGCACGGGTAATCAAACAGGCAAATATAGTTCTGCTACCGAAACCAAAGTCAGTAAGCAAAGCCAAAGTGTCTCATTGCCTCAATTAACTGGAGTACACCACAAAATTTCACGCCTCTACCTTAAAAATCGATATCGAAATCAATGTGAATCCAAATCAATCATAAACCAATATGCATATGACTTAATCATGATTAACGATGGACCACCCAAAAACAAGGACGTCTTATATCCTGCAACATATTATAATTACCCTATTATATGTAGATATTTTGTCTGCATTTTGTCTGTCTGCGAATGTATATACTGAGGATATTCGAGGATGTCCGTCATTAGGCTTATATATGAATTACAGTCTTTTAGGTCATTGCGATTAGGATTCACAAGTCAGTGAATAAGTCAGGACGAAGAGAGATTGACTTGTCATAGGGTAAAGCATAGTTAAGAACAGGGAATAAAACCGAAACCGTAACTGGAATGGTTAACCGAAATTAACCTTTCCCGGTACCGAAACAAGTTATTTTTGAAGAACCGACAACCGAATCGTTTGTACCATGAGATTTTTTAGTTTGTTTTTATTTATGTACGTAATTATGCGTTATGTTTAAAATGAAGTCCGTTTTATCACGATGAAATACATACAGACAGTATTTATTAATACATTTTTGCATCTTAATATTTTAATGTTTTTACATCTGAACCGCAATAACAAGTCCGAAATAGAATTTTTTACCGAAATAATTGTTTTGATATCTACTGAAAGTGAAACCGATATTCGGTTCGGATATTCGGATTGCCGAATTGCTTTAGTATTGAGTTATTTTTGTGATCTCATTAATTTAGTCTTTAAACTTTGGCTGGGTTACCCCAGGTCTATGTTTAATCCTTAGCGTAAATTGGACCGCTCCTTTTGTTATCCTATTTTTCTTTTTGTTCGCATATATATGTATTTGTATTATATTTTACGCGACGACACTTTCGACTGTAACCAGAACTGACTCCAACTCCTGCACATTAGTTGCTGCCAAGATATAATACTTTTTGATAACCATTGCAGGGATCTGGACAGTTAACTGCCGGTGGGCGGCCCAATCTGCGAGAGCGTCTTAAGCGCAAGATGCAAAACCTGCTCAACAGGCAATGTAAGCCAGCGACTGTAGCGTGAAGTTCAAAACAACTAAAATCATATTTCTCATAATGCTGGACACTAAATACAATTTGCATTTCAGATAAAGCCGATAAACGTGCAGAGATTGAGAAAACCGAAAGGGAGCGACAGTTGCAGCAGGAACGAGAGGATGAGATGCGTGAATTGGCGTTGAAGTTGCGACGCAGGTGAGTAATCAGTTGTGAGTGGCTTTTTTTTTGTAGGCCCCTCTCACATCTCTTTATTCACAGGCGACGCGAACTGCGACACAAATACGGAACGCCCTCCAGTGGCAAACTGTCGGACAGTGAGGCGGAGTCCGGAGGCTCGGAAGTGCCCAGTCGCATAACCAAATCAACTGCCCGTCGCAGCAGATCACGTAGTCGCAGTCACAGTCGAAATCGAAAGCCGCGATCGCGTTCCCGCAGTCGACGCAGCAACAGTCGTGTGCAGCGCAAACGAAGATCACGCAGTCCCAGTCGTGGCCGAAGGCAACGATCCTCATCGCGAAGTAGACGAAGCAACAGTCGAATGGATAGAAAGAGGAGATCGCATAGTCGCCGTCGAAGCGGAAGTCGCGAACGCAGACGATCGCGCAGTCGACGCAGCCAGTCGCAATCGCGAAGACGTCGGCAGCGCGAGCGAAGCATGGAGAGGAATCGTGAGCGAGAGCGCTACAGGCAACAACAACACGATCGCTCTCACGGCAATCGGGGCGAGGAACAGGCCCATGGCAGTAGCTCGGGGGTTGGTGGAAATCGGGGACGAGTTGTCATATCTGCACCGCCGAAGCTTAAGAAGCTGGTTGACTATTGACACGATCAGCAGGTGCTTGCTTAAAGAATAGAAAGAAGCCACATCTTGACTTTCTTTGGCAACGCCTGATTATTGTTTAATTGCTTTAGACATATTTTTCTATTGTAACGTTAGTTGTGTTTCTTCACAAATTCGCCCAAAAGAACACTATTCAAATTAAACACATCTCATAAGAGAAATTGCAAGTGTGTTGAGAGTATGTAAAATTTTATTATTGTTGGACAATATTCGATCAGTAACGTAATTCATTATACTTACTCTACTCATTTCTGCATAAGATTTGTTGACTGACATAGACAAGCACATAATTTAAAATCGAAATATGAGCTAGAAAAATCATAAAGGTTAACTTTTGCTAAATAAATACAATTAAAGCCTTGTATAATTGTTGTTCCTATTTATTTTATGCGCAAACACGTTCTAATAGTAATTTTCGCTAAATACATAAAATACATTCAATGGATTATTTTATTTGTATTTAATTAAAAATAATCCACTGTAGCTCCAATTATCGAGCATCTATCGTGAGCTATTGATATCGGTAAAGCGAACTAGTTCATTTGGGCAACTCACATAGAGCCGGCTGTCAATGTGTTTATGTAATTGTGAAACAGCTGTGCGCAAAATAAGGCAAACATGTTTAGTTTAACTTTTCGTCAAACCGCTAGAGTTTCTGTGCAAAGAGTGAATCAACTGTTGGGAACGAGCGGCACATTGATAAGTAAATATTCCAAGGCAAACATGTCACAGGAGCCACAATATCCGCCGATAGAAACGGCAATGAGAAAAGCGCTGACAACAGAGTTAAAGCCGGTCTTCCTGGACGTTTCCAACGAGTCGCCCATGCACAATACTCCCAGGCAGGCCGAATCACATTTCCGAGTGCTGGTCGTCTCTGATAAATTCAACGATTTAACGCTAATAAAGGTGAGCAGACGGTAACTAGACGAAAAGGCTAGACTGTGAAAGACCCTGTACTTAGTGTGTGTAAATACACAAGCACACGTCAAATAAACAATACAAGCCCTGGTTAGGAAACAGAGAAACCAACGGTTTGTTGTCCTATTTAATATACCCTTAAGGCACATAGTCTAATATGAGTTGTTTTAAATGAGAATCGTAATAAAAACATATTTCTCTGCAGCGCCATCGACTGGTGAATGATACAATAAAGAATGCTCTGCAGGCGGCGGGATTTGAATTCATGCACGCACTCTCCATCGAGGCGAAAACTCCAAAGCAATGGGAACCCGAACAGGAGCCGGAGAAGAGTCCACCATGTCTAGGTGGATTTGGAAAATAAGCATTGTGCTTTGACGAAGACTAATAAAATTTTATGTACAAATGGAAAATCACGCTCGCAAACCTTAAACCACATAAAAAAGATACACGAAATAATCGAATATTAATGGAAATATTAAATATCAGTTGGGGATTGGTCAGTCTTCTCAGTGTTCGGGTAGTGGCAACATCTCAACCTGTCTGCGTGCAGACAGAATGACATCGTTGATGCCAACGCCATCGTAGGCAGCTCCACACAGGGACAATGGGAGCTTGTAGCTCTTGATGTAATCCCTGATGCTCGCGACGCGTCGCTTGTGACCCACCGTGTACTGGGGAATGCACTTGTGCAGCGTGTGCACACGGCTAAACTTGGGATCCTCCTTGATGTGAAGCATCTGGTGCACATATCGCTGGGCAACGTCACGCAGTTCCTTCTGGCTCGGCTGATGACCGAACCACTTGTCGAACCAGCGACCGCCCATCATCACGGTAATCACCGTGTTGCCGGCCATGTCAAAGCAACAGCTGTCGAAGATTACGCCCAGCACGGGCAGCTTTTCCACGGGCGGCACCAGCAAGCCAAAGCCGTTGTGTTGCAGCAACTTATCGCTGTCATATTGCATGTTGATCACAACGACATCGACGTAGGGTATGTTCAGCAGCTGTCCGGCCAGCGATGGATGTTGCGTCTTCACCAGCTGTGCCAATTGGTAAGCGGGCAGGGAACTGACCACATGCGACACAGGCACCTCCGCGTCCCGTACGCTCATACGGACGCCGTCGCTGTTGAAGCTCAGACTGTGGCACTTGCTACTCAGTTGGACGTTGACATTGCGTTCGCCCAGATATTTGCGTAATGTGCGAGGTAGTTGCTCCAGTCCATCGGCCAGACCATACATGGCCCACTTTTCCTGGCGAGCCTGCGTGTATAACTTGGGCTCACTCTGGGCAAACAGACCCGTCTTGCTCTCGTCCACTTTGTCCTTGAAGCGGGCGTATAACACACCCTTCAGCACACCTCCGTACTTTTGTTCCTGCTCGAATATGGTTTCCATTAGGAAACGCACACTTATTTCGCGTGCATCGCCCGCACAAATGCCACAGATCATGGGACTGATGGCATAGTCGGCAATTTCCTTGCCAAATCGCCGCTCGGCGAAGCTGTAAATCGATTCGTCCTCGTTCTTGGCCAGAGTGCCGCCTGTGGTGAGGTCATGGATGAGTGCTCGATACAGTGGCTTGGAGAACGGAGGCATGGTACTGAACAGGCCCTTTGGACTGTTGGGCAGCATACAGATCTGTCCCTTGGCGTAGAGCATGCGATTTCTCGCTGCAACATGTGTGCTGGGTATCGGCTTAATTGGCAGTTTCAGTTGCTCCACCAGTTCCAGGGTATTGGCGCCCGGAATGCCCTTGGGGCGTATCGTACGTGGTCCGCTCTCGAACAAAAAACCACGATCCTTGTGCCATTCCGAGCGTATCCAGCCGCCGACACGGGGAGACGCCTCGTAAATTGTCAACGGTTTGCCAAACCGGCGCAGAAGATAATAGCCAGCTGATAAGCCGCTGATTCCGCCGCCAAGAACGGCAGTTGTCATCGTGTAACTGCAGTTGGCCTAGTGTGTGTAACTTGTGTGTACCATCAACTTCCTTCCCTGACGTGCAACTCGGAGCTATCTAGTTTTCGGTTAATGTTATGACTATCAAATCAAGACGAATTTACTCACAAGGTGACGTAGTTCCTACAGCCAGTGTTGCCAGAGCTTTCTAAATGTATAAGAACAAATCAAAGGTTGAATGCATAAATAAGAAATAAAATGGTAAACATTTAAAATAACAACAGTTTGCGGTATAACTTTATTTTTTTAACTGGAAAAACTTTAAAATATTTTAATATATGCTAGATGTAGCAATAAATTTATATCACATTACCTTAAACTAATTTTGACCATGTTCTTCACAATTTGAATATCGAACTTTGTGCCACTATCGAAGTGTATTTCGATAAGTTTTGTTCTGAGCACCGGTTCTTTTGACTCTGTTTGAGAATTCAATTTGAAGCTACTTAGTGACAGTTAAATTCAAATATAAAGCAATTTAATGTTATTAAATTCAATTAGAATATTCTCAAGGAATACTTCGGTTAGCGTGAAATGTAAATGTAGTTTACTTTTTTTTATTTTTATGTAAATATACGTGTACTGTTTCAAGCTTTATTTTAACTCTACTTTTCTAATCAAATGAACTAGGCAAATTTAAGGGCCTATTAAGTTTGTCAAAATGTGCGTAACAGGTAGACGAAAGTCTGGCAGGCCCCATAAAGTATATATATTCTTGATCAGCATCAACAGCCGAGTCGATATGGCGTGCCCGTCTGTCTGTATGAGATCTCAGAGGCTATAAGAGCTAGAGCCACCAAATTTGGTATGCAGGTTTGTCTATGGGCTAAGCAGTGCAAGTTTATGTTAAAATTTTGACACGCCCCTTTCTCCCTCCGTAAATCGAAAACAAAATATTTGAAACCCCATAAGACGAATCCCATAAGACACAGAATGAAAGTCAGGGCCCCAATGTATCCTGATGTATTCTTAGCGATTGGATAATAAACTCGGAAGTTATTCAAAACACAATATTACTCTCTCATAGTTTTGAAGTAAGCTGTACTATATACGTAATAATATTTTTAAATATTTTCACATATAAAAATACCTTACTTATAAAAATACCTATTAAAAAAAAATTGGTTAAACTTAAAATATATGGACATACATATGGAACATATGAACACACAGTCACCGCTGAAAAGTATGCAATAGTTTAACATTAATACTCCAGCAGGCACGGGAAACGGAAATGTGTTGACTTTCTGAACTACTTACAAGTATAGGATAATTATGTTTACGAACTGTAATAATATTATTCATACGCCACGTGCGCGGATCGTTAAAACACCGAATCACATATACACGCATACACGCACACACGGACATTCTCGATGCATTTTGGCGCCAGATTTAATGAATCGCAAGCTCCGCCTACCATGCCAGGCCCCTAGCACTCCGAAAAAAGCTCAAAGGTGAGCTTGGGCTGCACAGAGTCGAGTCGTCCGATTTCACAGCGCGCAGAATTGTATACGCTGCTGACGAGAAAGGTTGGTTGCTTTGCCTGTGCGCGTCGTGTGCTGTTTTGAGAAGTAAAGCAAAAGTTCCTCAATACAAATATATATACACATATATATACATATATATATGTATATATATATATATATACACACACACATACTTTGAAAGTGAAAATTTTTCCAACTGCGTAGCCAATTAAAGAAAATATATCCCTAGGAAGATATTAAATCATTATAAGTAAAACGAAAGTTTTGAATATACATATATAAGTTAATGCTCTGTTGGATAGGTGATTGAAAAATTATGTATTCGGTGAAAATCGCTTGTAAGTGAAACAACAAAAAAATGAAAGAGGGAATTCAATTAAAATAAAATGTGTGCGTGCGTGAAAGAAAAAAAATGGAACAGAATACAAGTGAAATATCAAGAAATTCATATTAATGCATAACTGATAAATCAAAAAAAATATAGGAAAAAATAAACTAACAAAAAAGATACTACGGCATAATTTGTGCTGTTTATTCTGGCGATGCTGGTGATTTTTTTACATTTGCAGAAAAGAAACCCGCATTCAACGCATGGATAGAAAGATTCATTCGTTCACATATACACTCGCACACTCGCACACCCACACACACACACACACGCACACACTCAAAGACATACACAGTGCGCTACTTTCATGTTGAATCGCACAAAACGAGCACACAAACATTTTTAACGACGACGAAGCAAAAGGACACGATGATAAAGTCGATGGGCAGCCGGAGATACAGTTGTATCGTTCACAGTAGTTGTTGTTGTTGCTGTTGCCATTGCGATTGCTGTTGCCGAATGAGCTTCTGTCCTGTCCCCGTTCTAGTCACGCTTCGTTGTCGTTGTCGTTGTCATCGTCAATGTTATTTTTGTTGTTTCCTGCTCATCGTCTTTCGCCTTTCGCCCTTCGTCTTTCGACATTGCTGTTGGTGTTGGCGTCCGTGTCGAGCGCGCTTTCGTGGTATATGTGTGTCAGTCAGTCAGTCACTGCCCGAGCTTATATGTGTATGTGTTGCATTGTCGGGCGAGTAGATACCTACAAAGAAATTAAGCCCAATTTCAAACGAGTTCAATGAGCGCCTGGCAAGGCAGTCGGTCTGTTTACATTTCTATTAACAATGGCAACACTGGCAGCACACAGACACACACACACAAATATGCTCAAATTAAAATTACAGCAAGTTAGCGTGTTTAAATTTTATCGCTTGCATATTAATTATAAATATGCAACTGCGGTTCTACCTGACCACATAGTACTTACATATGAAGTCATGTTAACTGAACGGCTTGTTAGTGTGTGTGGTTACATCTCTGTCTGTATGTATGTGCGCGCGTGTGTGTGTGTGTGCGTGTTTCAAGAAACGAAACTAAAAACTAGGGCAGTGTGTTTCCGTTCCAACGACAGGCTGCAGCAGCAGCAGCAGCAGAAGCAGCAGCAGAGCAGCTTTTGAAAGCGTTCATTGCCTCGCACACGCTTCACGCGCACGGTTCGAATTCCTTTTCTGCACGTTCGTTGCCCTACTGAAAACTGTTAAACGTTTTTTTGCCGCACTGACATCTTGGCAACTGCTTTAAATTTAAACTATATTAGAGTGATTAAAAAAAAAACAAACAAAACATGTTCATAAATATATTTCTTATGAAGAAATACTTTTAATACTGCGTGTGCTTAACAAAAATTAATTTGTGCGTTTCAATTGAAAGAAAACGCTCAAGATTTATTCGGACTACGATTAAAGCGCATGCGCCAAAAACAGAGAGTGAGAGTTTTGCAGACACAGACCAGCGCGCGCGAGAGAGAGAGAGAGCGAGAGAGAACCCGAGTGTAAGGTTAAATGCGTAACCCAGTGAGAGGACGAGAGCTTGCCAAAAGTCCTCTTTAAGTTCACGCTCAGCTGCTGTTTTTGCTTTGAAGTTTGCTTCGCGTCTTTATTTATTTATTTACCAGGCGCGTTGTCCTTTTTAATGCAGTTGCCGTGTCTGTCGCTGTCACTTGTCGAGTGCCGTCAGTTTAATTTTAAAAGTACGAATACAATGAATACTATTTATTTGTCGTGCAGAGATCATCAACTATTTAACAAGCTCGCGAATCTTTGCCTGACTGACAAGTGTGCGGTTTTCTGAATTGAAATCCAATTTATGTTCTACTTTCGAATGCCAAAACGAACAGAAAAAGACTTTAAGTAAAGATATATGTCTTAAACTAAACATTATTCATTAAAGTTTTGCATTTGAAATAGTGAAAACATAATTTTTATTTTGCTAACGCTTATTTAAATAATATTAAATTTAAAGCAAATCAATTGATCAAAATTAATACTAACAAAGAAACGCACAATGAAACTGAAAACGGTATTCTAAAGTAACAACAACAACAACAATTTACAAAAACAACAAATCGAAAAATTTCATAATAATATAAAATATAATAAAAATGATGAAATAAAAAAATACCAAAGTAAGGAAAACTATTTTATTTCAAATAAGAAGAGCTACAACAACAACAAGAAGAAGAAGAAGAACAACAACAAGAACAAAACTGCAACAATACAAATAATTCTACAACAAATCGTCTACACTTTGATGTGCGATTTGAACGTGTGAATGTTGGCAGCCCTGGAGCCCTGCCTCGGTGGTTTAGCCTGTACTAGGTGAGTAACAACAGTAAGAAGTTGAAGAGGGGTGGGGGGTTGGGGTAGGGAGTAAGTACTTAATCCCGCCCCCTTTCTACCATATACTATGTATATATTATAAGCACATATATCAAGATACAACATTTCCCATCTGACGGCAACCACAACAACTTTCAAGAAGCGAATATGAACACGGACACAACAATATCGATTGCGGCTGCTAATTTGGCTCTAATTGCAAAAGAGAAAATCAAAGACAACGTGAAACCGATACCGAAACCCGAAAAGTTAATATGGCCAGCTGGTGTCCAAATTGTCATGAACTGCCACCGTTCTATCCGCCCATCTCGCCAAAGGTAAAGCCACAATTTCGTAAGTGTATGATGATAGCTAGCAATCGTACTTTGTACTTATAATGGCTGTAGATGTGCAATAAATGAAACAATCAATCGACTTATCATACACGTACTATTGGTGCCATCATCATTTATTCATAAATGGAAAATTGTCTGTAAGATTCGCGTTTTTTCTTTATCAATAAGTCAAGTCGTAATTACAGAACACATAAGCTGAAGATTGCTTTCTACTCGTACTACATACATACATGTCTTGTTTGTCTCGCGTGACCTTTGCAAATGTGGCACATACAACACACATACACACACACACAAACAGTCAACACAGTTATAGAGAAAACAGCCAAGACCAGTGTGTAAGCCCTTTGGCCTTGGTCATGTCGCGACGGCAGCGGTCAGTAATCAGCGACAACAATCAGTTGGCCAAGTGCGACCCATAAATTGCTCAAAAAGTCGAAGGGTATTTGTCAGTTCGTTGCTTTGCTTGTCCGCTTGTCGCTTGTCGTTTGGCATTTATCTTTTTGTCTGTCTATCTTTCTTCTGCTTTCCACAAGACATTGACAGACATGCGTCAACTTATCTAGCCACGTCCACGCCCCATGCCTTAAAATCAATAGTTTGCAATGTAAATTATTACCATTTGTTCGCCGTGTGACTTCATTCATTTGATTACCACCCCCAGCGGGAATCCCGCCGCCGCCGCTTGACCGACAACTCAAAATCGGCTAAGACTTCTGGCATAATTTATATACTATATCGCTGTGCTATCTAACTTAGTCACAGCTGGTCGTCGGCATAGAATACGTCTATCTTAAGTCTACTTAAGTCAAATTCCACAACAAATTCCAACAGCAAGTAATAAATAATTTAATCAATTGCTGCACTAACATTGCACTTAATCGAAATGATAGTTCTGCATAAAAAAATATATATACAAAAATGACACTTTAAGCAATTTAAATTTGTAAACAAGTAGTTGAAATTCAGTTGGAAATTAGTTTAAATGAGTCATTTGCAATCTTGACAGTTCCGTTGTTTAGAAGTAAACAAATCGAGTGATAAACATTTCTTTGTTTATTTATTTGATCGTACAGTGTATGGACAGTTCCATTCTAGACACACATTTGTTTACAAATCCCACATGTCATTAAAAAGACAGCTTAAGAGTGTCAACAATGCAGTAGAATGATTGATTTCAACTAGGCCAGTTAATCAGTTTCGTATAATATACATTAATATCTGGTGGTTATCAGTGAAACTGCATTTAGTACATATGGATTTATTTGATGTGTATTCAAATTTAACTTGTTCTCGATTACAGTTCAATACAATGTAGATTACACTACGAATTTACAGTGATTTAAACTGGGATAGTCGTTTAACTGGTCAGTTTTCTATATTAATCTGAATAGTGTGTTATTTTTTATGTGTTTGTGTATATTTTATGTGTTTTTTATTCTTTCAATTTAACCTCTGTTCGGTCTCAGTTCAATGTCAAATAATTTACAATTGTTCTATACTGAATTGACTTCAACTAGAACAGCTAATCATCAATGAAATTGCACTTGTATATTTACATAAATATATATTTTTAGATGGCACTTAATGACAGTTAATTAATGTACTCTTACATTTAGGGTTACCTCTTTAAGAAAATTATGTAAATCACATTAAAAAATGTGTTAATATTTAAATAAAAATATATTTACTATTCAAGAGCAATTAGAAATTTAATTATTATTTATTTAATTTATGCATCAATTTAATAATAATCTTAGCATTTTATTTATATATTATTCATTTAGATACTTTCTTCTTTTTGCGTTCCATTATTTCATTTTAAATAGTTTCATATTTTGAAATAAAGTCATCTAAAGTACAAACGTAGTACTTACAATTATAACTTCACTTAAAGTACTTAATGTCACAGTTAAAACTCGCATTGTTCAATAGAAGCGACAAGAAAGCATTAAAAATTATATTGGAATTTTAATTTAAACTATCTTCGAATTCAGATTCCATAAAGTTTAGTGTGTCAACAATATTAATAAAGATAAAAGGTTCTTTATGTTTTTTTTTTTTTGATTTATAGCTTAATTGGAAAATTTAAATATATATTATATATTCGTTTTATGATACAAAATTTTTATAGAATTTTCACTCTAAAAGCTGCTGCAACATAAGTAGCTTAGATTTCTATACAAAGCAATTCCGATTTATGGAATTTGCTTGTGATGCTGTCATTGATGTTAGTTTCAAGTTAACAAGCAGCTTATTCATTTCTGAGGCATTTCCCCAATGCAAATTCCAATTGAAAATGCTGGAATGCAATTGAAAAACTTGTTTACTACTTATTGTTGAATGAGCAAATCATAATACCTAGCTATGGCATGTGTATAAATTTATTATTACGTATACGCCACCCGTCATTGTTGTGCACTTTAGGACACTTTGCAAGTGTTCAAGGCTAACGACAGTTTAAAAATATACATACATTAATTCAATAAAAATGTTTAAATTGGCCAAATGCAATGAAGCGATAAACTTAACAGTCTAAAGTGTCGCATATAAAAACAAAACTATAAATAAAATGCACAACGTGTTGTGTATTGCCGCTCGCTGCTCGTTGCTCGTTGCTCGCTGCTGATGATTATGAGCAATTATGGCCAATGGAAAAATACTACATAGTTTAAACGGAAGGCACAAACAAGCAAACTGGGCCAGCTTGTTGCCATGCTTATGCGCTGGAAGGGGGGCGAGCGGGGAATAGAAACGGATGGCAATGCCCCCGCAGGAAATAGCAAACAAAGCGCGTAAATTATGAAACGACAGCTAACTGGCAACATGGCGTGACTGGGCAGAGTTAGGCTCAGTTAACCTGATGCTCGGCAAAAGAGGCAGGCGGTAGGCGTTAGACGTTAGGCGTTAGGCGTTGCCCGGCGGCAGGTCACAAAAAATGCAAGAAAAAAAATAAAATAAATAGGGATTGTGACCGTGTGTGTGTGTGTGAGTGTGTGTATACGACACAGAGCAGCAAAACAAGAGAGCTCATAATTTATTTATTTATATTTGCCCTGCTGTTGTTCTTGTTGTAATAATAATTCATTGTTGGCAACTCACGCACACATCGAAATGCACACACATATACGAGTATACAAGCTATTTTATACACACTAACATATTTTCTAATACACTTGCAAAAAGGTATTAGGATTTTGCTATAAAATCTGATACAATTTCATTATGTTATGTTGCTTTGAAACTGTCTGCTTGTGTACTTGCTGTTGTAAACTGACATTGTTTACTTAGTATAAGATATTAAATTATTTGTAGACCCTTTACTTTAAATAAAAAAGTAAAAAGGGTCTATTAAGTTTGTCAAAAAGAAATGTGCGTAACAGGTCGAAGGCAGTCTGGCAGACCCCATAAAGTATATATATTCTTGATCAGCATCAACAGTCGAGTCTATATAGCCATGTCCGTCTGCCCGTCTGTCCGTCTGTCCTGCTGTATGAGCGCCTAGATCTCAGAGACTATAAGAGCTAGGGTCACCAAATTTGGTGACAATACTCCTGTGGCCCACGAAAAGGTCAAGTTTGTTTTAGAATTTCGAGTAACTCGAGTAATTTAAAAGATACAAGTTCCAAAATCGGCATACATCAAATTTACTTTTCTTCCAATGTGTACTAAAAATTTCATCAAAATCGGACAATAAACACCGGAGATTTGAAGAAAACAAAAGCAGAAAGACATTGAGGCATTGAATTATTAATTGCACTTCTGTAGAAAACTAGTAATTGCCAAAGGGACAACTATGACTTCATTAGTGGCGGTGGCTAGAATGTCGAATACTTGTGGTGTGGTCTGGAGTTCGAATCCTGCTAGAGGCGCACACTTTTTTCCTGTTTTTAAATATTCTTAAAATAATCAACAATGGCTTCATTGGCGCAATGGTCGGGAGTTCGAGACATATCAGAGGCCCACTTTTTTTTTGTGTTTTTATTATATTTTAAATTTATAATAAAATAAAATAAAACAATAATTTTATTTTTATACACAAATTCTACCATAAATGCCACTAATGTTTTATATTTAATAAAGTATATATGCATTACATACATGTATATTAACATAACATTTGTATGTTAAGATTAACATTTGTATGTTAATGATTCAAGTGTAACATAAACGATTATATTTAATTAATCGGAAGATAATCTGAGCAGCGTCAAATCTATTTAGGTTTATATATAAAGTCTCTAAGAGCCGATTTCTCATCTTGCCTATTGTCTTAAAGTGTAGATAAACCTGCCGATAAGAGAAATTTGATTTTCTTGTCATAAATTTAGTGCCAGCCTCTCGATAACTTACAGGGCAGATCATCCTATATGTAAGTTTTTAACGTTAGCCTACTCTGTTTTAGTTGAGATGCCACGTTTAATTTAAACTTTAAATATATTGAAAAGGGCAAGTTGATAAAACGAAAAATGATAAATCCTATATTTATGGTAAAGTAACATTTTCATAAAGTAGGCTGTATCGGTAAGATGAGAAATAGGGCCTAAGTTTGTTACAATTATTTTATTTTTATAGAATAAGTAAAGGGTCTCTCATAGTCGATTTCGACTGTAGCCTTTCTGACTTTACTAAATTTTTTTAAATGCATTTCGATAGATAAATAATAGAAATTTGGGAAATTTTCAATTGTCGCAGGAGATTTTAAAATTTCTGTCTAACAAATGCATAGATCTTTAAAAATCCGATGAACAACATGCAGAAATATTTACAAAAATATTTATTATTATTTGTCGAGACTTAGACGCTTGTCGGGTAGGGTGTGTCAGCTGTCGGGCATAAGAATATTGAATTTTCTATTCATTTTGTTGTGCTTTTTTTTTTTTTTATTTTAATTAAATTCAAGTTTGTCGCCTGCCCTGACAATTTTCGCGGTCAGTCGCGTTGGGAGAGCGAGCCCGTGGCCCGTGGCAAGCGTCAGAGTCAGCGTTAGGAGATAGCATGGCTGGCCAGCTGAGAAGGCTGAGAAAGGCGTCGTTTTTTGTTGGCTGGTTGGTTGGGGCTCCTCAACGCTGTCGTCGCACTTTTATAATGCTTTCAGTTTGTGTGCGGCAGTTGTGCTGTTCGCTCGGTCCGTGCCTCCATTTTGTATCGTTCGCTGTGTGTGTGTGTGTGTGTGTGTGACATATGCAAATGTATAAGATACATACATAGATATACGTACATTGCATAGATACGTATTAAACGTAGCAGTGATTCATTGAGTGCGTTGGCCCCACTTAAAAGCGTGCAAAAATCTCTGGCCATAAATAATTATAAGAAATTTCAGTAATAAAATTGATGCAAAATTACAGTGAAATCGTGTGATATTCATATACTAGTATAACTCGAGCTGAACTTTGGCCCAAGTGCAGTGTTCATATTTATTCTTATTATTATACGAAATATCTATACAGAATATACAGAATTGTCGCATGCCTAATGCTGACATCTTGAGCAAATTGTCGCCGCGTTCTTCGCTCACTCAGTGTGTGTGTATCTGTGTGTATATTCTCTGTGCGTATGTCGCGTACATTGCGAGATCACTTTAAAAATAAAAGATTTGTTTGCTGCTATTTTTAAAGGCGTGCCAAGTTTTCATACCGTTTCGTTGTCGTTGTCGGTGCCGTTGTCGTTGTTTGGTGGCGTCATTGGCCACTTGGCCATGTCCATAGTTGCCTGGGGCCTATATGCACTTGAAAGTCTAGCGAGCATCGGTCTGAGCCAAAAGAACACAATCATAATCATACATAAGTACATTGTACATATCTCTATATAGTGTATATACTATAGCCGCAATGTAAGCAACTGAAATGGCAAGCGGTTTGATCGGCACAAATATCAGCGCATTGACAAATGTAAGCAGTGATTATAGCGACTTGATAGAAACTTAGTCAATTGACTATTTTTGCATTTAAATAGCTGTATGCTCATTATTTTTGTTGTTGTTTACATTTATGCAAACTCGTGCCAAAAGAAAACAGAACAGAAAACTAAAAAAGTATAAAATAATATGTTAATTTAAAAAAAAATGTCAAACGTGACGTATGTGTGTAATATATCCATACATATGTATACATAGTTGTATATATACATACTACTCATTTGAGTGCCGCCTTGTACTAAAAAAAATGTTGTCTCTCATAAATCTAAAATGCTACTGCTGCTAATTGTTAATTAATAATTGATTTGTTAATGCTTTATATATATATATGTATATTATATACTTATATTTAAATATGCCCATTTGATGTATGTATATTATTTCAGGGGATGTCGGGGTGTGATCAAAGCACTGTCGAATCATTGGCCGATGATCCAACAGATTCACCATTCGATGCCGATGATTGTCTCAAAGTTCGCAAGTATTGGTGTTTTCTGCTATCCAGCATCTTCACATTCCTTGCTGGCCTCCTCATTGTGCTGCTATGGCGTGCATTTGCCTTCATATGTTGCCGCAAGGAGCCGGATCTGGGACCCAACGATCCCAAACAAAAGGAGCAGAAGGCGTCACGCAACAAACAGGAGTTCGAGGGAACATTTATGACAGAAGCAAAAGACTGGGCTGGGGAGCTTATCTCGGGTCAAACAACAACTGGTCGAATTTTGGTAAGTCCAATAGCACTACTATAATCCATATGTTCAGATAATTGATTTGACTTCAACAATTTCCAAGGCCACATTGACGTGACCTGCTGATTGCATTTCAGTTATTTGAATTCATTTGGTTACATTTGCAAGGAGCACATATAAAAAAAAACATGTTACATTGCGTGTAAAATGTAACATTTGCCTTTTATTGTGCCACATTACGTTGCCGTTGCTGTTGCCGTTGCCGTTGTTGGTTGCATGTCAACAACGGAAGCAGCAAAGTAAGTCAACAATTTCCATATACCATAAATACTCGTACTAACAAACAAATTGATTTAGTGCCCTGGGAAATGCGGCTGCTTTTGGTGCTTTGAATATGTCTAGGTCTCTGATACATTAGACTACTTTCAGCTGATAACTGTTGATAAATAATATTAAAAAAACAAAAACCACCAGGTGCTATATTTCATTCAATATTATGCATATGTCAACATGCGTAGCCATCAATTAAATTTGAATCGTTGCTTAAGCTTCAAAATGATTTAAGGGATTTCATTTGGGGCATTTTGTTGGATTTTCACTATAAACGCTTGAAGTTACCGACTCTTTGCTGAATTAGAAGATATGCTTTCCATTTTGTGAGACTAACATTCATATATGCAATCTAAGTAAATAAAGCGTATTTAATAAAAAGACCTTGATAATGTTCTGACGGTTCAGTTAAATTATCACGCAAGTTTTGTAATTTTTTAGTATTTAAATAAGCATGAACATTCTAGTATGTTAGTTGGTAACCCAATGTTGCCAAACAGATGAAAATGAAACTAACGAATCCACCAACTACGATTGTCGAGTTTAAAAGTCGCCCATTTCATATTAAAACAAGTCTCAAGTCTCTAGCTATAAAAATGCTCTTGTTATCAGCTTTATCGGGTTATGGGCGAAGGGGGCGTGGCATCGCGATGAAATTTTCAGGACACATTAAGCCCAAGCTTTTTATCATGTGTGTCAAATCTCAAGTCTCTAGCTTTAACATTGCTTATGTTATGGTGATGTTTACAATTTTAAAACCAAAGGGACTTGATATTGAAAATTGAAAATAAACTTGATCTGCGTATGGTATTCAGAAACCTACATTCTAAATTTGAAGTCTCTAGCTCTAATAGTTGCTGAGATCCACGCGTTCATACAGACGGACGGACAGACGGACGGACAGACGGACGGACAGGTGTCAATCGACTCGGCTATTTATACTGATCAAGACTATATATACTTTATAAGGTCGGAGATGCCTCCTCCTGTCTGTTACATACATTCACACAAATTCAGTATACCCTTTTTTGCCCATTTTTAATGGGCACAGGGTATAATAAGCCGAAAAATCGAAACCCCGACCGTAATATACCCTTCGGAAGTACACAGCACTGCTCAAAATCGCTCACGATGTAATTCTCTTGTAATTAGTTTTTATACCCTTGCAGAGGGTATTATGATTTTGTCACGAATTGTGTAACGCATGAAAGCAGACATCTCTGACCCTATAAAGTATATATATTCTTGATCAGCATCACCAGCCGAGCCGATATAGCCATGTCTGTCTGTCCGTCTGTCCTTCTCTCTGTCTGTCCGTCTGTCTATCTGTTTCTTCGCGAACTAGTCTCTCAGTTTTAGAGCTATCCGGATGAAACTTGGTACAGATCAGTCTTTTTGCTGCAGGCAGTACATATGTCGGAAGCAGCCGGATCGGTTGACTATATCATATAGCTGCCATAGGAACTATCGGTCGAAAATCATACTTTTGTATTGCAAACTTTATTATTTTTCGACAGACTTCAACCAAACTCACAGATTATGCATTTGGACATGTCTTATACAGCCTGACAAAATTTGGTTTAAATAGGATCTGTATATCATATAGCTGTCATAGGAAAGAACGGTTAAAAAGTGACTCAGGGTTCTTGAAGAGTATGAAAGAAGATTGGCTCGGGGCACCCAACTGTCGCTCCCGCCCCGACTCTCCGACTTGTTTTTTTCAATTTGTGGGCGAAAAGTGCGTGGCATCGTAATGAAATCTTCTGGGACACATTGTCCCCAAAATATTCTTAAGTCTCTAGCTACAAAGCTGCTTTTGTTATGAGCATTTTCCAGATTTGTGGGAAAATTATAGATAAACTTAATCTGCCTGCAAATATTTGCAGTGCTGGGAGATCAAATTCAAGCTTCTAGCACTTACCATCTCTGACATCCTTTCGTTCATACGGACGGACAGACAGACAGACGGACATGCCCATATCGATTAGGCTATTGATACTGCCTTCTGCCTGTTACATACTTTTAACAAAATAAATATACCCCCACAGGGTATAAGAAAAATATCTATACTTACAATGTAGAGAAATGGACAAAGATCATAAATAATTGCAGTTTTATTTACATATTTGTTTAGATTTGATTTCTAGTTCCTCAAGACAAAGCTTATAGATTAGTTAATATATATAAATAATTGTTAAAAATCGTATTAAATTTGCAAAATTACATGCTAGAAGAAAATCGATTGGACAGCCTTATTTCTAATTTCTTCAAATGAAAAGATATGATCTTACTGTATACTTACAGATTAAGACGGCAGTTACTTCTTACCATTTACTTACTACTTTCCCATTATCACATGTCAGTTCAATGTTGCGGCTAGAACAAAAACCAAATATATGTAAATACAAATAAGGCAACTCACAGCAGTTGAGTTTCTTCGATAAACGGTGCTGCTTGACACTGCATGGCATTTTGCCATTACTACAATGACAAGAAGAAGAGCTTGAGCTGGGAATATTACTAATGCCATGTCCACGCCCACGCCCACGCCCACGCCTACGCCCACTCCCACTTCCATGCTCATTCTTAGGCCCAAAAAATGGCTGTCGCCCTTTTATCGATAGCTGTGCTCTCTTTGTGGCTATGCAAAGAGCCAGGCTAAATGGCAAACAACAACTTTTTAGCTAATAACGGGAAACGAGCCAAAATAAGCAAAATAACAAAAAAAAAATAAGAATATGTGTGAGCGGCAAAGTAGCCACAACAAATAACAGTAAATATTGTAGGCAAAATGTCAGAGAAAGGGCTAAGAAAATCGATGGAAACTCGCACGTTTCACTGTTACCAGGTCTAATGAAGATAGATGCAAGGCAAATAGAGAGAGAGAGAGTGAGTGAGTGAGAGAGAGTGAGATTGAGAAACAACGTAGGGGGATTTGAGGCAAATGTTTATGGCCAGGCCTACTGCCAACATGCCAATTGGCTGGCAGGCAGCGGTGAATGTTTGTTGGCATTGGGCGGTGTTGCAGCTGTTGACCGCTTTGTAGACGCTTTACCAAAGCCCTTTGCCATTTGCCATTTGGCATTTGGTTACTTCTTGCTGTTATTGTGGTTCATTTTATCGCTGCTTATGGTAAATAGATTCTCATTCCAAGCGATTGTTATATTGCGATATAGATTCCAACTGCTTACGTCTGTTATACTGCCAATTTCTTGTAACTGTTATACAATGGCTGCCATATTTACTTCAATTGTCAATTGCTAACTGACTCACTTTTATTTTAAATTAGCGCCCAAAAGTAGTCTATGTTTTTTAGGATTGCGCTCACTTGCTAATTGGATTTACATTTTTTAAAGCAACTTCAATGCGGAAGTTGAGCAAAAAACCCAGCAAAAATAACAACATTTATGGCAGCTTACTTACTGTTGGTGTGTTGACCACATCCGATTGTACTTGGTCACGCCATAGACCAGCTTCAATGTGAGCTGTCAGCAGACAGCAGTCTTAAGAAAACCGCATATTGTGGTATTTACTTTGTCGAAGGCAAGGCAGGGGCAACTCCATGGCACTTACAACAGCAATGGGGCCATTAAACTGTTGGCCCGTCGTTATTGTTGTTGTGGCTGCTTCATAACTAAATTGATTGCTCTATTTTAAGAGCAGCTGGTACACAAAACAAAATGTATGTGTATGAAATGTATGCATATTAGTGTGCTACATTGTTTTGCATAGCCTTTTGGTTTCCCTGGGTATCTAAACATAAGAATATGTTATGTGGTTTGAGGGCGTAACGGTGTAGATATGTTTTGATTGGAAAATGTGCAGAAAGTCAGAAAGTATCATTGTTTATTACAAATATAATAATTGTAAATATATATATATATTATTTAAATAAATTAAATTTATATTATATGATATGATACCATGTAATAGTCAATATATGCTCTATATTTCCTCTGACTCTTGGTCTGTCTGTAGATTCTGTTGATTCAGAGATTATATTATGTAATAGATTACATATATATGTTCTGTTTTGGGTTTCGTGCTAAATTGAACGAATAAATTCAGGAATCTTTAGCAAATTTAAAGATGTAGTCAATCTCCAAAGTGCAAAAGACAAAAATCAAATGTAAAGAGCATGAATCAATGTGACTGATGATATATCTAGCGTGGAAAGTTTATTGACAATTTAGAATTCATTCGTAAGTGTTTCGTTTCAATAAAGCTTGATTATTTCTGTGAACTTTTGAATTCATCGAAGCATCGATGCATGAAACCATCAATCAATTATACAATTCACATATTGATTGATTTTTTGAGTGAAAGCTTTAACTATGCCTTTACATAAGACATATGGTTGTCCTTAAGAATATTTTCGTGTCAGATCGGCATGTGTTATTTTTCCCTCCCTATTATTGTTTCTGGTGCTGACCGACATTTCAAGTTCGCGGTGGAGCAGTTGGCGTCTCTGGGCTGAGGCTTAAGTGGTTTTTGCGCCACATCAAACACATTTTGGTCCAAGCTCCCCCAACTAGGTAAGTGATTGACCCAGTTTCGGAGGCTGTTCGCTACCAGAAGAAGAACAAAAACAAGCACCAGCTAACAATTTTATCATCTTGCTGACGATGTTACTTTGTCTTGTCAAGCTGCATTGATTACCTTCTGTTCCTGGTGACGTCAGTTTTGAACAGACTACAGAAGACTTACGTCAACAACACTGGATTCCCAATGATATTCTATGTTTCTCATTCGCTTTTGCTGGTAATTAAATAAATTTAATGAAAAATTCAGACACAGACAACTGACAACCCGTCGTGTACGTATACGTAATCTTTCAAGCTTGATAGTCTTTGGGGAAAAGTTTCTGCACGACTTTAAGAACTATTTGATAAAGTTTGTTGGCCAAGTGAAGTGTGAGGGTATTTAGTATTTGCATGACAACAACATAAACAAAATGAATGAGTAACTAAATAGCTTGCGTGCTGCTTTTGCTAAATTTAGTTTTTGTTCTGTTTGTTGTTTTGTTCGATTATCAAAGTAATTACGGCTATGGGAACAGGAAAGTCAAACAACGGCAATAACAATTAAGCACATTTAGAGTATAGCATGAAGTAGCATTTGAACACTTACTCGAAATTTGGCCAAAGACTGTGTCCGTTCAAAGTTTATCCACCTCAACTGGCATTTTCATTTTGGCAAAGAGCCCTGACATTTCCTATTTCCCGCTGCCTCTGCATTTTTCCTCTGCCTCACGAGTGCAAATTTTAAGTAGAGTCATGCTAAAATTACATTGTAAAACTTACATGATTGCCGTAGATTTATCTGCAGGACATCCTCGACTAATTGCCGCCGTGTGGCCGGACCTTGGTCCATGAATCAAATATGCTGTGGTCCGAACAGACAGATTTCCTGGTGAATCGAATAGCACAGTGTCATTAAAAATGCACAATGCAGACGAATTTTCCCTTTTTTTTTCCATGTTTTCCCTATATTTAAGTGTGCCAAGAATTGCAGCTGCCAGATGCTGGCCAAGAATCCACTCATTCATGACAATCATGGGCATCGAGTTCAACTAAGGCTTATAGACGTTAAGTGGCTGCCGTCCGACAAGACTGTGATTTATATAACCACATTTGTTCGTAATTGTCGTGCTATCTGTGGAAATCTTCCAAATCTTTCTGGCAGAATAGATTCGACTTATTTAAATTGCATTTGAAAGAGCTTAAATAGTAATACCATAAAACCAATAGGCAGTAATATTTTATATATACTTTCTACTCATGCCTAAACAAATGTTAAAGTCTAACATTTTAATGAGTCATAAATAATTTCCACTTTTCAAAAGGAATTAAAGTGCCATTTTCTACAGTTTTTATAAATTTTTATACCCTGTGCCCATTAAAAATTGGCAAAAAGGGTATAATGAATTTGTGTGAATGTATGTAACAGACAGAAGGAGGCATAAAGTATATAAAGTCTTGATCAGTATCAATAGCCGAGTCGATTGACACCAGTCCGTCTGTCTGTCCGTCCGTCTATCCGTCTGTCCGTCCGTCCCTCTGTATGAACGCGTGGATCTCAGCAACTATAAGGGCTAGAGACTTCAAATTTGGAATGTAGGTTCCTGAATACCATACGCAGATCAAGTTTATTTTCAATTTTCAATACCAAGTCCCGTTGGTTTTAAAATTAGAAAAATCACCATAACATAAGCAATGTTAAAGCTAGAGACTTAAGATTTGGCACACATGATAAAAAGCTTGGGCTTAATGTGTCCTGAAAATTTCAACGCGATGCCACAACCCCTTCGCCCATAAGCTGATAAAAGAGCAATTTTATAGCTAGAGACTTGAAATTTGGCACGCATGATAAGTATTCTACTCTCAATGTGTGCTACAAATTTCAGTACGATCGGATATTGAACTCAGAAGTTAATCAAGAAACAAATTTATGCAGCGCAGCAGATGCGACGCAGCGCAGTGGCAGCGCAGTAGCAGCGCAGTCGCTGCGCCGCGGCGACTATATAACGAACTAAGCATAAACAATCAACAGCCGCAGTCCAGTGTTGCCAGACTATCGCAAGCTACCTACACTCGATACAAGCAAAATCGACTTAAAGCGATATATTTAAATCCCATTATAATGATAACACTTTTCTTTGAAGACCTGTACAGGGTCTCCTACTGTCGCGCGCGCTCGACTGATCGGCTTGTTTTTATCGTAAGACATGCAAAAAAACGATATAAATATGTATGAGTATAGAACATAGAAACATGAATATGTCTGGCTTAAGAACAGCTACAATAATTAACTTTTATTGTAGCAAGTTTTTGTAATAAAATATTTAAGTGGTAATTGTTATTTAAACACAAGTTCGCATTTATGTTTGGATAAACTACTTATAAACTTAACTTCTAATGTTAATCATTATTTAATTTTAGAAAAACTTAATCCATTCTAACGATTGTTTTTCAATCTCTTCACTTTACAGGTCGTACTCGTATTTATACTCAGCATTGCATCTCTCATTATATACTTTGTTGATGCATCTAGCGAAGAAGTCGAAAGATGCCAAAAATGGAGTAATAACATTACTCAACAGATCGATCTCGCATTCAATATATTTTTTATGGTTTACTTTTTTATACGAGTAAGTTTCACACCAGTTAATGTCACATTTCATTTCTATGTATATTTTATGTGTGATAAAGCAATTGGTTGAGCTTTTTATGTTTAATCAGTTTGCATTTATGTTTGACAAATTCTTAAATATTATTATGTTCTTTCATTAACAATTTTATTACAGTTCATAGCGGCGTCCGATAAGCTTTGGTTTATGTTAGAAATGTACAGTTTTGTAGATTATTTTACAATACCCCCGTCCTTCGTATCAATATATTTAGATCGAACATGGATCGGTAAGCGCAAGAATCAAGCAATTATTATTATTATTATGTAAATTCTAAAAATGCACTGCATACAAATCGGTTACAATTACAATCAAAGTTTTTCCATGTACATATCTATACTATACTATACACAATGTTTATTTATGCAATTATTTTAATTACAACAACAATAATTACTACATGCCCCGATCGATTTGTATGCATGCAATGTGCTTTACTCTGCATACACACACACACACACATACTACTTGGTACGAGTATGTGTATGAGATGTATGTATGTACATATATGTGTGGCAAGTATACTATATCATGAATGTATGTATATCATAAACAGGTCTTCGATTTCTTCGAGCGCTACGTCTCATGACTGTTCCAGATATTTTACAATATTTAAACGTACTAAAAACATCGAGCTCAATTCGTTTGGCTCAACTAGTATCAATTTTTATATCCGTGTGGTTAACAGCAGCGGGCATTATACATCTGGTATGTAGACACACACACCAACACCAACACACACACACCCACACACACACACTCACACACAAATACAAACAATAACAAAGTTATGCGTAATGCGCGTCTTCCAGCCATCTTTGTGACAGCTTTGCAACGTGTGCTTACAGCCAGTTAACATATTACTCATACGCCGCGTTGCAGTCTGTCACAGAGAATATAGTCGGTTAATGGGAGGGCGTGCGTAACGCCCTTGTTTGCTTCTACTACTTCTACTACTTTTGTAAGTGTCCAATGGCATAGAGATTGAAATGTGCATTTCGAATTGTCGCTGATGCGTATTTTGTTTTTTTTGCAATTGAAAATTGCAATTGCATTTATTTAAAATTTAGCTGGAGAACTCTGGCGATCCGCTGGATTTTAATAATGCTCATCGTTTATCCTATTGGACCTGTGTCTATTTCCTAATTGTGACCATGTCAACGGTAGGATATGGTGACGTTTACTGTGAGACTGTCTTGGGAAGAACATTTCTCGTGTTCTTTCTGCTCGTCGGCTTGGTAAGTTCAACAACATCAAGAACAACAACAACAACAACAACAACAATACACTAAACATATTTACATATATATATACATATAGTAACAATATGTACTACACCAATATCTAAGCTCTCTTTTAGTTACATACATACATATATATATATATATATATATATATATATATATGTTTTCTCTCTTTTTGTCTTTATCTCGCGCGCTCTCTCTCTCTCTCTCTCTCTGTCACTGTCTCGCCCTCTTTACATCGAGACCCATTGAGCTTAGGCCCAAATAAACAACGGGGTTCGCAGAGCCAAAAATGTGTGAATGATTTACTTAAGTTTTGGTTGTTTTTGCCAAATGTACTTAGTACAGTTAATGCTCAAAAAACTAGCTTATTTCCAAAAAGTATCCAAGTACATCCCCCGAGAACCTCCAAAAAAGTAGCCAAAAGTATCCGAGTGTAGCACTTAACATTTAACTCAAACCTTAATTCGTATCAAGCGTTGTCCTTCTAAGTACTACATACTACATACTACAAACTACAGTTCGATAAATATAGTAGCATAAGGATTTATACTATATACTCGTACTACTAATACTAATACTAAAACTACTACTACTACTACTACTACTATTCTACTACTATTATTCATTTAATGTGTTATCAAATATGCTACGTTTATGTAAATACATAGAACGACTTAATAACGCTGCACCATTTTGATTATTGATTATAAGTACTTACTTAAAAGTTATAGTTTGAGACTCAGTTTTGATTTGGTTTTCGTTAGCTTCTCATCACTTATAAGTAAGTAAGTAAGTAAGCTTAACGCGTCTCAACTTGCGGTTAACTTTAGTCACTCGAACTATTCGATATATTCTACTTAATCATGCACACACACACACACATTGAGAACATCTACTTCATAAATACTTACTCGAGCAGCAGCTGCTGGTAGATGATTCATTTCTTCATTTCTTTCTTTTTCAAATCGAACCGAATGCATGCAGTTCTCAATATTTTCTTTCTCGATATTTAAATTTTTTCAATTTGCCTTTGTTTTTTGTAACATTGAAGATACTTGTAGACACCGACACAGACACAGACACCACAAATACACCGACAACAGGAGAACAGAAATAATAATAAATAAAAAAAAAAACAAGCAGGCTAGTCGTCAAAAACAGTTAGGCTATCCAATCCAAATCATAATAATTAACTACATGCATATAATCAATGTTCGTTTTATTTTGCATGAACTAAATAATGCTGGCTGCCGTAAATTTGATTTAACTTGATAATAACGAATAATAAGTAAACAAATGCTTTTAGGTACGTGTATAAGTACTTATGCGGAATATTAAGCTTTAGTGTCCTCTGGTGTGATTGTCTCTATTCATCACTTCGTACCCAAATTAAGCAGGAGCTAAGACGACACTACAAAAAAACAAAAGAAAATAATCACTAATTGTTTAACAATAATTAAATCAACTTGTTAATGTTTGCTGTATTCTCGTATATATATATGTGCAATATTTTAGGCAATGTTTGCCAGCAGTATACCGGAAATAATTGAACTCGTTGGTAGTGGCAATAAATATGGCGGTGAACTCAAAAGAGAACACGGAAAGAGGTAGTCTATAACTTTCTATAAATGCAATAAAAATAAGAAAAGAAAACATAACAACATCACATTCAATTTGATATAAATAACTATATAAATAAAGGTAACAACAACAACAACAAATATACCAATCAAATAATATCAATACTTAAAGAACTAAAGATCTGAGAGATCTGATAACGAAACTTAGTTTTTTTTAGTCGAATTGAAGTGTAGGAAATTGTCAGATAACCAAAAAATGCAATATATTTTTCAGTTATTCTTAGTTTTCGTCTTTCTTATTTAACTAACAAATTCCTAGGCGGAATTGAATTGAATTGAATCAAAGATTGAGGTCTATTCTTATGCTCAGCAACGTTAAACAAAAACTTCAACTACAATCTAATCAATAATAATAATTAGTAATGAATAGTTTAATACTCAATTATCCAATTACACATTTACTTAGTCTGTTACCCTTATGTTTTGTTTTTTTTTTTTTGTTTTTTTTTTAATTTACCAAATGGATTTGCATTTTGGTAACTCGCAATTGACTATTGACTGTCATGCAAAGTTGTACTAATTGTTTAATTACCCTCATCTCAACAAAATGTAGCTACAGTCAACTCTGGATAATAGAGTCATACATACAAATATATAAATATCAATTATTTTTTTCAATAAGTATTCCTTAAACAGCGACATGAAATTTATTATCATTGCGTGACGCTCTGATAAATCATTAAACAAGTATTCAAGTAAAGTGCAATATTATCATTTCAGTTTGTATAATTAGTTAATAGTTTTGAATATACTATATATCGTACATTTTTAATTAAGGCAATTGTCAAGAGATCAATTGTAAATCGCCTACTGAAGTCAGACTTTATAAATTTGTATTTTGTTTTTCAGTTCAGTTCATTATTATTATCCTAATGTTCTTTTGATAATCACGTTGTAGGCGTGAATTTTCTAAAGTTTCTTGTTTAATTTTGTATTTTTTTCTGTTCAATTTCGTTTATACTTTGCCATGCTTTCAACGTTTCTCGTATTAACACCAGACAACAAACTACACAATATGCGTTTTTTTTTTCGATTTGCAATAGTTAAAGATTTGTTTTATTTTCTTCTTTTTTTTCTTGACATTTTAAAGCATTTTTGCAAAGCAATTAGGCGCATTGTTGTTAATTCACATTAAAAGCATCGGTCACGCATTGCCAATAAAATAAAAATAATTATATTGTATCTCAAAGTCACACGTAAATATATCTTTTATATTTTCTATTTTGAAGAGAGCAATTATCAGCTATGTTATTCAATAATTCAAACGTATTGATCCATTTGTCAGTGTCACCGTAACATATTTAAATAGTACATTGATTTTCAACTTTTTTCAATCATTCTTTTGCTTTTCAATTTGTCAGAAACAATAAGACTTTCCAGAATATGTATGTGATACCGTATGCTAACCTATCGATCCGTTCTCTATATGTCCGCTTTAAATTCACTTAAAAAAAAAATAAAACAATAAAGAATTTTGTCAAAAAGTTGAAAAAATTACTAATTCAAATGAATACTTATTTTGGAATTAATTTGTAATCTTCGGTATACCGAAGATCTTTTTACTCTTTACTCAATACTACTCATCATTGATTTTAAGGCAGTAGGTTTCATAGCATAACATTTAGCACGACACCAAACAAATTGAAAAGTACTCGTATCTACTATTTTGTATTCAAAATGTAATCACAATAACCCTTCAACTTTTGAAAGTACTCATTATCCTGTGCTTAGTTGGGAGAGATCTCTTTCTCATTGCATACTTCTAGGCGGCCTTTGCACTCTTCGTGTACAGCTGTAAAACTACTACATATAATACTTAATAACAACAACAACTGTATATTTCTTAGATCTTTTTATTAACAAAATGTAACTAAAGTAAATATATATTTAGATGCGGTAAAAGTGAATATAAGTATTTTGCAGAAAATCCAAAAAAACTGTACTCGTATTTGTAAAATTATGTACAATTAGCTGTAATATTGTGAGAATAACTCCGAATTTCGGCAAATCAATATGATAATTGTGTAAATACGTAAACAAACAAGAAGTATGATTGTGTGTGATTGCAGAATGTGTGAATGATTGTATAATGATCGCTAGAATGTCAGTCTATCGTATGTGAAGTGAGTTATTCCTTCTTTGATTCTTTTGATTTTATGTTCTGCGTCATCTCGTCGTCGTCGTCGTCGTCTTAAAGCAAATTATGCAATCTACTTATTAACCACACCAAAAGAACCAAAAAGAACAACACCAATGAAGTTAGACCATACTAATTGTAAATGCAATTGTAACTGAAACTCAACAACTATTTTGGCACTTCTCTCTATTCTAAATGTGTATGTGTGTTGTTGAATTTAGGCTGTGTTCGCTAGTTGGATACCAGAAATCACTGAACTGGCTGCCCAAAGAAGCAAATATGGTGGAGCATATAGCAAGGATCCTAGAAAAAGGTACACGAAAACGTTGCTGCCTGTACCACAAAAATAAAAAAAAAACAGCAAGAAAAAACAACAAATACAAAAAGAAATTAAATAAATAAAGTCAATAACAACAACACAAAAATATATAAATTAAATAAAAAAAATAGAAAAGAAAAACTATAAAAGAAAAATCGCTACAATCGAATTAACCTGATTTTTTTTCTTCTATTGCATTCTTACTAAACTTCAGAAAAAAGTACAACAACCTTAAAAGATCAATTTTTTAATTTATTTTATTTTATATATATATATTTTGTTTTAATTTTGTTTTCTTATTTGATATTTGATATTTGACGTCACTTGAATTTGCATAAAAATATTTAAACATTTTGCTAGGCAACAATCTCGAACTCGAAAGAGAAATATTGAGGAGCACAAACAGAAAGAGTTGCCAGCAGTTTGAGAATTGTTTTATTATTATTTATTTGTTTATCGCGCAAATCAAGACAAGGCAATTATTCAATATATAGAGACTAACAATAGTATATTCGAATTTCCCAAAAGGCATTGGTTTCTTGGTGGCATGTGTAAGACGAGCGAGAAGATCTTGCTCTCTAAAAAAAAATAAGCTAAAGATTAAAATATGTAATTTGTTTGTCAAATCCTTCTGTAAATTTTGTTGTCATTATATACTATTTGTTAAAAATATGAAACATGCTACATTACGAATTATCCTTATATTTTTTTTAACTATCAACTTGGCTTTAATTTTGTGTGCAAATTCATTGGGCTTATATTCGTACTCGTACTCGTACTCGTATGTTAGCTAGCAAGAAATTGGATTAATGTGTGCGAAAACACTTCGAAATAACAGTGGTTACCAAATGTTTAATCATTTTGCATTGTTGGTTTTTTTAATGTTCACACGTTAAACATAATCGTCACATGTTAAAAGTACTTAATTAGAACATAGCGCCTGGCGGGTATGCAACAATTTGTTTGCCTGCACACCTTTTTTTTGAAACGTGGCAAAAACTAAAACAAAATTCATTTTGTAGCGGCAAAACGGCATTTCCATATAAACACCATGACCAAAAAACAACTGCTACGACTCAAACTTGATCTACAATACATATATTTGTATGTAGTTTATACATTTATTCATTTTTGTTGTACTACTGCATAAAATGAAGCATGCATCTTTCGATATTGGTAGCTTAATTTCGAAATTGATTGCAAACAAGCCAACAGAGCAAATATAAAAAAATATACACACGCACACACTCTCATACATACATAATTACGACTTATATAAATAACATATTTAATTTGCTTAACTCATTTTTGGAGGACAATTTACAGAAGGTTTTGAATTTCTTGTGTGTAAGAGAAATCGATGCGATGAATTCTTCCCAATCTGCTGACAAATGGGCCATGCTCCAAAAAATATTGTGTATTTTTATTATAGTTTTAAAAACAACAAAATCAGTTATAGACATATGAGCTTATTTGTATTTTTATTATACATATATATATAAATTTATTATATATATATTTGAGCAATAGGAATTGCGTTTTCTTCTCCCTTTCATTTTATAAGTAATTGTCGCAATTGTTTTTATGCAACTTCAGCAGAGTCTCAATTTATGACAAATTAGTTACTTTTTTTTTTTCTTTACAATTATAATTTGTCCCGCTTTTGAACCAAATAGCTTTATCCTAAGTTTGGTTTTTGAGCCTATCTGAAATAATAAAAACAATAATAATTTAAAAGAAGATGCATAACATTTGAATTGTTTGTTTGTTGGTTTGTTTGTTGAAACACACACCAAGTTGCTGCTTTAGTTCTGTATTGTTGTTTATGATTTTTCTTTTGTCTATGATATGATGAAATTTATTCCAAGTTTTTTACAAGTTTATTGATTCTAATTAAGTACATACTACATACATAAACATAAAATGCAGTAGAAACTATTTTGCAATTTTATCCACTACCTAATACATACTTACTATATATTGAATTCACTTGTAATTACATACATATACTATACTAAATACTACATGTATGGTATGTTAATCATACGATAAACATCTTACACCTATACTTAATCTCATCTCAATCTTAATTAAATAAATTAAAGTCGTTAATTTGCTTGCACCTACTGAGTATGCCGAAGCCACGCATATACGAGTAAGAAAACTGCGCGAAATAAGAAAATTCTTGATTGATTAATGAAGAGATAAACAATTGATTTGTTATCCAGTAACAGTTGCAGTTGCAGTTGCAGTGTAATCTGTGTAATCGTTATCAGTATCCGTATCAGTATCAGCATCATGACAATACATTATTTGAAACTCTTTCCCAAAATCCTCCCAAAAAATAAAAAAGCATAGAAGTATCTCACGCACATCATACAAAAGATACAAAGATACAACAGTTTAGTTTTGAAGACCTGATATTGTATATATATATATTGTATACGATAGATGAAATAAAGCACATTAAACCCAACACGCAGAGCCACCGTATTTTATTGTAGTAGCTAGTAGTTTTCAAAGAGTCTGTTGTCTATATCGCACACACACCAACACACACACACACACAACATTAAGATCAAGTCAAAACCCGACTTGCTTTGATGTTTGTAGACGTGTATAATTGGCCACATTTTTCCTTTAAGGCATTTGGCTTTTATCTCATTCCTTAATAAGTACTTGATATAGTATGTACATATATGCTCGTGTATAAATACCGATTTATAATTTACTGTAGCCAACACACACACACACACACACACAGACACACACACACGTACCCCCAAGAAATCGAAAGCCTACTGCAAAATTTATATACTTTCACTTTCACAAAACAAAAGAGAATTTACAATAAAATAGCTCCAGTCTGTTAAAATGGTTGGTTGATTTGTGAAGAAATTTGTAAGAAAAAAAGTATTTTTCTTTAGTTCATTTCAATTTATAAAAAAAAATACCATTATTCCATTTTACGTTCTGTTAAAGTTAAAGTGTTTTATGATTTCGAACATTTAGAAACTTAAGTTGGTACAACAACTAAATGTGTGGCGTCTTGCGTTTCGCGTATTAAGAATCAATCACTTAAATACAACAACAACAACAACAACAACAACAACAAGAACAACGACGACAACAAGAACAAGATGAAAAGATAAATATTAACTTTCAACAGGCAAAGCGTTCTTACCGTCGTCGAATTTAGAGCATACTTCTAGGGGCCTCAAATGTTATATATGCATTTACATATGTATGTATGTATGCATGCCAGCTTCAGGTTCCACTCGTTAATCGTTATTCCACTCTGTCTCTCTCTCTCCATGTGTCTCTTACCCTTGTGCTCTCTGAACTCCGTCATACTAAATTGCTTATATTATATTATATTTTTGTTTTTTGTTTCATTTCTACCAATTAACAATTAAAGTAATCAAAAGAAAAATGAAAAAAAAAGAAATACGAAAAATACTTCACTATCATCATTATCTTTCATACTGTAAACAGGCGATTTTTGCAAGTTGTATACCTGAGATTATAGACTTGATTGGAACAAGAGCCAAATATGGGGGCACATTAAAAAATGAAAAAGGGCGAAGGTGAGACAAACTAAATTTTCTTACAATCAACAAAGACAAATAAATAATCAACAATTGATTTTTAAAAATTATATAAAAGAAAACAACAATCCAACATAAATTTAAGTCAACAAATATTAAAATCACTTAAAACCGTTTAATTAACTAATGTCTTCGTTTCAAAAATCAAATCAAAATGAAATTTCTGCATATAACAAAATGAAAGACAAACAAAACCCAGTAATCGAATCATAATATTGTGCAATATTTACTTTTACTTTGCGCTTCTCATTCATACGAATCCTTTTTCGAGCGGAAATGTAGCTGAAATTTGATTTTGATTTTCAAAACTACTACTTACAAACAAAATGAAATACAATAATAAACCAAAAATACACTTATGTATACAAAATACCCAACACATACTAACTACATACTAATACCAATACAAAAGCCTCACAAAACACGGCCGACTATAAAAAAAAGAAGTCAAAATGCAATCGTTAGTAAATACCTCGTATTATTGCTCATACGCCATGAGGAACGAGAAACGAGGAACGTTGCAACAATACACAACCTAACCAGAAAGACAATCAATCCATCAATCACCAGCTCAATACCGAAAACCGAAATTCAGTACATTCGATCAATCACACATAAACACAAGAATCCTCACAACAAGAATGCCACACAAAGAAAAAATTTAACAAAATTACAAATGCCAGAAGGCAAGAATCAACGAGATATTTAACACAGATATAAAAAAAAACAAAAAAAACTTTAATTCTTTTAGTTCCAAACAAAACTCATTTTGGTATTAAGCTTTGGATACGTTTTGGTTTCGTTTCGCTTCGTTTCGTTTCTTAATTCACATATTTTATTCAAAAAATTTACTTAATTGTGGCGTTTCTTTAGAGCGCCAATTAAAGTTTTTCATCCAATTTTTTTTTCTTTTTTCATTTTAAAGGCTCGCCACATTCATTTAATCTTTATAATTTGGTTATGATTGGCATTTTGAGAACTATTGATAACTGTTCCAAGAAAAAAAGCAACTGTATCGTACTTAAAACTTGTTCTGAGTGTAAAATGTGCGTACTCTTAACTACCAAAAAAAAAACTATATTGTTGTAAGTTTAATCATTCTAATTGATTGTCAAATTATCAACCTACTCTTCTGCTACTTTCTGCTCTTTATAAATACATACATTGTATCGTATATCTTGCTCTAAATTCTTTATAATTTCATTTCATTAGTTTCTCAGGTGTTGCACGTTATCAGTTCTATGTTTTTTTTTTCTTTTCCCACTTGATTGCCAAAAACAAATGTCTTTCTACTGAGCTAACTAATTAGCTAAAAATGGTAGGACATCGGGAATATCACTCTCTCGCTCTCTCTCTGTCTCTCTCTCTCTCTTAAGACTTTTACAAATCTTACTTTGGCTCTATATATATTTTTGGTTTTGTTTTGTTTTGTATGCCATCATCCTAGTCATTTTGCATTTGTATTAGCCCTTGAAGTGAATCAGTGATTGGTGTTAAATATTGTGTTACATATACGTAATTGTCTATATAGTCCTTGATATCGAAGTCGTAATTCGTATATATATATATATAATATATATATATATATATATGTGTGTATATTATGCAAATCAATTTTTAAACGATTTTAAATATTTAACGATAATAACGCATATTATAATATTCCATAAACAACAAATTGTATACGTAAATATTAGAAAATGCATAAAACCATGTACACACACATACTACTTACTACTACTACTACTAAATATAACATTTGTCGTTTGATTATGTAAAGAGAAAATCAATATATATACTATATATATGAGAGATTTGAAAATCGAATCGAATTTTCAATTAAAAAAAAGTTTTCTTTCAAAATATTTAATAAATAATTCTATATATTTTTGATTAGTCCATCAGTAGTTAAAGTTAATGCTGCAATTGTCTAGCCATGCATTTGATTTGTTTGCTAATCATGTGGCAATAAAATAACTTGAATATATGTGTGTGTAACATATTAAAAAAAAGAAAAAAAAGAAAAGAATATAAATAAAAATGATACTAAAGAAGCTCATATACTATATACAAACCATATATAACTACTTTTATTCTCTGTCTACTCGACTGCCTCCTTCTCTTTCTATTTCCCTCTCTCTGTCTCTCTCTCTCTGTCAATTATCAGATACTACTACTACTACTAATCAATGTTGTAGTTCTTGAGAAATTTGTATTTATATCTTCCGCTATATATACTCAATTTCATGTTTTCTTCGTATCTCTTTAGTTTGTTATCGTTTGCTGTTCTACTATCTCTATTTAATTCTATTAAACCATTACCACAATAAAGATACCATGGTACAATCAATAAATAAACGAATTGGCGCTTATAACCAGACCAAACACGATTAATGTTAAACTTCAATCAATCACATACTAAGTATTTGCGCTGAATTACGAATCATTGTAATACGTAGTAGTATAACGTATAACGGCTGATCGGTAAATACTACTTACGATACATACTCTCAAATACTTACATATACATATACTACTATAGTTTAGTCTGTATCATCTGTAAGTGATGTGAATGGATGCGATCGACAATTGAATTGATTTGATACGAATCCCAGCCAAATGGTTTTTTTCTCGCACATTTCGTTGTCTATTTAGTGGCAGAAAGTGTCCTAGAAATGCCCTAGGTTGATATACTAGTATATATAGTTTTCTGATGTGTGATCAATGGCCCTGCAAGTACACAATGCTACAAGTATTTAGTTTTAGGTGAGTGCAGTTTCAGGACTTCGGAAAAACACGTTCCCGTAACCGTTTCCACTGCAGTTTCCGTATCCTTCCATTACACACAAAACATTACGTTCTCCTTTTTCTTGTGTTATCTCTCAAACTTCCTATTCATCTATCTCTTTTTCTTTTTTTTTGTGTCTCAACATTCTCAAACCTAGCCGCCACATTCATTCAAACCATTCATTGTGCATTTGAATCTAGGATTCATTATGTTTTTTTTTGAAAACAAAACAACAACATTAACATGTTGTTATAAATGAACATTTATTTTTGGTTTTTTTTAGTGTTAATATAAAGATAAAAAAACGAAAATCGAAAAACGAAAAATAATGAAAATGCGTGGCCAGGCATCAATTTTGAACTTTTCACCAAATTTATTAATTTCAGATGTGATCAAATTGCAATGAAAAAAATATTACTTCTTAAAACAGAAACTCAGCACATATATATATTATTTTTTTTCTTAGCTCACAAAAACCAATGCAATTAAACATAATATATTCGTTAGTTGGATTGTTTCTTAGTACAAATAATAATTATCACATTGTTGTTGATATTATCACTTAATTAGTTCAAATACTTAGCGATGCATCCAAACTTTCAAAACACACAATTTACAAGTCATTCGAAATAAAGCAATAGGCTATAAAAAACTAACTATTGCCAAAGTAAAAAATCAATTTTTTTCATTATTATTATTAATGTACATTCTATGAATTTGATAAATATGTGGCGATGATCATGTTATATGCTATATTTCAACTGAAATTATATATGTAATAACTGGCAACTGACTGAAACTTCAAGTACATGTGTCTGTACAATTTGTTCAATGTGTGTTCAATACACACGTTGAACGTTTAACTCTGAGGTGTAATGTAATTTCAAATTGAACATATCTCAATGATGCTGGTATGATGTGATTACACACTCTCTCTCACACACACACACACATACACACACACACATGTACACTCAAAAGAATGCATGTTTTTATAGATGATGATGCACCCTACACTAAATACCATAGGTTATATGAGTATGCCTGCCCGTTTGCCTGACTGCATGCCTGTAATAACACATACATATACAGTATAAGTATATTTACAAAAATCTCGTATGTATCCTGTACTGTAGCAGCAATATTGGAATGAGATACCCTGTATATATATATATATTTATATATATATATATACATATAGTAAAGGCTTATGTATATACAAAGGTTTTGGTAATTGTTGATGCTTTAAACGATGCATGTAAGTTGATTATATTACCAACGGTGTGCGTAGCTAATCTTATGTTTGTAGTACCTATTAATTGTCAAGTTTATTGAATAGCAAAGCCAAAGCTGCTTTGTACATTTTTTTGTGTTTAGTTCTTTGATTTGATTACCCTTTGATTACTTTATGTTCGAACAGATTTATGGGGTAGCAGACTAAATTCATGCATACTGCAGTAATTTTTTTTTTTTTATATAAATTTCTTATGATTTTTGTTGAAAATTGTTTATGATTTGAATATACTATTTATTTAATATGGAAAGACAATGTAATTTTCTGATTATAATGCTGTTTAATGTTTTAACTATAAATTATAATAACACTGACAAGTTATAATAGTATTCATAATGAAAACGAAACAGTTGATAACTAAATACAAATAATATGAAAATATTAATATATAAATAAATAAGAGAAATATATACACCTTTTGCTTATACCACACAACACATACACACACATGCACACACTCATGCACACACTCATGCACACACGCACACACACACACATATATATATACACATTCATCAAACAAGCGCTTCATAATTGAATACAGTGTGCATATTCAGTTTATATTCATCAAAGCTTTTACTTGATGAGTTAAACGTCTTTTCTTTTGGCAATAGATTTCTATTGATTAAATAAATGAAATGGAAATCTTGTTGCCATGGACATGTCAACAGACACAGATACAGGCACACACACACGCACACATCGATATGCATAAATACCTAACCATTTAAAAATCTGCACACTAACACTAATACAGCTCAAATACATACTGCGACATGTACACGGCTTACCACATACATACCACACCTAGATTAAGTCCAAATTGCTTTAAATTGAATTGAAATAAAAAACGAAAACGAAAACGTATATGAAAAGCATTTTACTAATATATTTCTCTTTTTACGACAACAAACAACAAACAACACACACACACCCCCACACACACACACACAATCGCTCTTAGACATATTGTGGTGTGCGGTCATATAACATACGAATCCGTGTCGCATTTTCTAAAGGACTTTCTGCACGAAGATCGTGAGGATGTCGATGTCGAAGTAGTCTTTTTACATCGGTAAGTTTTCAACGCTTTGCGAGTCGTCAACAACACGATTTTGTGAATATTTGTTTATTTGAGTTTTGTTTGATTCGATATAGAAACAGATCAAATTAGTGCTTAAGTGCAGTATTTAAGCAGAAGCAAAAGTACATACTATGATTAAAGCCTTAAGCAATTGCCCATAAAAGTATGCTATTGTTTTTGGAACTTTGAAACTAAAATCTTTTCTTTTTGTTTTGTTTTAAATGCGGCAATTGCTTTCTGCTCTCAATAGAAAACTTTTGAAAACAATTAAGTCTATGAAAAGAAAAAAAGAAAAATTAGACCAATGCACTTATTTTTAAGTATTGCATTATGATCACATTAGTTAATAGTAAACAAGAATCTCCTTTGTTCATTTCAATATGTAATTTATGCCTATATTTTATTTATATAATTATTAACTATATATATATATGATGTAATGTAATGTAAAACAACAAAATAGCAAAGAGCCTGACCTGGAGCTAGAAGGACTGCTGAAGCGTCACTATACAACAGTGGCGTTTTTTCAGGGCACAATGATGAATGCAGTCGACCTGGAACGAGTCAAGGTACACAAAAACACTTCAAGGCGCCAAACACAACAATATTAATTGACACACACATTGAAACAGAGAAACACACACACATACATCTATATATAAACATACACAAATACTTACATACAGAACTACATACACATACACAAAGATACTGCAAGATACTGGTCAGTGAAGTGGTCAGAAGAAGAGAATTGAATCAAATTGTTAGTCGCGTCACATTGTGAATGTGCTTTGCACATGTATGTATGTCTGAACATACATACATAGTTACATCAACTCGTGCGTCACATACATAGTTAAATCAGCAACTTGCTGATGATAGTGATAATAGTTTCACATTTTAATGCCAACCTCAAGTCCTGCGAGTTTAGCTACATCTATCATATAGCCCTTTATACATAGTTCGAGGGTCCTGTTTTCAAGCCAATTCATACGATACACCCTCTGGTTTCTCTCCATATATAGTACTAGTATGCTCGTTCTCTCATGTTGAATTCTTTGATTTATGAGTTCTATTGATTTGCTGCAAATTATGTTAATTTTAGTTAATTTCACATTTGCCAGATACTTAAAATACTTGCAATATATGAGTAATTTCCATGGAAAACAGCTTATTTATGCAAGATGTCTGTTATTTGTGAACGCAGCTTTTATTTTTTACATTATTTAGGTTTGTTTTGTTAACAGTTTCAGTTTTTTTTTTATAGAAAATCAAACACTTTATTTCACTCTATTCGATACTCATATAGTATTTTTCAATTCGTTCACGTTGGCTTTAAGTACTTAATATTTAACCTGCTCAATGGAATGTCCTCTTAGCTACAATTTTATTAAAGTTTGAATTTTGTATTTTAACTCTATTTTATTAATAACAACAACAATAACCTAGATACCATATTTAAATTTGCATAGTATAAGACTAAAACTTTCCATATACTACATATATATATATATTTTTCGAGTCATAGCACATTTTGCTTTACATTAAAAAAAAAAAACCTTTTCAATTGTCAATTCTTTTGTATCATATGACTTTCTAAATTACAACTCGTATTTATATTGTTCAAATATATAAATTATATGATTATTGATAATATTCCAATTAGATTTAAGCTTTCGAATTTCAATATAATTAACATAAAAATACCTAATTAGTTAGTTACATAAGTTGACTTATTATAGTTAACTTCTATTCTAGTAGTTAAGTCTATAGTTCATAGTTCATAGATTATTTAAGGCAACCCAAACACAAATGTATAAATATTGGGTCTATAAGTTTTATGACAATTTTTTGTATGCGTTATCTTAGTAAAGATATTTTATTTAGTTTATTTTAATATAGTTCTAAGTAGAACTGACAATAGAATATATTTTATATATTTAGAATTTCTTGCCGATTTGCCGATCGCACATTTAATTTCCACATTTTTGCATTATTTATTTTTCCATTTTTAACGGCAAAATTGAAAAACAATGTGTTTTTTTTTATTTATTTATTATGTGATATCCACAACACACAATGAATACTTATGGTTTGAATACAACCCAATCATCGTAAAACTCTGTCTACATTGGAACATTCAAAATAACACAATACTACTCTAAAAACTTTGTATTATTTTTCCAAAAAAAAAAAAAAAAAAAATTAAATACAAAAAAACTATGTACGTCCTTAATATCAAAAAAAAAAAAAAAAAAAAAAAAAATTCAAAAGTAAACCACCCGATTTGGAACTTGAGGGTTTATTCAAACGTCATTTTACCACCGTGGAGTTCTTCCAAGGAACCATTATGAATCCGATTGATCTGCAGAGGGTTAAGGTAAAACATTTCTTTATTTTTATATGTTTCTCTATGTTTGTTTATCGTATTGTTATATTAATTTCTTCATTTCGAGTGTTTCGTTCATTTCTTATTTTCTGCGTGTTTGTCCTTTAACTCTAACTTCAAACAAACCATAACAAACCAGACTACTTAATTACTTCCTCGCTAACATACATACAATAACGAACGATATTATTATACAAAACATATATATATATATATATTATAAATTGTACCTAATATGTATTTATGTAATGTTTATACTATATGTATGTAAATTATAGCTATAAATGTGCTCATTCTTCATTGTCGCTTTAGTTCAAACAGGAATAAAATAACATTCATTTGTGTATGTATTTGTTGGTGATTTGCAACGCGTTAGAAGCCGCAGCATTAGTGTACCAACATTTTAGTAAATCGACAAACAATGAAACACACTCACTCTCACACAAACACACACACACACACTCAATTCTCTCTCACAATGCAACACAGACCCACGGATACACTGTATATTGTTGACGTTATTGTGTATGCAAAACATTGATCGTGATTCATTATTAGCTTAAGCTGCATAATTTTCAGCAATTTCCGTTAATGTTATTTTAAACTTACTTATATAAATGTATGTATTTATGTGCTAAGTATAGAAAAAAAGCATATATAACAAACCTAAAAAAATGTTAAGTATTCTTAAAGTTAAACGTGCCTAGGACTTGAATATCATTTAAAAAAAATTGTAAACTTTATTTTGATAATAAGTACGCAGATCTGAAGACAATTTGAAATAGAAACTGCAAAGAAATAAAAGAATTCAAAAGAAATTTTATTCAACTTAACTAGACAAAGTTGTAGATTATCAAGTAATAAAAACTGAAATTATTATTAATTATTATTATGATTATAATTATTTCGAAACTAATTCAAATTGTTGGATGTTTGCAACAGTCTCTGATTCGTTTAAAGTTGTTGAAAATACATTTAATATTGTAAATTGAAATTAATAAAATGTGTCATCGAATCGAAAGATTCTTGAATCTTTATAATTTACGAACTAATTTGCAAAATTAGAAATACAATAAATGTAAAGTTTTATTGAATCGTTCAGATTCAGTTCAATTCAGAACGACTCTTTAGAGTCCCTGACTGTCGTTCATTCGAGTCCCAATCTCGTTCAATTCATTGTAGTTCATTCGAGTCATTTGAGTCCCATTCTTATTCACTCTAAATCGATTCCCAAAATGATTCTCTCGTTCGATTGAATCTTTCGTTCAATTCAATTCCTTATAATAATAATATATAATAAAAATAGAATAAGACTGAAATAATGTTATTAAATGTATGTAAATGGTTATCTTTATATATAATTGTAATAAGTTAGCAGCAATGAATTTGAAACTGAAAATATTGAGAATAAATAAGCCGATCAGTCGAGCACGCGCGAAAGTAGGAAACCCTGTGCAGTTCTTTAAATACAAGTATTTTCATTATAATAGGATTTAAATATATCGCTTGAGTCGATTTTGCTTGCATCGATAGTAGGTAGCTTGCAATAGTCTGGCAACACTGGACTGCGGCTGTTGATTGTTTATGTTTAGTTCGTTAAATCGTCGCCGCGGCGCAGCGACTGCGCTGCTACTGCGCTGCGACGCATCTGCTGCGCTGCATAAATTTGTTTCTTGTATAACTTCAGAGTTCAATATCCGATCGTACTGAAATCTGTGGCACACATTGGGAGTAGGATACCTACCATGTGTGCCAAATCTCAAGTCTCTATATATAAAACTGCTCTTGTTATCAGCTTTTTCGAGTTATGGGCGTAGGGGGCGTGGCTTCGCAATGAAATTTTCAGGACACATTAAATCCAAGTTTCTTATCATGTATGCCAAATCTCAAGTCTCTAGCTTAGAGGTTGCTTATGTTATGGTGATTTTTCTAATTTTAAAACAAACGGGACTTGATATCGAAAATTGTAAATAAACTTGATCTGCGTATGGTATTCAGGAACCTGCATTCCAAATTTGAAGTCTCTAGCTCTTATAATTGCTGAGATCCACGCGTTCATACAGACGGACGGACGGACGGACGGACGGACGGACGGACGGACGGACGGACGGACGGACAGACAGACGGACAGGTGTAAATCGACTCGGCTATTGATACTGATTAAGAATATATATACTTTATATGGTCGGAGATGCTTCCTTCTCCCTGTTACATACATTCACACAAATTCATTATAGCCTTTTTTGCCCATTTTTAATGGGCACAGGCTATAAAAAATGTAAGCCAGACATGTACGGTTACTAGACTCCAAATCGAAGTTAAGAAAATGTACAAAGAGAATCAAATGACTCGATTGAACGATAAGGGATTCAAATGACTACAGAGAACTATAAAGAGCGAGATTGAACGAGAGTGAACTAGAGTGAACGAGAACGAACGAAAGACGCGAATGACTCAAATGAAAGATTAGTTCGTTTAGTACAAAATGAACTACTGAACTAAGAGTGAACGAGAACGAGCGAAAGACGCGAACGACTCAAATGAATGATTAGTTCGTTCAGTACAAAATGAACTACTACTGAACTAATTCAGTGAATTGAACTAAATAGAAAGTACAACTTTAAATAAATGAACATATTATTATTTATGCTTTAA
>OY282581.2:13326684-13395690 GCA_958299025.2 Drosophila histrio
TTCAACTTGCCTATCGCCTGTTCAATCTGTATCAAAAAATATAATACATATGTATATTTTTATGTGTGTATATTTCTTGATAGACAGAAAAAGTCAAAAGAAAAATCCATAACAATGCAAAAAAAAATATAATACATATGTATATTTTTATGTGTGTATATTTCTTGATAGACAGAAAAAGTCAAAAGAAAAATCCATAACAATGCAAATATGCGAAATAGACAGAAACTGTGCGGGGGAGGGGCCAACAAAAAATATGATTACACAGCGCAGACAGACGAGCACAACTGAATGTGTGTGTGTATGTGTGTATCTGGTCTGATGGGTACAGCAGGGGCGCCAGAACAAACGAACGGCAGAAAACATGACAACAAGCGCAAAAAAATGTTGTAATAAAACTAGAAACAAGCGCCAATTTTATTGGACTGTAAGGGTAAGGTTGATGGGGCGGGAGGAAGGGTGTGACAGCAATGGGGTTTGCCGTCTGTGTGTAAGTAAAATATTTATGGACATTGACAGCAGCAACTTTTTATAAACTCTTTTTTTACGTGTGCGCATTTGTATTTATTTATTTATGTATGCATAAATTGCACAACTACTAAGGTACATACAAACGGGACAATTCCCAACTCTTTCTCCTCCCATTAAGTCATCAAAAGCTAGAAGCAGGGAAACAGACAGAGACGAAGCTCGGACAGTGCATAAGTATTTTTTTTCAATCAATATGCAGGCGGCGGTCAAGTAAAAGGAAGCGGGCATGCGTCTATTTATAGGACTAAACGAGCTGGCCGACCATTCAAAAGGGGAGCAGCAGAAACATCAACTAACTTTAATGAGCACTCGTTCTACCCCGAGGGCAACGAGCTTTAACGGTTTGGGTGTTTAAAGAGTTTTAAGCTTTCGTCTCGCACACCCAAATTCGCCAAACTTTCAAGTACGGAAATTTACACAAGCCAATGATAAAAGCAACTTCAAACAGCAAACGTACACTTTCACCCTTTAAAGGACTCGAACTTTTAACTTGGCAAACAGCGCAACAAACAGCGGGAGAAATGTTGTTGAAATATGTCATTCGCTCGCTTGCTGGAAAGCAGACAGGGGCCGTTTCAACTCGGCTTTAGCCGCATGCCTTCTCGCTTACTCACTCGTGTGCCTGTTCGCTCGCACAAAATGTGGCGGCGGCAAAATAACAACGATGAGACACAGCAGCGTTAGGCAGCATGTTGCAGTAGTATGGGGGAGGGGCGGATTTAAGAGGTACAGGGGCATTGCGCAGTGAACCTTGCGTGTATATTGTCACTCGGCAAAAAGAAAAAAAAATGAAAAACACATACATATATACACAAAACCATTGAAGAAATTATACCATTGTGTATATGTACTTGTGCGCGCGTATAGGAAATAAAATTATTGCACAATTTTATTTATGTTTTGCGTATTGCCAACAATTATGATCATTGCTATCACTCGCACCCCCGCATACACACACTTTGGCTTCCTCAACAGCACTCCCAAAAATACACACACATGCATACACACACACACCCATATATATATATATATAAACATATATAAGCGCATGTAAATCGACTTTAAAATTTCATACGAAATTCTGCACGTTTAAATTTTTTCTTGTACACGTTTATCGCGCACGCACACACACTAACACATCAGCATACACATACTGATTGGTCGAAAACAAAAAGAAGAAGCAATACTTTTACTAATATTTAAGATTAGAAAATTATTTAAAACCCGCACAAAATGGTATAGATAGAATTTAATTTGTTATTAAATTACTGCAACAGCAGTGCACTAGTTATTTTTCATTTTCCATATATTTTCTTTTCGTTTTTCGTCTTTGTGGTAGCGGCGGCGGCGACGGTGGCGGCCACAGCACTCGCGTTTTTGCGATTTTATAATTGCACTAATTCACGTGCTAAACACAACGCCACACGCACAATTTATAGATAAACACTAGCCGGATAGCTTTGTTCTTAATTTTCATGCATTTTTCTTAATTTCGGTGTGCTTTTTATATATTTTTCAACAATTTTTTTACCAGCAACGCGTCCAAATTCCACTTTCGACTCGCAGCTTTCAAAATGGCGGAATACGAATACGGCAATTTTTAGTTTTAGTACAGCAATGACGCGATGCTACTCAGTGCCGCGATGCTACTCATTTGCCGCTTATTACTAAAAAATCATGTAATTGTATATAGGCACTAGAATTTACGTTTAAAAACACACACCTGGTAATATTACGTACTTTATTTTGTACGATATATTTCGAATTGCACTATTAACAATAAAATTTTTCTTTTCATCCACTTGCACACAAAATATTCTCTTTTGTGCTTCTTCTTTGCAGTGAAGTAACCATTCTCGTGTGCACGCTGCCACAAATATTAACAATACTAAATACTAACAATACTAAATGTACACATATTTCATTTAAATTCAACAAAATTAGATAAACACGTACATATCTGTATTCGGCTTTTTATAAATTTTACTTATTAAAGTAAATGCCGAACAACAAACGCCTAACGCTTGATGCCACTTGCACTGTGGTTGGACGATACTATCCGGGTATCGATAACGATAATTATTTCAATACGTACTTGGACTCGATTCTGAAGAATGCACATTGCAATTGTATTTGTATTCGTCACTTTTGCATAAAAAGAAGAGGCACAAAGAAGTGCGGGCGTGGAAAACTAAATAAGTTTGTCTTATCTGAAATCATTTCTAAAAGCTAATTTATTGCACCTAGCAACAGAATCAACATGTCGACCAGGAGAGCATCGCACGCAGGAAGCTGGTACACAGATTCAGGTAACATCATTTTTGATATTGATGTGTATGACCTTTGTGTGCATAACTCAATATGAAAGAGCAAAACTGATAAATGACGAAGATGACAAACGAATTTATAATATCTATTTAAAATATACTATATTCCACTTGAATATTCCCGGCATTTAAAATTAGAATAATTACTTAACGTCTTGCTTATTTAACTTTCAACAAATGAAATGTACATGCTGCATTTAATGAGTTGGAGAAATAAATATATTTACTTGACTTTAACAAAAAATGGTTAGAAATTTGTTTTCGGGTTGTCGCCAACCGAATTGCGAATCTCTTGCATTCGATTATAAGCAATCTCAGTGGCCCAACAAAGGCGCTTCTCCAACTCGCTGCTGCATTTGCGCTGTTGCTTCAGTGTGTCCAAGCCGTGCTCCAGTTGAGTGCAGGCCTGGAAAAAGCTGCTCAATTCGGGTATATCCCCAAACTCGCCCGGATGTCGTCGAAAATCATCGCTAACATCTGTGGTTATCTTATCCAAATGGTTTTGCAAATAACTGGATTCAAAAGATTTCTTTAACTGCATTGTTGTGATCCTGTCAAGGTCATTGTTATTGTTTAAATGTAAATCACGTATGCGTGTCTTGAGACTACTAAAATTGATGGACTCAAGCTTTTCTCCAATGCTTTGGAACAATTCATAGCTCCTTCCTAACTCCATCTGCATTTTATGTAAATCTTCATCCATGGTATTTGAACTTTGCGATTCCATAAAATCCACTGCTAAGCTGCGTTCCAAGCTGGATAGCCGTGAAGATAGCAACGATGCAGCTGAAGTTACACTTGACGACGACATTCCCTCATTGGATTGCTTTTGGACACCAACCAAACGGTCATTCGATGGCTTCATGGCAATCGATTTTCCGCCAGCCGACTGGCGAAATATATGCGGCCGATGTTTTGCAGTCTTTGATTGTTTTGAATGATTCTTCGGCTCCAAACTGGGCAATGGAGTAGGCTTCATAATCATTTCATATGAAATCTTGCGCTCCGGATCATTGCTAGCACTGAAAATGCCCTAAATGTTTCAATATCTAAAATTAATTTCCATTAAGTACTGCACCCACTTTTCGGCCAGAATCGCAGTCAGTTCGTTGCGAATGCGACTTAGCAATTCATCGCTTTGTTTATCTTTGTCCATAATTATAAAAATAACTGAAATTTTAAAATCAATACAATATATAATATTACGATTTTTGTTGATATCGTTGACGCAGTTTCGTTTCAGACTGAAATATGAGATATCCATAGAATGGAATTTGTTTATTTGTTGCTAGACAACAATATATGCCAACTATGTTCCGCCCTCAATCAGTCCAGCTCTGTAATTGATTTAATATTATATCATATCATTATCATTATACGTTTTAATCGCAATAATTTTATAAAGTGAGTACTGTCAATATGACTAATAAATTAACGGAGATCTTAAACAAGAATCCAATTTCTCTGTAGAGTAAACGAAATGTACCGCAAATTTATATTTTGATATACTTTGAATTTCTACCGGATTGTTTTCAGGCTCGGATCTCTCCAGGCAATTGGACCGTTGGTTGGGAGCTGCGGATCTATCACATGGACCGGCACGTGCTATTATAGCGCCGTAAGTGATGAAACTGCTATTTTTGCGAAGCTATTTTATATTCTAATATTGAATATCAATCTAGGCATGCAGGATATGCTTATTGTGGTGCCTGTGGTGCATTTGCGTATCGCCAAGTCAGTCCAGTTGTTGTGTAAGAATGAATATATGCAACATCGTGAACACTGAGCTGATGTCCCCTTTCTTGCTTTCTGCAGTAAACGCATTTTCATATTGGGTCCATCGCATCATGTCCGGCTTCGTGGCTGTGCCCTATCGGTGGCGAAAAAGTACAAGACTCCGTTGTATGATCTCAAAATTGATACCGAAGGTGTGTAGCCCTAGAAAGTTATTAACTTGGCAATTGACAATTTTATGGCACATTCGACAATTGCAGTCAATGCTGAACTGGAAAAGACGGGCCAATTCTCTTGGATGGACATGAAGACGGACGAGGATGAACACTCCATCGAAATGCATTTGCCTTATATAGCTAAAGTTATGGAGGAGTAAGTACATTATCTTATTATACTGATCCATATTTAATTATGTATTTTTGTTGACTATTACAGCTTTAGGGACCAGTTTACCATTGTGCCTATTTTGGTGGGCTCTCTGAATCCCGAACAGGAGGCACAGTACGGTCGCCTTTTGGCCCCATACTTTATGGATCCAACTAATCTATTTGTGATATCTTCCGATTTTTGCCATTGGGGCCAACGTTTCAGTTATACATATTACGACCGCTCCTGCGGCCCCATTCACAAATGCATCGAGCAGCTGGACAAGCAGGGCATGGATATCATTGAGACGCTTAGTCCCACCGGATTTACCGAGTATTTGCGCAAATATAATAATACGATATGCGGTCGTCATCCCATTGGCGTCATGCTGGGCGCCGTCAAAGCCCTGCAGGATCAGGGCTTTAACAATATGAGCTTTAAATTTCTCAAGTACGCGCAGAGCAGCCAATGCGTGGATATGGAGGATTCCAGCGTGAGCTACGCTTCCGGTTCGCTAATCTTTGAGAACTAAACAAAAGTATTTTTTTTTTTGAATAGATTGATTAGTTTTTTAAAACTCCAACATTAAAAATAATCATAATTTTTTTAGCAGCAAATTTAAAATAAATAAAGTCGATTCCGAGTTCCATTTAATTTAATTTGCCTTTATTTTTTCGCTTGTTGAAACATCGAAATTGACATCTAAGCCATTTTGTTGTGGTATTTGTTTTATTTTGTTTTTGCCTTATCAATGAAATGTTTGCGTTATGTGGCCGTCACTGGCTCGTGGATGTATATGAAGGATGTGTTTTTTGTTTAAAAATGAAGCAACAGTTGTCATGGTTGTCATGTCCCCTCTTTACCACCAAGTAGCACCAACGCCGCCACCCGCCGTTGCATCGGCCACGGCAGCGTCTCCAGTGGCAGAAGCGGTTCCATTCAACCTCGAACACTGCTCGGCATCGTTTGCCGCTGCAGTTGCAATCTGCAGAGCGCTCATGTTCTGCACAAATGCCTCGAGAGCCACATTCTCATCCGGACTGTAGGGGGAGGTGCGCTGGCTGTGCGGACTGCGGCGCAAGAACTCGTTTAGATCGCTGGCAACGCTGGCCGGTTTCGAACCAGGCGCCGGCTCAAAGTCGTAGCCAAAGGGATCCGAAGCCGCTGGCGATGGCTGCGGTAATCGCGGCAACATATTGCCTTGCACAAACAGGTGGGTGGAATCTGCAGGGATTTGCATTGTGGATTAATTGATTGATTAAAAGTTCGGTAAGGGATGCACACTCACCACTGCCGTAATCGGCGGTCACGTTGTCGCAGTAGCTGGCGCCGGAGCTGACGCTGCCCTGCGATGCCTGTTGCTGCTGCTCGTAGGCATTTGTGGAGCACGAGCGGTTGCCGAACACAGTTGTTATCTCCACATGGTGTGGCGATGGCGATGTGTTATTGCGCGTGAAGTTGGACTCCGATATGTTGTGTATGGAGACCTGTGAACAAGGAATTAAATGTGAATCAGAAGCGCTAAACAATTTAAACTATTCTGACAGTTGCAAACTCGATTCGTTTCGATAGTTATCAAACAAATTAATCGATAAAAGTAAACGGAATCGGTTTCCACCATCATTTTCTGTGATCGATCTGACAACACAAACATAACTGTATCGGTTTTAGTTTTTAAGTCGCCCAAAAAATATAAAAACAATCGCCGCCCGACTTAAATATTTGAATTTCATTTAGGATGAATAGAAAGAGAAATAAGCAGATGATAGTTTTTCAAATGACAGGTGATCGTTTCGGTACAAATTTGCTGGACTGGGCCAAATTAACTCGTAAGGACACGCACACACCTCGTTGTTGAGATGCTGGCCCGGTATCAAGTTCTTGAGGAACGCTGCGTCGTCGTAGCGAATGACACCTGTATTGGGTATGCCCTCCAGGTAGGAATTGAAACCGGTGATGGTCGGCGGCGGCGAATCGTCACCACAATTGTGATGCATGTGATGACAATCACCAGGAACTCCAACGCCAACGCCAGCTCCACCAGCGCCACCACCAGCCGATTGTGCAACGGACGAGGGAAAGACCTCAAATCCGTTGTAGTAGCTGGATTGCTGGTATTTCTCCTGCAGTGCCGAGCCCGATACAAATTCCGATGCGCCAAATTCCGACGACGGTTGGCCAAAGCTCGACCATTGACTGGAGGAGGACGAGTGGTTGTCTTTGGTCTTCTGCTTCAGCTCGCTGCCAATGGCCGACAAACACTTCTGCGCCTGCTTGGGACGTGCTATAACGGCCGCATCGCCAACCAACCGACCAGGGCTGCCAAGAGATACGTTTGTGCAGCTAATACTGATATTATTGTGCGTGTCGACGACTCCTCCGGTCCCGCCTCCACCTCCACTGCTACTGCTGCTGCCGCCGCTTGCTGATCCACTAGAGAAATATGAGAAGTTAGTGGACGCAGCAGAACCGGCGTTGTTGCCGCCGCCAGGTGTCACAACCAACGGCGGCGATGACAGCTTCTGCTGTGTGGCACGTGCCGCCTCGGCCACCGCCTCCTGTGGCGTATAATAGTTGACATTGCTGCCAAACTGGCGATATCCGCCCATGGCCAACCCATTGGTCACAGCCTGATGCAGCGCCGGATTGCGTATGGTGAACATGCCGTTCTCATTTTTAATAATAGCGGCCGGTTGATCCATGGGCATCGGTGCAGCAATTGGCAGTCCAGCTCCATAAGCACGCGCTGCAAATAAAAATGTTTCATTTTAACTATACTTTTTTTGAGTAATGTTCAGTAGTATTAGTACCTGGCGGTATGGGATTCGGATTGGGCAACATGTTGCTGGCCACGGGCCCATTGTTGACACCTTGATGGAACATGGGATTTCGCAGCGTAATGATGTTGCCACCAGCACTGGCCTCCATCATGGGAGCAACAGCAGCAGCAGAGGCTGCAGCCGTCTGATTGTCAACCCCTCCTCGCTGTTTGTTGGCAACATTGGAAGCTATGCCAGCGGAGCCAGCGGTACTGCCACTGGACTTGCCACGATTGCGGCGCCGTCGACGTGAGGATTTGCCACTGGCGGCTGCTGCCGCGGCTGCGGCTGCCACGCTGTTGTTGTTAGTGTTGCTGCTGCTGCTGTTGGCCATGGACATGGACACGGGCTGGCAGCTGCGATTGCTGCGCGGATTGGCTTCCACCATAATGACTCCGGCGGCATTGTCCAGTCCCGCATTGCCAGCGTAGTAGTTGCCCATGAGATGTGCTGGCTGCTGGAGCGGATGATGATGCTGATGCTGTTGCTGCTCGGCCAGCGGCTTGGACAGCTTGCGTATGGACTCGCTCTTCTGTCGCAACTGCTCGCTCTTGGCTGGATCCACCTTAGTTAGCGTGATGCCTGGCGGCAGTGATAGATGTTCAACCTGCACGCCACGATTCAGCTGATCCATAATGCTGCAATTGGGCTGTTGCTGTTGTTTGGTCGAGGAGCTGCTCGTGGCATTGCCAATGCGCAGATGCTGCATCTGCTGTGCCAAGGTGTTGGCATAGCTGCCACATTGCGATGGCTGAGCCACTGGTGGTGGTATGGCAACTTCGTTGGGATTGAAATACCCCATGTTGTGGGGTATGCCCGAGAGATCCTCTGCAACAAAATAAATAAGAGGACAATCAGTTTGGTATGACAATATTGTATGTTGTATATCTTACCTTGTTTCTGGCCACGATGTCCACGCTTGCCACGCTGCGAGCGCTTCGAGGGTTGTGCGTTACTCTCCGTGGTATTTAGGGAGCAGTTGCTATTGCTATTCATGTGTGGCGGCAGCTGCTGCTGCTGCTGCTGTTGTTGTTGCTGCTGTCCGCCACTTGTTGGCTTCGATCCATTTCGTCCACTTCCGCGTCCACCACGCACTGGCTGTTGCGCCAACCGATTGCCACTGACCGCCTGACTGCTCTCAGACTGTCCCTGTCCCTGCAGCTGAATCTGTCCCTGTCCCTGACTCGACTTGGTCTTTCGTATGCTGCCATTAACATTCAACTCTGACGCTCGCTGCGACAGATTCTTTGACTGCGTCGGCTGCTTCTGTTGAGATGTTGATCTTCGCTGACTACTGACGGATTTGTTTGGCTGCTGCTGCAGCTGTTGTGGCGCTTGTGACTTCGTTGGCGCCTCGTTTTTGGGCTTTTTAACGGGCGCATCAACAGCTGCTGGCACAGCTGGTTTTGGTTTGGAACTTGGCCTTGCTGCAATTGGATTGGCTGCAACGAAAACCTTTGGTTGTGTCTTCACAGCCAGTTGCGGCTTAACGCTCTGCTCCGTCTCGCTGCCGGATTCCCACTCACCATCCGAGGAGTCTTGCACGTGCAACGATTTAAACGGATTGTTGTCCAACTGTCCTTGGTCCAGTCGGGACTTTAAGCGCTTGTGTCTTTTCTCGGGCAGTGGATCTGGTGGCGGCTCAACGGGCAACGACTTTGGCAACTGAACTTCCACAGCGTTTCTATTAGCATTCTTGATCTTCTTTGTCGCCGCCCCCGCTGTTGTTTTGGGCTTAATGCTGCAAACGGAATTTTCACGTGTGTTGACGGCGCTGCTTTGTGGCGTTTGCGACTTGGAGCTGCTGCCTGAACTGGTGGAGCTGGAAGCCACTGTTGGCACTGCAGTTGCTGCCTTCTTTGTGTGCTTCTTGTTCTTTGTCATATTGGCGGCTTTCGTTTCCAGTTCAGCAGCAGCAGCAGCAGCAGCAGCTGCTGCAGTTGCTGCCGCCGCCGCTGCCGCCACCCGTTTAGCCTCCTTTTTCTTGGCCTTGGCACTCTTTTCCGGCACTGTGGCCGCAACCTGAACAACGGAAGCAACTGGTGGAGCATTGCTCTTTGCTGACGTCTGTGCAGATGCCACAATGTGACCGTTGACAAAGGTGTAGAGCAGCTTGTCCTCGTCGGGGGAGCTGCCCTTGGCCACAACCGTCACCTGCTGCTCGCCACCTGCGTGCGGCAGCTGCACACGTCGAATAGTCACAATACGCTTGGATGGATCAGCGGTTATGGCATTGGCCGCCATGGCAGCGATCACATCTCGTGGCAGTTGTTGTTGTTGCTGCTGTTGCTGCTGGGGAGGAGCATAGCAGACAGGAGTGTGGGGTGGAAAGTACGACGCAGAGTTGATAAAATTTGGTAATTGCGCTGTTACAGTCACTGTGGCGGATTGCATGGACGCAGGCGACGGTTCCGCTGCCGTCAATGGACCACCATTTAGTATCTCTTCGAGCTGAGCCAGCTTCGCCAACTGTTGCTCCTTGGTGGGCAGGTAGGAGAACTTAAAGTCACTATTTGCCTGCTTAACCGTGGCAATTAGTTCCAGTATGACAGTTTCCACTTTTCCCTTAGCACGCTGCAGATTCTTTATGTTGGTCTCCAGTTCGGCAATGCGTTTCTTTTCGCGCTTGCGGCCGCCAGCAGCCGTCAAGGTTTTCATTTCATATTTGTCAATGAACTCCTTGAAGTAAATGTCGAGAAACTGACTACGCAAATCCTCCAGCTCTTTGATACGTTTCTCCTCCTCCTTGCGCTGCCTTTGTTTGGCCTTTTTGGCGGCCTTTTTGGGATTCACCGTTTGCGGCTGTTGGGGCTTTCCTTCAATGAAGTTGAGTGTCTCATTAATCCAACGTTTCTGATCCTGTTCACGCGTATAACTGCCCAGAAACTCTGCGAAATCTTGCATCATTTCCTCCTTGCTGTAGTTGCTGAGATCCGTAGGCAAGCTGCCACTGCAACTGCCACCACTTACAGTGGCATCCGTATGCATCTGTATGCTCTTGCAGAGACTGTCCAGGCAGAGCAGGCTATTGTCACCATCCTCAATATTCTCGCCAATCTCGTTAAGAGCTGCAGCCGCTACAGCCGCCGCCGCCGCAGCAGCCGTTGCTGGCATTTTGCGAGTGGCCGCTTGAACCTGCGCCGACGCAACCACCTTCAATGTCGGTGGCTGTTGTGACATCACAGGCTCGGGCTTTTTGGTCACTGCCGTTGGCTCCGGTTGTGCCTTGGGCACTGGAGTTTTTGTTGCCGCCGCCGCCTCTGGGCCATTTTTGCTCTTGCGATCGTTGACAATCTGCGTCAATTTCTTGCGCAAACGATCACGTGTCTCGTTGAAGCGTGCGTGATTGCATTCCTTTTTGACTCGCTTTTTTGAGTGATTCTCCTTGCAGGTCTCGCCAATATCCGCGTAGTCCGCACAACCTGTCAAGGAAAGTAGTGTAATGGGAGGTATTCGCTATGTGGGACAACAATTTACTTACATTTGCGCATCTTCTCCTTGCATTTCTTAGAGTTATTCGAATCATTACAACCTGTCTGCGTCGTCTCGTTGACCTTGGACTTGCTGCCTCCAAGGCTCGAGGTGCTATCAGGCTTACTGCGTTTACTGTATCAGCGGAAGTTTAAATTAAATCTATCATATTTTTTTTATATTCAATCCACTTACATCATTTGTGAGTCGTGTAACATCATTAAATGATCAACGCCAAATTGCATTTTCTCTATGTTTGCATCGCCCAAAGTGAAGCTAACAAGAGAAATAAAAAGTGAAGTTTCAGTCGAATGCAGATGACAGCATTTACAACGAATGCTTTTAAAATCGATTATGTTATCGACGAAAGCAGATTTATCGAAATCTTCTACGATTAAAAATGGAGCTAACTGTCAATTTCATGTACTTTTCAGAGAAGTGTGAAAAAAATCAAGTAAATATTGCAACTTACTCATCGGTGATCTTAAAAGGTGAATAACTGTAATAATTGAATAAAAATAAATTAAAAATTGTTTGCTTTAACTGATGTCTTCAACATATATATGTATACAGACCCAATGACCTGTGCAAGAAATTGCTCAAAGCGTCCGTCATCCTTGTCGCCGACGACGCTGTTGGGGCGCAAACGTAAATCGCCCTTAAGTAGCTCCAGGTGCTTAAAGTCCGTTGCCGTCGAGTTGAACTTGACAAAGAAATTGGCATAGATGGATAGCACAAAGGTCCAGTAGGTCTTATAGACGTAGTGCTGATTCTTAAGCTCCTGCAGCTCGGCGGGACTGGGCGCCAACTTGCGATTGAAGAACATTAGCGATGGCAGCGTGGAGCGAAGCTCCTCGCGCGAGAAAGACAGTGGCTGAAAGCATCGCAGGAGATGCTTTGTCAATGGCGGCGACAATTCATTGGCAAGGATTTTGCGCGCCAGCTGGCAAGCGGAGACTCGGCAGTTTTCGCCACAGAAGTACTGTGGCTCGATACAGTCAAAGCGATAGCGTTTCCGTGTTGTCAAATGCTGGAACACGGCCCATGCAATGTGATATGTGGTGCGCAGCGCGGTGTCCATCTCCTGACGTCGCAATGTTATCCCACTCGGCTCGTCCCCTCTCCCACATGCAGCAGCAGCCTCCGGCTGATCGCCGCTGCGACGCTGCTGTGCGGCTGCCGCAGCGGCGGCGCTTGTGCTCGCAGCCGCATTGTGTCTGGCCTCATCGCTGGTGCATGTGCTCAGAATCTTTGATTTCATCAGCTTAGCATCTTTCTCGACAATGCCGAGTGTTGTGCACTTGGCACAATAGCCGGCTTGTCGCGGCAACAGAGGTGTACCCGCAATGGAGCAAGTGATGCATTTGCAGTTCCTAGCACAATACGTAATTCTTCATAAATAACATTTTTTTAGCAAGTATACTTTAATTTCCCTTACTCATTATGGTGTTCCAGCATTGCATTACACTTTTTGCAGAGGTCCTCGTGCACCAGTTTATTGGGCGGATCGTAGAAACCGTCGGGCCACTTCAGTTTGGTGAACGCCATAATATTCTTCCAAGCAAGTTGACGATCAACAATGCGCTGAAAATCTATGAACTCATCGTCACTGATATCCGGCAGCGAAAAAGAGGTGGCGTCCATAACGACCTTGTCGAATATGTTATACACATCCAGCAGGCCCATCCGACGATCATGCTCCGTGGGCGACAAGTTGAACTTGTTCAGCTCCATCCAAATGTCCGTCCAGCGGCGCTCAATGGAGTGCATATGCTCATCGAACAGCATATAGCGCTTGATCAGCGCCGTTGTCTGCGTAGAGCCATCGCCCTCCTTCAGCGAGAGTATGCATGCGAGCATGGTGTCGCCCAGCGGATTGAACACATGTTGCTGAAATAGACGCTGGCACAATAGCACCCAGGAGAGCTTAAACTTGCGCAGAAAATCATTCTCGAAAGCAAACAAGCTAAGCGATATCTTCTGTGAGATGCAGTTCAAATCGGAGTAGCCGTCCAGTAAATCTAAATTAATTGAATAACAAATTGAATATATCAAGTAAGCAAGCTAATATTAACATGAATGAAGCTTAGTAGCAAATTGATGCAGTTTAGATATAAAATCTACAACCATTTGGTGTCTTATATACTTAAGTATGTAACTAGATTTGCGGTGGCCCGCCTAATATTTGCCATAATTGACTTATTTCAAAAAAAAAAAAAAAATAAATTGAATGGTTAACGTCTGTTAAATATGGTTTAAATAATTTGTATGAATATTGCTTAGCTTAATAATATATAGATACTATTTTAATTTTGAAAAATATAAGAATTATAAATTTTTTATGTTTTCATATTCAGTCCCATAACCAAAAAAGTTCTTTGATTAACATATTTTTATCACAGCATGAATGATTCAATGTGTCAAATACAACAATATTAATATCAGTTAAAACGTGCATTAGATGATTGTGAAAGCCGCTTTTAGCAATTGGGCCCAACGTACATGTGAGCATCTTTTCGGCGGAAATTTTCTCGTTCTCCTGCACATTTTGAGCAATTTCGATCATGCCCTCGGAAAAAGCCTTGACAATGCACTCAACATTATAGGCGAGTATTTGTAGCAGTAGCATCGGATTATTAGCCATCAGACTGTAAAACGGAAGGCAGATTTAATTGAGAAAATGAAAAACATAGTTATGACAATATTAACTTACATGGCGCTGAATAGCACTAATATCATATTATCTGAGATCGCAGTATCATCAATAAAATCAAGATATTCGGCATTCTTATCGTAAAGGAAACCACTTGTAATCCAATAGATTTGCTTGTTGGATTCCAGCAGTTTCTCAAATTTATTATAGGCAGCATCATTTCTAAATGGATTTATAATAAAAAATATATTAATAATGTATGCATGTGTCTTTCTGTTTGTGTTAGAAACACTGAACTTACTTTAACATGGGACTGTATGCCTTGATTAACACATCAAGCAACATGACCACCATGTGAGCAGCCTTAAATTGATCCATCATAATGGCCATGATTGTTTCGCGATATTCGAGACATTCCTTGCAGGAACAAAATGTAAAGAACTCCTCCTTACGATGTTTAACAAATATCAAGGCAAGATTCTGAAAATAAAGCTGGAATAGATTAGGTTTTGAGTAAAACAGTTTCATGGCCAAAGGAACACACCGTAATTGCACGCAGCTGTCCGTCGGCATCTCGCAGCGGATTCCTTGGATCCTCCGAGAATAGTCTCATATTCTCAATAGCCATCTGCAAGTGTATATATATATATATTTTTTTTTTTGAAAACATACAAATTGTGGTGTAAGTAAATCAATTGCATTTACCAAATATGAACGCGTCTCATCGTTTGGGTCCTTGCACTTGGGCTTACACTCGTGGAGCAGCTTTTCGCTCAGCTCCATCTCGATGACATTGTCCTCGCGCAGACTCCATTGCATTAGGGATACCACATCCTTGTATATAACATCCGATTTTGGCGCCGGTGCATACGGATCGAACGGTGGCAGCGCCAATATCGTGTGTAGAGTGTTGATGATGTTACCCTCGGGAAAATTGAGACGCTCCAGCAGCTGACACGGTGGGGGGCTGTTTTTGCTATTTGCCTGCTTCGAATTGAGTGGCAACGGCTTGTTAGCGCTAAGCGCCTCTCGCATTGCCGCCAACGCATCACATTTCAGCGGCAGTGTGTCGCCACAAATGCGCGGCGTGGCTGCATCAATGGACATTTTCATGCTTACATGATAGCAAGAGGCGACGTCCAGCTCCCCGTTGACAACAGCTTCGGCGGCTGCAACATCGATGCTACCACTAAAACTGGCTCTGCATTTGGCTTTGGCTCCCTTTGGCTTGGAGCTCCCACTTGCACCGCCACTGGAACTGGAACTGGGACTGACGTCCTCATCGTTGCTGCAACAATTCATGCAAGTTGTTGCTGCGTCTGCGTCTGTCACCTGTAACGTGGTTGTATCGGGCATTGTTTTGATATACGCCAATGCCTTTTCCACTTGTTCAGCCATCTAATTTATTTGATTTTATTTATATTCATATATATATATATATTTTTTGTATTTTTTTTTGGTTAAACTCTTAACTTTAACCCACTACGTCAATTAGGCAAAAACGCAGCCAGGGCTTTTTGCTAATCATTGGCGTAACAAAAATTTGAGTATGCGCGACGCATTATTATACAAATCACAGATGCACTTCCGTGGTGGAGACACTTTCACTCGTCTCGTCTAGTCCGACCGACCGACCGTCGTTTTCGTTGCTGGCGAGTATGTATGTTAGTCTATGTGTATGTGTGTGTGTTGAGTCGAAGAAGTCTCTCACATACAGTAAATGGAAAGAACGCAACGCGTTTTTTCCCAAACGCGCGGGCCGTTAACGAGAAGAGCGCGGGTCCTTCTAATCCACAAATTGATTTGATTACCTTCAAGCGTTGCAAGCCTAGTTCGACTGCTCTGCAGTTATGTATATATGTTTATTAAACAAGTGAATTGTTTGGTGTTTTTCGTTTTTGTTTCGCTCGTCGTCCGTTCGGTGCAATTGCAATTTTCTGCCTTGCTTGTGTGTGTACGTGAGCGTGTTTGTATTGGCTCAGTGTTGCATTGCGGTATATCAGTTGATAAACAATTCATCGGCAATCAACATATATGGACACATCGATATTTTCGATAAACCAATATTGTTAAAGGCGAGCTCACCTTAAAGATACATGTTTTTTTCAGCGGAGCGCAATTTAAATAGTAAATTAAAATTTTTCAATATTATTTTTTTTTGTTATACGACTTTAATTAAAAAAATAATTTGAAATCGAAACTGAATTAAATAAAAGTGATTGCTGAACTAAATACTGGTTGTTGGTCTATAAGTGGAAGGTGAAGTTCTATTATTTAATTGTAATAAACGGTCATTTATTTCGCAATAGTGCCACCACCTGTTGTTTGTTTGCAAGACTTAAAAACGCCATCTATGGTTTTGTTTTAAAAGTAAATTCAGTTGACAATCGTCCCTGTCCCTTTTTCACAGGGTGATTCGCGAATTCAGTTATTCTCCGCTTTCACATTGTATAGGAAGTTGGAAGTAAACAGCTTTTTTAAGAAGTAAAACTTTTTCGTCACAAGTTGAAAATAAGTTCGACATGCTAATCCAAATGCAATAAGTGTTTGTTAATTAATAGAAAAGTTTATTTAAGCATAGATTTTTTCTCAGTTAAATCATAAAGAAATTTAAGTAACGTAACGTCATCATAATAAGGCTAATTAAAATATAATTAGAAAAGGATTTAAAATTCAATGTTCTGAATAATCATCTGAAATTCATCCAAATCATATTAATATAAACTTTTATACGAACAAGCGTTTGTATAAATTCGTTTTAACACGCCAAAGTTCTTCTTCTATTTTGTAACGTACCCCCTTTTCTTATATTTGTTATATCTTTCAATCTTAAGAGCTGAATGTATTCATCCGTTTAACTTATTAATGTCTAACTTAGTCGCTGCTAAGATATCGCGATAGTTTATTTAGCCAATGAATTTTAAACGCAAGCGATATAAAATTTTTTGCATAATTTTAGGCTTTTGCTTCAGTTGAAAACTTAAACCATAAATTCAGTTTTATTTTTTCGACCTGCATGCAATTAAGTGGGATAATTGTTAATAATAAAATTGATTGCTCTAGTTCTTCAAGTCTTTGAGACAAACGGACATGGCTAAATGGATTGCTGATTTAGAATGTATATATATTGTATGAGGTCGGAGATGCCTCCTTCTCGCCATTAAATACATTGCGACAAATACAGTATACTTAATCATCCTAAGAGTAACGAGTATAAAAAGCTTTTTAAAAATTGGGCATTTCTATTCTTTTGTACGCTGTGGAAATACCCATATATTCATCATTAATATTTAGTTGCAATTCATTAACACTTTTATTGCACGTTCTAAGTAATATAACATCATTGTGTGATACTTACAAGTATAGCTACTTACTTATGCAGAAATTAAGAAAACAGGTTTCCGGTTTGTATGAGCAAATCTCACGTAAATTGCTGTTATCAATTGTTTTTTTTTTTTTAACATTTTGAAGCTATGGAATTGAATGTACAGTACTAAGAGATATTTTTCTAAAGCGAGCTTCAGTCATCGTTGAATCGTAGACACGGAAAGCTAAAATTTCGGATTATAGATTACAAATATGTTGTTAAAATCGTTAATCTCTCTGCTCTGCCTGCGATTTTTGTTCTTGACAACCTTTGTGCGTGGCGATGGAATGATTGAGGTTTTCAAATGGAAACAAATGGATTTTCACAATCGGGGAGATGGTAGCTATGTCAGGAAACCTAATCCATCAGGTATTGTGCGTCATTATCAGCATAACAGAGATAGCCTTGAATTAGAGGTCTCTCAGTGTATATACTGTGTAAAAATACTACAAGCTGAGTATTCATAATCAGTATATAATTGGTTTTTTGTTTTGTGTACAGCTCCAATCGTGTTCCCTGGTCCAATTGGTCGAGAAAAACATCAGCGTGGAAAACGTGACGTGCTCACCTCACGGGACACTCCCATTGAGATTATGTCACGATTTAATATCGCTGACAATTCGGAACCATATATAGCTTACAACAATGTGCCAATGGGCGTTACACATTTTCGAGGACGGCTTTTTGTAACCATGCCTAGAAGACGTCTCGGAATACCGTCGACCCTGAACTATATAGATATGAAAGGTGATGGCAATCTGAGTAGTCCCAAGCTATACGCGTATCCGAATTTCGAGTTGAACCAGTTTAATCGAAGCGAACAGAATCTGGTCTCCGTTTATCGGACAACAGTGGATGCGTGCCAGAGATTATGGTTCATTGACACCGGCATGTTGGAATTACCAAGTAGGTCAATAATCGTTTCATTTGATTTGCATAACATGATTAAATTACGGTCTTCCCTCTCTCCCCCCCCCCCACCTGCTATAGACAATCGTCAGCAAATCAGGCGACCGAGTATCTGGATAGTGGATCTTAAAACCGATAATGTAATCAAACGCTATAACATACCTGAGAGTATTGTGGATACGGGACGTGGTCTGGCCAGTCTGACCATTGATGTAGGATCAGAAGATGATTGTGACAATGCGTATGCCTATATTCCTGATCTGGTCAATAGCCGACTATATGTTTACAGCTTGGCGAAAGATCGCATGTGGAGCTTTTCGCATAATTATTTCAACTTCGATCCTCTGGCTGGGGATCTGCATATTGGGGGTCAGACATTCCGCTGGGATGACGGCATCTTTTCCACAGCACTTGGACCGCAGCAGTACGATGGAAGCCGCGATGTCTATTTCCATGCGATGGCCAGCAACAATGAGTTTGTTGTCTCGAATAAGGTTTTGCAGGAGGAGTCGAATGCGGCGCGATCAGATCATGGCAGTGATTTTCGAGTCCTGGGCAGTCGTGGCCAGAACAAACAGTCCACAATGCATGACTACGATCCGATGACTGGTGTACTCTTCTATGCTGAAATTCAAACGAATGGTGTTGGCTGTTGGAAGACCAACAAACCTTTGACACCCGCAAATCATGGCACCGTTGTCTCTAATCCTGAAAACATGATTTATCCAAGTGATTTGACGGTTAGATATAGAGATCAAAAGCTTAAGTTGATTTTATTAAATGGTTTCTGTAATTTATTGTAGATCGACGAGGATGGCAATATCTGGGTAATGTCGAATTCGATGCCCATCTTTATATACTCTCAATTGGATCCGAACACTTACAATTTCCGCATCTGGAAACAGAATGTCTACGAGGCTAAACGCAACACGATCTGCGAGTGATTTATGTATATGAAATTGCTTTAATGAACTTATCGCAAAGAAGTTACATAATGACATTTTAATTGTATGTTTAATAATGTATAATAATATTGAAAATATTAACACAAAATCATCATATATTTAAAACAAAATAAAAAAGCATTTACAAAGGTTCCTTTTAATAATTGCCTAAATTTGAGTACTCAGTTTATCACATCTTAAAGTTACATAGATGTTTGTTTGTCTTTTACATGAAAACAAATAAAAACACACAAATATAGAACAAAATCAGAGGCACTCTAATATTGCATAAGGATACTAAGTTGCACAGGTTTATAATACGCGTGTATATGTATAATTCAATTTAATTTACGAATAAAATATTTGGAAATTGAAATGTGTTTAAATTATCATAAACATTTGATTTCGTTTTCTTGTAAATTTTCATAATTTTGTTTCTATAATATTCGAACAATTTTGATGTGTATATCTCAAAGTGACTGATTTATATAGTTTTCTATATAATTAGTTATATAAAAGTTGCAAAAATATATACGTTTTTCTCTTCACATTCTCGTATGTCCTTTCCGTTTATACTCGCATCTTGGTCTATAAGTATTTAGTATAGGGTTACTACATATAAAAGATGACTATATAGCTTTCTGTCGCTTAAGTAAACATGCAATTTTACTTGGAATTGGAATGGTTATCTGGCCCAGTGTTATACAAAAATATACACGTATAACATAGTATAACAGTTTGAGTTCCTACATAGCTAAATACCTATATGTATGTCCATATATATATATATATATCCGTCTATATCTATATAAAATAAAAGCGACCACTTTTGAAGTGAGGCTGTAGCCGACGTCTACTGTACTAGATAATCCTTGTAGCCGCGCAACGATTTCAGCTGCTTCTTCAATTTGGTTATCAAATCCGACGGCTGCACCAATATCGATATATCCCTGCCCACAGAATTAAGTCGATCACGTATCTCTAATTCCTTGAAGAACAGATTTAGCGGTCGCCCGTTTATTTCCGTGAGTATCCAAAAAGTTAGACCGGTGCCATCGCATGACTGAGTCTGAAATAATGAATAATCGAGACATAACAGACATTTAGAAACCCCTCGAATAGCTGGGATCTTACCTTGGGCGGCAGACCATGCCGCGCAGCCAAACTGTTGGGTACCACATCAACAATGGTTGAGGTATTGCCATCGCGTATGAGTCCCAAGCATTGACCCTCGCGATCTCGGCGTACGGCATAGGCACGACCAAAGGGGATGCGACGGAGCAACACTTCGACCTAAACAAATAAATGAATAGCATGAGTATGACATCAATTAAAGTAAATAAAATCGAAGGCTCATCGGGTGTATAACCCGCGATGAAATTACTTACAAATAGCGTGTTCGTATTGCGTATAATTTTATTTGCCTCGGCGGCAGTGCTAATACTAACTCCCGCAATAGACAGCAATTGATCGCCAATGTGAAGAGCATTGTAGAGGACTGGATGTTCCTTTTGCTTCCAGCCCGCGATCCAAACGCCTCCGAAAGCATCTACCCAGGCAATGGAGCCGACACAGTCCTTGCGTCGCAGATTTAATCGCACGCCACCCGGATGCATAATTTCCCGACGCAGTTGCATCACTTGTTGTTCGCGCAGCGTTAAACGCTTGTTGCTGCCGGTCGATTGAGATGCTGCCTGGGGTGGAGATTGTATGCGAAAGGCACTCGATGCTACACTGCGTCCGGGCACAAACTCATTGTTGTTGGCGCCACGTTGACTGCTCGTCTGCGTTGATGTTGTCACCGTCGTTCCGCGTTGCAATGGCGCCTGTGCATCCGATGTCGACGAGCTGCGCCTGCGCTGCTCAATGCTCTCAACAACGGAGCTAACGGCAACATTTCCACTTTGTCCAGGTGTCGTACTGCTAGAACTTTGCGTATGTCCAACATTCTGTTCAATGTTATTGTTGGCATTTGCATTGTTTGTTTTCTGAACCGGCTTCGTCTTGAGTGGCGTATTGAGCATCTTTAGATAGTGGAAATCTCGTCGGCTGGGTCGTGTGCTGATAACAAGCTCAGTCAAACCACGAGTCAGTTGCGGCATAACACGTCCATTGCTCGGTGTTTGTGACGCAATTGCCATGGCACGGCGTGGTAACGCCGGACTTCCGTTCACTGGCGTCGTTGTGCTCTCCACGCTCACAATCGCATTGCTCTGGCTCGGAGTCTGGGCCTGTGCCTGGGCATGGCTACTGGTGGGTCGATCATCCCGCATAGAAGTGGGACTACTGCTACTCACCGGTATGCTCGACGAGAGGAATACCTTTTCGTAGTGCACATTGCCACTGATAACGTTACTGTCGATCGCCTGCTCATTATTAATTCGTATGTTGGTTATGCCCGAGCTATTGGCGCTGAGTATTATCTTCTTGCTGACCTTTGGGGTCTGCGGTTTATTGGCACTTTGCTGACCGCTCGCCGTTGGGTAACATGTGCCGTAGACGGCAACCGTGGTTGCAGTTGGCGTTGTCATTGCCTCATTGCCATCGGCAAGCACTTGGACCATTGTGGTGTTGTTGCTGGCAGCCGTGGTGGCATTTTGATTTAAATTGGGAACAGGCTTCAATGGGATCGTGTAGGGATTGCAGCTGGTGCCGTTGCTGCCGCTGCCGTTGCTACTGCTGGGTTGACTCAGCACCTGTATAGTACTCGAATTGGACGGTATAATTTGTACGTTACTTTTGTAATCGTTTTGTAGTTTCTGCTGCGTCTGAGTTTTCGTCTTAGCCTTTGCATTGATTTCAGGAAATCGAAATATATCCGCAATTATTTTATTCTTGGGCGGCAATTCGGGCGGTTGTCCTTCGACATTAGTATTGTCCGTGTTGGAGACCTGTATAATTGTGATATTATCTTGCGTCTCCTCGACGGCAGTTGAGTTAGTTGCAACCTGTTGGAGTTTTGACTGCAGCGATTTACGTTGTGGCCTCTTCGTCTTATCAGCAGCGCCTGCTGACATCGAACGTGAAGTTTGTGGTCTATAGAGGAAAAACAGAAAAAACAAATGGTTATTAGTATGCCAAGTAAAATAATAGTTTCGAAAACATTTGTATAAAGCTTCGACTAATAAACAGTAAACAGATCTAGCTGAAACTTGATCCGATTTCTTTCTTTCGGGCATGGCTGAAGAATTTCCACTAACTGATGAAAGGCTGGACGATTTATTTGTCAGGGATATTGGCAGTGTAACCAGAATTGTTGAGAAGCTGCCCAATAATGGCATAATGTTACCCACATGCACACGCTGGTTTCAAATCTTTCAACAAGCGACTTATGATGAAAAGTTGGCGCGTAATTTTATGTTGCTGTTGATGCATCAACAGCTTAACGATAGGAGTACTTTGTGCTATCCATTTACAGATGCGCGCAGCTGCCAAAGGGACTTAAATACGCTGCATAAGATGAGCATGAAACTGACAAAGGAAGACAGCATCGACGATGACGCCTGTGAGACTTGTTATAGCATAGAGAATACTACACCTTGTAGCGCCTTATCATCTGAAGCTATATGCAACAGCAATGATCACTTGCGCCTCGAGAATGCTAACAAGCAATTGATTCAGCTCAATTCAAAATTAACCAGAGAGTTGCAGGCTCTGCAAGCCGAAAAGGAAAGTTTGTTGCAGACCAACCAGCTTTGTCTGGCAAATTTAAAGATGCTCGATGACTGCAGCACAATGTACAAAAAAGAGATCAGCTATATGAAAAATATCTTTTCCTGTTCAGCCATTACAACACTAAAGATGATTACGGACGCGAAACCATTGATAGCCGAGCATCCCCGCTACTTTATAACAATGTTTAATGTGTTGTGTGAAAAGCAAGAGGATAGTGACAAGATTAAGCAATTGGATGAACAGCTTGGAAAAATTATACGCGAACGTATAGATCACAATACGCGTGAAACTATGTGCCAGCAAATGAGCGCGGAGTTTGATACTCTGCGCGACAAAATGAGCAAACAGTACAGGAATATTATTAAAAATCACCAGACTAATCAGTTGCAGGAGCTGCGCCTCTCGGGCATGAATTATCTGATGCTCTTAAAAAAGCTCTTCGTTGGCAGTTTTAAAGGTGACGATCAAGTAAGAACTGAGGTGATAACATTTTTGCAAAACGAATTCGATGGAATAGATCGGGAATAGTTGAGTTTTATATGTGTATTGTTGTTTTGTTGTCTTACCTAGGTATTAGACGTTCGCATTGTAACATTTGTTCGAAATTTAAGATTTGATCTGCAATATAATTTTTGAAAATGTAATTGAAGTATTTATTAGAACTAATCCATTTTTTGTACACTTACCAGCTGAAATTCGCTGGGCAGAGGCAGCGGCTACATCGACGCGCACTCCGTTACGCAGTATTGGGGATAAAAATTCATCATCGGACAGATTGATATCAGCAGCAGTTTCACTTTGCGTTTCTGTTATAGTCGCGTTTGTATCATCTTCCACGTCGTCGACGAGAGTTGGCGATTGGGTTTCGCTAATTTGTTCGCTATACGTGCTAATGGGATCCGAAAGCATATTCAGCAAGTGTTGGGTTAATGTATTTGACATGGCTGTTGTTGGAGGTGTTACTGTTGTGACGGCTTCTATGACTTGTGCCGCGGTCGCAGCACTGACTCCACTGGGAGCAGGCGCTCTGGACGTGGGTTCATTGACGACTGGCTGCTGATGTTGATGGGCCGGAATACGCTCCACGCCTGGCACCATGGCCGCTGGCACAGGTGGTGGTGCCGGCAGTGGGGATGTCGGATCGCGCGTTGGTAACAATGGAGCGCGTACTTCAGGTAACTTTGTGTATAGGTTTTCACGTGGCGAAAGAATTTTCATTTCTCGTAGCTTGGATCGCAGCGTTTCTACCCATTCTTGCATAATCTCCCTGTTGGCCAACAATTAAATATTAACGCAAGTGAATAGAGCAGGAGCGTGTGCATGTGCAGCTTACCATGACACGGCATGAAAACGCAACACTTCATTGCTGAGTGTTACAACAAACTCAAACTCATGTGAATTCGGTATTAGGGCGTGTGATATGTGCAGCGTATCCCGCAGCGATACGGCCCACTCGGGTATGTGAGCGGCCGCTTGGCGCGGTTCAGCATAGCCCTCCAGCAAGGCTTCGGTGTCATCATGAACGCAGAACACTACCCAGCTGCACTCAGATTTCTGCAAGTAAAGGGCCATTTCTTGACTTCAATGGATGTCTGAGAAGTGTTTGGATTTCTTACCTTGGGTCCAACGGTTAGTTTTTTCCCATCGGCAGTCAGTCTTTTCAACCACGTATTTTTATGTATTTCCCGAAACTGTGCCGCGCTGTTGCCAGACACGATGGCAGGTGCATTTGCAGGTGTTGTCGTTGTTGTGTTTGCAGCTGGCACTGCTGCAGCAGCCGCTGCCATTGCCACTATCCGATATATTTAAATCTGCCTTGCTTTGCTGCTGGTTGCTACAATGCACTCTGGTTGATTGCACTTAACATATTTCACATTTCACACGGCTTTATTGCAAAATTTTCTGCAATTTTTTTGTGACAACAAAAAATTCAGCCAGAAATTGGCGACGACGCCATGTTTGCTATCAGAAATGTTTATCGACTGCATTTCGATATTTATCGTTGTACTCACATCACAACATATTGGGTACTCCCTAGATCAATTTTGTATACTATCGATTACAAAAGTATTTAATTTATCTATTAAAATATATTATAAATATTACAATTAATTTTGTCGCGTTTGTAATTTGCTTAATACAATACGAATAAACGAATCGATTATACAATAAACTACCGTTTATAATATTAATTAATATTCCACTAGGTATATTAATAAATTTTAAGGATGAAAACCGTTTCTAAACCGATTATGGAAGAACCGGTCTAGTTCACGTTCTTGGGTTAACCATACTGGATCATGAAACGAACCTCTAAAAGTATCTGCCCCTTAAAATAGTTTGTTTCGATATAAAGGAAACGGCAATTTAATATATTCATCTGCATATTGAAAACGTGAAAGAAATAATTTAAATCAATAATTTTATGATATTTTTGTATCGGTTAAAAAGTAATATGCAAACGGAAAACCATTGAGAATATAGAATAATTTATTTAAATTTAATTGAACCACCAAATCGAACTTTCTTTAACGCACTTTTCAGCTATGATTAATTTACATTTACATACCTTCGCTTCCTATCGAAATAAAAGAGTTTAGTTTATTCTATAATACTTCTTTTTATTGGGATTTTAAAAATATTTTTTATATTTTTTTTGATTGGTTTTTTTTATCTTTATATCACACAACGTAAATAAGATCTTTTTAATGCTGTCTTAAGTAACTATAACTAACCAAAAGCTATAATATTTCTACATCCGAAAACAGAAGTAAATTGAAATTTGTGTATTCTGTGTATTTGCACCAGGGCAAATAAACGAAAATGAATTTTGCTTAAACTTAGACAAGAGTGGTATTGCAGCGTTTAAATTTAACAGTAGATATACAAATACATATATTTTGTTTATATACGTATGCATCTTGTAAAAAGAGTTATTTAAGATTAGTACATTTATCAATTAGTTTTTAGATTATACATATATATATATTTTTTTTTGTTACTTATTTACAACTGCAAATTACAAGTATGCGAGTCAAAAAGAAAGTAAAGTCGCAAGATTTGTTAAATAAAGTTTGAACGTATAACGAGTTAACAAACACTCAATGGGAAACATAAAGTAGAAAAAAATTAACTTAAAGCGAGTTAATGTCGTGGACAGGTGCTTTTAACTAATTACAATTAAAGTCTTTGAATCGAATTTCAACGTGACGATTTCGGTTTGCTTTCTAACACAATTGAGTCTTGTAGTTTGTTTTTTTTTTACATTTTAGCTTTCCTGGAAATTTATGTATAGTAATAATTGTCCTAAATAGAAATTGCAAGTCACAATTAGTCGTCTTGGAAAAGTCGTTAGTTTGAGTTTTGTACGTTTATATGAAAGTTTTACTAGCTTTAGCACGGCACGTCTGCAATTCTATTCAGATAGCAAAAATTGTCTTGTTAAACGAGAAATTTGATACGCGTAATTTGAGTTAAGTGGATTTCATCATTTAAGTTTTTTTTTTTTATAATTTTTCTTTTTTGTATTGGTTTAATTTTTTTTTATAATTTTCTTTGTTAATAGTATTCGTTTGCATTTCGGTTGAGTTGGTTAATGTATCTTAACGTGTGTGTCGGTGCGCCTAGTTTTAAAATTTGGTTTTGTATTTTTTTTTTTTTTTTTTTTTTTTTTTTTGGAAATTTTTGACACTGTTGCCTGTTTTGAAATGGACTTTTTTGAAAGACATGGGATAAGAATATCATATATAAACGTTTATCGAGCTATTGCGATTGTGAATTTGTATTGTATAGTGCTTCAGACACGCTACTGAAACACTGTTGTGTGAGGTTCAATTGTTCAGACTATTTGGGCCGGGTTTACGAGGCTATAAAGTCAATTTGATGGCAAAGTGGTACGAATTCATCGGCCATGGGATTTAGTACAGATTTCTCGACATTACATTGGCTTTTCGGAAGTGCAGATAGTGCCGTGTTCTGTTCTTCCGTTCTAAAATTATAAATATAATAGTTAAACAACTTGAATAGCTTATTGTGTTTGGTTTTGACATACTTGACTTTTTCCCACTCATTTAACTGCTCTTCAAGTTCATCCTCGATCATTGCCTCAAAGCATTCTTGCATTATTTCTTCCTCCTCCAATCGTTGCAGTTCCTGTGAGTGTTAGGAATTATTGAATGACACATTTCGGTTAGATTTCATTTGTGCATTTCTACTTACGTTTTTGTCAAACTCCTCCTCATTCTCCATCCACATATATTCTGAGAAATCGGGCTCATCATCGAAGTCAGAAAGTGATTCGTCGTCGTCCACCACATAAACTATTTGATCCGTCCAGTCAACAGATGGCACTTTTAATAACATGATAGTGCTGTAAGAAAATAATAAATTAATATATATACAAATGAAAATTACGTGTCTTCATTCGTATACACACACATACATAGGTAAATAAGTACAGCGCGATCTGTGTGTGTGTGTTTTTGTTTTGTACCGGCGAGAAGCTGTCAAATGCGTTGTTCTGCTGCAAACCGGTTTGACACCATTAATAATTGTTGATAAAAAAAAAACACAAAAAGTGTCATAAACTGCTACATATGTATGCACATATGTATACTAAATATGCATATGCAAATTTCTTTATATAAATCAGAGATGGTAAATGAAATTTTCTCTTTTATTTTTGCGCAAGCTTTTGTTTATGGGAATGAAGTCTATTTTTTGCGCTGTGCAGCCGCCGCGGCGCAAATTTAAAAACAGAATGACTAAGCTCAAAGTACAAGAGTAAAAGAGAAGAGCATAAACACAAAAACACACTCACACAAACACTTAACGCGTATACACAGACAAAAAGACGTGAGGAAAAAACAGCACCAATTGTTTATAAACAAGTGGTATACATACGTTTTTTTTTTTTTGATAATCAGTATTAAGGAGTTATTAAAGCGGTCTCTTTTCATTATACATATGACATGTACATATGTATGTGTGTGTATATCAGCTATTTCTGTTCTTGTATATCAAGAACCCGTTATCACCTGTTTAGTACGTGAAAAAATTAAAACTAATTCAAAGATGACGTCGACGTGAATTTATGCAAAACGCAATAAGGCAACAAAATGTACAACGATCGCCTCGGACATGGACGTTGTTGGTTCATGGGCGTAGACAATTGTTTTAGCCCCAAACAAATGGTTTTCTGTGTATGTGTGCGAGAGACTCTATAGGTGTGTACGTGCTTCACAACATATACAGACATACATTTGTACATACACGCCAAGTCTTGCTCTTGCTTCAGTTGCCATATTGCGAAAATTTAAAATGTATTTGCTCTGTGAACTCAACAACAGTATACAATATACAGCATATGTATATGCAGATGTATTTGCTATATATGTATATGCATCACGTACATATACATATACATATACATATGATTGAATGAACCTCCCTCAACTCAGCACAATCAACACAACGCACTCAAGGTAACAAGTGTTTCGAAAAGTTTAAACATTCGAATTAAACGAATTAATATTCGTATTTTGTGTGTAATTGCGTCGCCAACAAAATCGGGTCGTAGACACTTGCACGTAGCTTAAAATCCGCAGGGCCAGCGACGATCTGGACGGAGAAGTTGCCCAAGATTTACGGAGACGTCGACATTTTGAGGTTTATTGATTTGTCAAGAAGCTTTTACTAAATGAGCGCAGTGCTCGCGGAAATGCTTAATGCCAACAATAACAAATCAGGAAGCGTTAAGTACGTCACCTGGCTTATATTTCCGCCTTTCTTTGACCAAACAGAACGGCAAACAATTTCAATGAATATCTAGTAACAACACAGCGATGTTTGTTAGTCGCGGCGCTCGTTTTATTTGTATACTCACTTTAAAATTAGCTTGAAGCGTTGCAAAATTTAACTCTATTGTACTGGCTTGTGTAACTTCCACTGAGAATTTTGTATTGCAAACGTATAAAGAAAGGGAAACACTGACAATTTATTATTGCATCCAGATAGAAAACACGAAAATTTTTCTATTGCGAAACCAATTCAAATGCTGTGTGCGGAAACACGTCCATGAACGTCAAGCAAACGAATCGAAAATGATTTATAAAACAAAAGCTGACAGACGATAAATATATAGTACAGCTGTTTTGGCCAAAGTACATCGATACATCTTTACTCAATTTGGCGATATTTTAAAGCAATCGATATTTATATATATATATATAACAATCGAAAATGATGTGGTCAGTCGATGGATGCGTTATCACGTTAACAATTTAGGTTAACATTTATCGAAAAAGCGCGCGCTCCGCTAACTTAAATTTTAAATGTAAATTGAAGAGAGATTAAATTATAAAAGAAGTATTTATGGATAAGGTGTTATGGTAAATAATAAGAATGTCAGTATTATTTTTTTAATTTTTTGAAAGTGTAAACAGTTTAGTTTATGTTTATGTTACGCATTTAATTAAGCTTTAATTGTGTTTTCAGTTTGCCATAAACATCTGCGATCAAAATATAAATCTTTCTAGCACTAAATAATTTTGTATATAAAACGTTCATCACAGACATTATGTTTAATATGATATATACATTCAGTTAATTTAATATATTGATCCTGCGCATTATTTAATGGGCATTCTAAGGATTTCCATTTCCATTTGTATTTTTCTTAATATTTATTAATAAAACGAATTACACTAATAAATGACACAAAGGTTGGACAAATTAAATACATATTTACAATAAATTATCTAGAAGCACAAGTATTTGAAGTTTTTGGATTGGAAATGTTCGGGTTTGATGGTTCTGTTGGACTGCGACTGCGAGGATCCCATGATTGTAGTTTTGAACTACTAAAGACACCAAATACAATCAGGGCAAGAGCATTACAAAATATCAGAGTTAGGAGAACACAATTCCACTCCGACTTGATGCCCTGCACAAAATTTAAATATCAAAAGTCAGCTATATATCATATGTTGAATGTTTCGAGTCTTACGGAATGCACCAGAGTGGCAATGAGATGGGGAGCCAGAAATCCAGAGATGTGAGCCATGCAGTTGGCAATTCCCGAAATGAGTCCAGCAAATGACGGCGCAAAGTACAATAATGTTGCCCAGTATCCACCACTGAACCCCATATCCGTGGTAACACCCAACAGGAAGTACATCAGTAGAACGAGCAACTTCTGCTCACAGCTGGCGAGGATTATGATGGCAATCAAAATGATAGTAACACCACAACCTGTTAGGGCAGCAAGATTAGCAGTAAAGATTAGTTTGTAAATTTAAATTTAGCTCCATAAGCTTACAGATAGTATACAAAATACGACGTAGGCAACTGAGCTGCAAGAACATTCTTCTATCAACGTAAGAACAAGTTAAAACACAAAACAACTTGGAGACAAAACTTCCGAGAAATGGGGCAGATGAGAAAAAACCAATCTGCAAGACAGAAGCTTGTTATTATAAGGAACTGAGTATGTTTTAAAATATCTAACACTAAATTACCTCTTTCATATTGAACTGCATCGCCTCGCGCATAAATCGTGGCACATTTAGCGACAGCATGAGGAATCCATAATTGTGGAAGATATGTGTTAGCACGAAAGCGTAGACCGGCATAGAGGTCAACAACGACTTCCAAGGGGTTTTAAAATGCTGCAGAGGATCGGTATATACATATATAAATATGTTATAGAATATGCTTGCAACTAAACCAGTCTTGTCTATAATAGTTATGTTATTCTCACCTGTGGCGTTTGGGCAACTCCTGTTGGCTGTAAATATGCACGCTCGTCATCCGTTAGACGCGGATGCTGATCCAGGCTATTATAGATAAGCCAGTTACAACTTATGCCGTATACAAGTGTTACACCGCCCAACACATAAAATGGAACTTTCCAACCGAAGTCGCTTAAGAAATTTGCGAGGGGATAAATGCAAATTGAGCCCAGGATCATGCCGCTGTATGCGAATGAAAGCATCGATGTGCGTTCCATGGGATGCGCCCAGATTACAAACAGTTGATACAGAGGTGGAGAACCACAGCCCTATGATATTTAATAAATAATACACTTTACAATTTGAGTTAACAAAGTGAGAAAAGAAGATACTATCTTTACTGTTTAACACATGAAAACTCACCGCAAACATGCCGGAAAGCACCAGAGTTGTGACCGCAGCAACATAACTATATTGAGCAACAAAGGGAAGAATTATGAATGCTAAACCTTGCAGCGTCAACGAGTTGATGAAGAGCAGTTTTCCGCCAAATCTGTCCGCCAAATGTCCCGCCAGCGGTAGTGCTATGACATAGCCATAGTAAAATGTGCCGGGAAATGTCAGCTCTTGATTTCGAGTCCATGGAAGATCGCCTGACTGTGAGCAAGTATTACTTATATGACTATTTTCCACAATCGACAGTGGTTAGTAAACACACACTCGCCTGGCCGACATCGAAACGGGAGGAATGCTCGAATACAACATTGCCACAATTCGGCGTTGCCGTAAGATTGTTCAGCTGATATTCTGCAGAGTACAGAAGTGCATCTTCTGGACGCGCCTTGACCATACGCAGTATAACCAATCCAAGCATATTTCGCAAAGCCATTTGCAGAGTATTGGATAGAAAAGCACATATTGTGTAGGTTAGACGAACCGAGCCCCAAAGACGACATCGCGAACTGGATGCTCCTTCAGCTTCAGGATTCAGGGTTGCCAACTTGGGCAAATTCCACGATTTTCGCACCATTGAAACAGTTTACGCTAATGCGACGATAATCGAGAACTGATTGACGAATGTCGTGCTTCTCACTGAATTGAACCGACCAACTGAAGGCGGCTCAGATGTTAAGCGCGAAACAATTTTGCAATTTGTCACGATTTCTCGGTTCGTTTATCAAAGCTGAAGTTTTCTAAAAAAAAACGGTACAACAGAATATGGAAACAACAACAGATTATGAGAAGCGAAGCGAAATAGATGAAAATAGAGGAAATCGAGATCAGAACATATGTTGCAAGACAATGTCAGCTGATAGCTTGTTTCTCTTTCTCTGCCTTTCGGTATCTCGTCTTTTTAGATACCATGTAAACAACAAATTAAATGAGGTGTATTATGAATATTTAAATCAATATAACATTATGAAAATAAATATACCTAAAGTCAGTTTGTTGAAAAGCTGGAAACTTTAGACTTTGATCAAATTTAATGAATATAATACTTAAAGCAGTCAACACATCAAAATATTTAAAATTTATAATCACATTATGAATTGGACACATACATTTATAACTGACTAGCTCTTATAGTTGCTGAGATCCACGCGTTCATACAGACGGACAGACGGTCGGACGGACGGACAGACGGACGGACGGACAGACAGACGGACAGGTGTCAATCGACTCGACTATTGATACTGACTTAGAATATATATACTTTCTAGGGTCGGAGATGCTTCCTTCTGCCTGTTACATACATTCACACAAATTCATTATGCCGCTTTTGCCCATTTTTAATGGGCACAGGGTATAAAAAGGTAATTTTCTTTTAAGAACCCAGAGCAAACCCAATCGGATCAATAGGAGAAGAAGTAAATATTGTTATGTCGTATTATCCTCAATGTGCTAAAATCTTTAGAATAATATTCTTAATGGTAAGGTTCTTTATCAGCAATCATTGGAATATACTTTGTGGCAGGGAATTTTAAATTTATTACCCACAGCCCAGTTTGGCTATATGCCAAGTGATTTCAATTGAATATTTATAGCTTAAATGTTGATACGTTTTTTCTGACAGTTTGCCAATTATAATTAGACACATTACGTTGCAGCTGGACATTTACACGGCTAACTTCTTGACACCGGCAATTCGTGAAGCCAACACATTCCAAAATTTTGTATGATAATTGAACTGATTTTTTATTGAATGTTCTACATCTTGTCGAATGAATCAGTAATAAGGTATGTATATGGTTATTCAATTCAATGATTATCTATAAGTGTTACATATTTAAGTTGAAGTAAAATTGAGAATCTTTAAGGAAGCTCTTTACCTTCACGATGTATGAACTACTTCTTCCGTGCGCGTCGACTGCTCAATGGGTGAGCGGGAGAGGAGTGGGTGGGGGGAGGTAGCGACTTGTGCAATGAATCGTCCTATTGTCCTGGGTCAATTCCTTTTGCTGGTCGGTAAAAAGTGACCAACAATGCAATTGGTTTTCACCTCTACTGGCTTTTTACTCGTTCGCGAGTTGTGACCGCGTTTATATATCAACATATGTATATATATACGTATACTATTGTTATCTGTTTTGCTGCATCGTTATTAGTGACATGATGTTGTACTGCGGGGCAATAGATTCTATTTTTGCTGCGGTTCTTGTTAGCCATGTTTTTGTTGGTCTGGTTGTTTTAGCTGCTTGCTGTAGTAGCTGCACTATATTTCGATTAAAATTTTGAATTTTTTATAATGTGGGTTGTTCGTTTGTACACATATTGAGATGGTGTGGGTTAAAAAGGGGAATTCTTCATTCTCCATACTAACTATTTACTATATGCATGTGCATACACCTGTACTATAATGATGGATGTGTGTGTGTTTGTGTATATACTTACTGACTTTTTGATTGATTTTTTGTTTAGACAACGCATATGTCCTTTTGTTATGGCCTATTCGTAACCATTGTTGTCGTTCTTCGTGTGAGTTTAGTTTTTTTGTTGCTCCAACAGAAAATCGCATATGCTAGTATGTTAACCTCTCCTGGGTGTTGCACTGTTTGCATTTTTCATATTCAATGTTACAAGTCGCGTGTGTTGGCCAACTAAAGCTTAACACTTTGTCTTTGGCCTAAAAATATCTCACGTCGCATGGGAACGGACATTTGCCAGCAAAATATAGTAGTTGGAAAATGCCGAAATAAATGTTTGCCATATGATAATATTTGTGTCCAAAAATGAATGAAAAATTTAAGACACAACACACAACACATTGTGAGCCAATGTTTATGGTCACCTTGAGACCTGTGTATAAAAATATTTTTACACCATATGTCCGTTATTTAGGTTCTTAACTGCATCTGACACATTGTACCACGTGGTATAAAAATATTTATAGTCTAAGAAAATCATTGGAAATGCGAAAAAAAACACCGATTTTGGTGGAGTTTGAGAGTTAACAATTTAGTGACTCTTCCATTAAGCGCATTCCGCTGAAATGAAATCATTTGATTATATAAATTGAATATGTTTGCAGTTAACTACATATTTTTACTAATAATATTAAAGTGTAAACTGCGATTACGTGTTATCTAGCTGCCGTATTCAATGAATTCATTTCTGTATTTCCGAAGAAACCGATTTTGTACAAAGTGTCATAAGAAAATATTTAAAATTATTTGAAATTGCCTTGTTGTTAAGCACGTTCCTAGATTCTAAGAGGTAGCAAAATTACGACTACCTTATTATGCAAAGTTTCTATAATATCTTTATACTCGCCCTAACAAATTTTATTTCGCGCTATATTTGTATTACAAATAATACATTACATTCCACATAGACGTTATACATACATACATACTTACATAGACGTTGACTCTGCTGGCCAACAAAATTAGCCATGACTGGACAGAAAGGTGTATAGCTTGGTATTACAAGTTGTGTGTTATAATGTGAGCAACACAGACGACTCCATTTCGTGCTGCCACTTTCGGCATTTGTTGTAGAACATTTTCACTCTTACCTTCATTCGGGTTTGTTGCATAGTTTTGTTACTTTTGATGGCAGAGGGCGTCGTGAGCAGTAGAGACTTAATCAAATACTATTGACTGCATATCTAAGTAGGTTGAAGCTTCGGCGGTCACTTGACCCAATTATTATTACATGCTTTAATAGTTATCTCTTCTTTGAGCCGTTCTCGGGAAACTACAATCTGTCCGTTTAAAGAATGATGGTGATATAAGTATTTATAGTAAAATCTATGAAAAAAAAGTTATATCATACTTATAGGCTTTTCTATAATTTCTAATTGTTGCAATTATGCATGCCAATCTTTTTGTTGTTCCTTTACATCATCATATCAATTACGTTTTAGTGATTCTTAAATTACAGCCTGTAACCGCAATTTAATTTACCATATAATAGAAGTACACTCACACATAGGCCTACTAAAATTGTTGCTTTTTCCCATAAACATTTTCAATTGCAGCCGAAGGAACTAAGAGAACCATTCGTGTCGGTTTTTTTTTCATTCTAAGTCCCTTTCGAGCGCTCTCTCTCTCTCTCTCTCTCTCTCTACTTATCTAGTATTTCCACTCTCAGGTGTGCCGAATAGAGCGACAAAAGGCAAGGTTCAAACAGTCGCGCTGACGAGCTTAATACGAAAGGATCAAACACATTTTACGTGCGGAAGAAATAAAAAAAAACGAATGACTTGCGCGCAAAAGTATGCAACGAAATTTGAGTGGAAATATGCAATAAATCTTGGTTAAATTACTTGTTTTGTGAATAGTAGTAGTACTAAATGTGAAAATACGTGAATTAATTGAATATCCATTTGAATTTAATAATAAAATCCAAACACATAAAGAAAATATAAAAAGAAATCAAATACAGCTCAAATTTCATTTCCTAACAAGTTGTGGTGCTGTCGTCGAACGCGTCTATTGTTAATAATTACAAGTTTTTGGAAAATTTAATGAGTATTGATTGAATAAAAAAATATGTCGTAAGTGGAATAAAGTGTGTGTTACAATAAAAGGGTCGTGGAGGTCATTATACTCGGACCGCCATTGCTCAGCGCATTCCAATTCATTATATCCACAATAACACCAATAGACCTATTCCTGCCCTACATATACATATGTATGTATGTAAGCATGACACGGATACATGCGACAATCATACATACATCCATAGTCTGACACCCACACAACATTAAAAAGAGGTCATTTAGTACACAATAAACGTAACTTTGTTTATAATAATCAGACATTTTCCGCGTTTCACAATCGAATCAAAACTACTGATAATTTTAGAATTTTACTTCTGTTTTAAAACATCTGTCATATGCATTCATGTTGATTTCATAAGAAATTAACAATCATAACACACAACTATAATTATGCCGGATTTGCAACAGTGAAACTTTGACAATAAACTGAATATTGTATATTTGACGTTGAATGATTAAGAGTGTGAATTAAATCTGACTGCAAATATTTCCAGTATAATTATTATGCACACGTCATATTATCCACTCTGATTCTGTTACTGGGAGGAAGCCCATCTGCTAGCCAAATTAATTAAGTTACAAACTTTATTTTTGGAAATTTATGAATACAAATTGCACCAACAAAAAAGTGTTTAAATGGATGACCTTGCATTAAAGTTGACATTGTGTGTATGTGTTAATAAGTACATATAATATAATGGGATGTACGTATATACCATCTAGCAGGACTCTCCTTGTCGTTGGTATTTTCCCCTGAATCGCGTGCGTGTCATAGCAGTTTTACAGCCACAAAATGTCTTTTCACGTTTTGTCTGGATAAACAGCACAAACAGACCACAAAATTGGGCTAAACGACTTGCGAGGCTTGGTGAATGAAACAAGTAAACCAACTAAACCTACCATACACACAAGATAGGCGTAGCCCAATAAACCATTTCAGTTCCTTCAGTTTCATGTACTTACATACATATAAATTTATATATATCGTGTATACAGCAGACTATATATATTTTAGCAGATTATGTTTTCATTCGGTTTCAAATAACCTAATATATATATATTTTTTAAAGAAATATATTGTTAATCTATAATGAATCTATTATTTTCCTATTTATGTTTAGTCTTACATTTCAAAAGAAAGTTTCAAATTTTCTAGCGACTACTGTCGATAATAAAGAGTTTTCGATTTTCTGGCTAAAAGAATATTGTCAAGGATCTGTTAATCAATTAGCAGAGAAATTATGACTTAAGTTTGTGGCACGTCACATAAATACCCACTCACACACTCACACAATCTATGTACACACACTGACACACTCTGTATGCCATATGTTTTTTGTTGAACCCCCATACTATAATTCTATTTTCGTTTGCACTGTTTTGTTTATTTAAGAATAACACATGGGTTAATAAATAATGAGTAACAGTTATCAATGGTACTTAATGGGAAATTTATTATCAAGGACATAGGAAAGGTGTATGTATGTAAAGTATTTATAAATACATATGATTTTAGATTCTGTATGTTGAAAGAGTACCAATGGGACTATTAAGTTTATCAAAAATAAAGTGTGCTTAACTGACAGACCCTATAAAGTCTATATATATTCATGGTTAGATTCAACAGTAGAGTGTTTATCAGTCTATCCACTATATCGTAAGCAGAAGCAGAACCTGTGGAAATCGAATTAAAATTGCAACATGAAAGCTAGAGCCTTGAATTTTGGCACACAGAATGAACATCAGGCACCCATTGTGTCCTAAAATTTTAATAAATTTAACGCACCGTTGGGCCAAGAAAAGATGAACAGAACATTGACGCTACAATCTGTAAATCTTGCATAAGTATAGGGTACTTCACAGTAAGGTTCAGTCAAGCGACTGTAGCCTTTCCGACTAGTTATCATTTAGAATATTTGTGTTAAATATCGATTTTGGCGTTTTTCTGACGCCTGCAGTCGGGGCATTTCAAGATTTCGAAACTCCGCCTCATTTCATCTATGACATGTATAGTTATCGTATCTCTAAAGACACTTTACTAAGTCATAGGCAGACATTCAGCTAAAGACTTAATAAACAAAAATAAATACTGCTTACATATTTGTTGTGGTCGAAAAATTATAAAGTTTTTAGTGTGTTCAATAAATAAGTGCACAGGTGTCCACAGCCAGGTGTTAGATACCGATAAGTGAGGTTTTTTGTCGGCCGGTTGCTGATTAAGACGAACTCGACAGATTGACAGATTAAATGGTAAATACATACTTAGCATGAGTAATTAGTATTTAATTTAGCCTTGGTAACAAATAATGATTGTTTCAAGCTCAACTTTATATATTAACTTGAACAATTCACTGATTAACTGGTAGATCGGTAGATCGTTCGAATGTAGTAGCAATATATAGTAGATAACGCACTGTGTACATTTTTGAACATCTGGTACTTCCGATAAGATTAGCGTAATCAAACACTTAATGGAACTTGTATTACCGTCAGTCGACCCATTGGAAAAAGTTTAGTAACGATTTGAATGTGGCACGAAGTGCAATTTCATTTGACATTAATTCGTGAACTGTGCAAAAAATGAAAAAACTGAAACTTATTGTAACACTCTGTGTCCTTAGCACACTGCTTAATTCACAAGGTATACACATACACAAACAAGCAATTTGGAAATCCCAAACGGTTTTTATTCCCAACCTTTAAGCATTCAAATCATTGTGGGCAATGGCCGGTAATTGAATTAAAGTCGTCGTTCAGTGCAAAAATAATAAGTGTGGGTCTCCATCGAGGAGCTGCCAAATTGGAATACAAATAATAAAAGGAATATACCAAACAAATGGGAGGAAAGAAAAAGAAAACAATAACAGTGGCCAAGTCAGTCATAATATTAAACAACAAAAGTAATTAATTCAAACGCAATCAAGGTCAAGTGCTTTGCCCTATTGACCCAAGTCCCCACCCTTACAGAAGGCACCTTGCACAAGGCCTTTCGCCTTTCAGCCTGAAACATTTTTTCGCAGGCTACGGAAAATGGAAATTAAAGTGGCAAAGTGACGAGCGAATTTCAGCGTTCTTCTTTTACTTATATACTGTTTCGTATGCGGCTTTTTAGACCCTGTACTTAGAAAATACTAAGGGTATATAAAAAGAATATATCAAAAAAAAAGGAAAAAAAACAAACTGTGTAACAGGCAGAAAAATACGTCTGTCCGTTTGTCTGTATGAACACTTAGATATCATAGACTATAGGAGCTATAGACATTGAACTTGTTATGTACATTTCCCTATATCATAAACAGAAATTGAATTTAACACGCCTCCGTCGAAATTTTATAAAACGAGTTAAAAGAGAAACATTAAAGCTACAGCCCTAAATTTAAAAACAAAGTTGTCCTGCAGCGTGTTTGCTCGCTTCTGTATGAGTTGCATAGACTAAGTACAGGGTATCTTACAGTCGAGTTTACTTGACTGTAGCGTTAATACATTTTCTACATTATTGTTTTTTTTTCTTTTGCGTTTCCTTCTGTATTCTTCAACAACCGGAAGTTGTTGGCGTATACGTAATAAATTTTTGCAGGCTTGCTTGCGTGCTGAAAACCGTAACAGCCGCAAAATGCTGCCAACATTAAAGACGAATGTTGGATTTTTAATCAGTTAATTAACTGTTCGGCACTCAGTTGGCCTATGAGTATGATGCTTGACAAGTATGCGCTTTGGGCGTGTGTCGAGTCGATTTTAATAATTAACTGATAATGCAGGTCAACAGAAATCTCAACTCTCATACTTTCTAGAAAAAAATCAATTCACATAAATATAGCATACTTTTTGGAGCAGATTAAAAATCTGGTTTTAAATGGTATTATTTTGTTAATTGTTTTTATTTTATTTTGTTAATACTATCAAATTCTCAATAAATTTCTTGAGTGGAAAGCTTAACACGTTATTTTCTATATTACTAAATTATAAAACAATTAACTTGATTTGCTTATTTAATAATGCTCTGAATATGTCTTGTTTTCATGTATGTCAACTCTTAAATATGTTTTAATTGGTTCGGCAAAATGACATTGAATAATTACTACACCAGGCATACAAGTCACTTAGTTGCCGAGTTAAATAAAGTTTTGACAGAACGTTGTTTTTCAATTAACACGTCCACAGAGCATTTCCGAAGTGTTCTTTAAATCAATTGTGCAACGAGCACGAATTGTAAGTAAAATTCGGAATGAATTTGTTAATTGATTTTAGATTTCAAATATGAAATGCTAAACGTTCATTTTTATTTGATAATGAATCACGTAAGCCCGTTCGACCCAAATTAATACGACCCAAATCAATATCTTATTATCTACGACTATTATAACCAACATAACAATTTTATTCGACTGACCTTTGACAATGCAATTATATTTAATTTCATAAAATTATTGAAGGTTGATAAATATAAAACAATTGATCGATATTGGTAATGGCGTCAAGGCATCGATGCAGACAACAAATATAATTCTTTAAATAGACAATTATAAGTTACATTTTATTTTAGGAGACGGCGGTGCATTGGCCGTGATTTGGCCATGTGAAAGCGACGCGGACTGCACAGCTGATGGCTCCAGCTGTGGCCCAGAATCGAGTCAATGCGAATGCTCCACCTTTGATACGGTCTTCTCGGAAAACTTCACACAATGCTTGAAGAGCTCGCAGATTGGTGACACATGCCAAGATTCAGTTCAATGCAATCTTATGCCAACGGGAGCCAGTTGTAAAACCGGGGTCTGCGATTGCGCCGATGGCCAAACCTATCTGCGAGGCAAATGCCGGCCACTGAATGGACTCAACGAGCCCTGCGAGACGGTATGCATAAAGTACTCCAATACGAATACGAATGTGTCATTTATTAAATTAATTTCTATATCAGGACTTGGACTGTTTCTTTGGCTACGATCGAGCATCGGTCAGCTGTCAGGAGAACGTATGTGCCTGTGCAAATGGCTATTATCACAGATATGGAAACATATGTCGTCGCAAATCAATGGGTGAGCTTATTAGTTCTTACTGTTTAATTCAATATTGTACTCACAAATTTTGCTTGAAACAGAAAAAAACGATGCTTGCGTCGTTAATGCAGACTGTGATGCACTGGGCGCCAGTGCCGCCTGCGTGGGTCTAGTGTGTACCATTGTCGATGAGACTAGTACGAGTTCTAGCACCACAGCGGGCACCACAGCGGATACCACAGCGGGCACCACAGCGGGCACCACAGCGGATACAACAGCGGATACCACATCGGATACAACAGCGGACACTGGAACCACCGCTGAGGATAACGAAACCACTGAAACTGAACCCAAGGCAGACACAACTGAACGATACACCACCATCCCAACAATCATCCCCACCACCTCCGCGCCAGAAAGAAAACAGTTTGCCAAGGCTTATGTCCATGCTTCACCCACATACAAAGATGCCTCGGCCCAGGCTACACTATCGTTGACCAATGGTGACAGCGAATTTCTCTTAACACCCCGAAGATCCCGTGAAATTGCCGTGCAGACGAGCATCGAGAAATACGAGCTTAAGGAGCTGGGACGCAGTGTGAGAAATGTGGCAACAGCTACAACAACCGCCTCGACCAGTGTCAGCAGTCGACGCACCTCTACAAACACTCAAAATAATCGGCGTCGATTGCCGGCCATCTTTCGGTATGATAATGAGGATATCAAGACGTATTCAACCCTAGGATCGAGTCGCGATGACGACGATGCTGATGATAAGAAATGTAAGTAATATACGTACAAATTCTAAGTAATTGACCACTTTTCTCACTACACATACAAGATGTAAGAATTGTGAAACATTTTCTTTACAACAGAGTTTAAACTATTTACCCTTTTTAGATATCCTCATTATACTCATACTCATTATACTCATATGTACATATATGATCTCTTAAACATACCTCTCATCGAAAATATCAACTACAAAATACACTTTATATAGAAACTAATCTCTATATTTTGTTATTATCATAGTTAAGATTCGTTAATTGCTTTTGGCATCTGAGCTCACAGAAATATTACCAATTTAGACATGATAAACCTATCTAATCTCTGAAGACTAAATACGCTTTGGTTAATTCAAATACTTAAAATATTTCGAACGAATCGACATTATAAATCTAAAAGTTTTTTAATTTATTTAAAAAATATCAAATCCTGATATATTCAGACAGCTTAACGTCTTCAATCTGACGATTAATTGGGAAACAATCACAACAATGAGTTTAGTTTTTCTCCCCCACTGGCTTAATGATCAACTCGTGAATCTGAACATTTGGCGGAGTCTGAATGCAATAGGTAATGGCATCGGCAACGTCCTCTGAACGAAGCAAGGGAAAGTCCTCTATATTGGGAAAAAGACTCTTGTCAATAATTTCGGTATCGACGGCGCCCGGGCTAATACTCTGTGGAAGAAGAATTGAAATTCAAGAAATACAGTTAAAGAGTTTCGCACAACGCTTACTGTGATCTTGATATTGGTGCCTTTGTTTAGAAACTCTTGACGCAACACTTCTGTCATGCCAGTGATGGCATGTTTGGAGGGCGCATACATGTTGAGGCTCATGCCGGGCATAATGGGGACATGGTGACCGGCAATGCTGTTAACGATAAGCACATGGCCATCGTTGATCTTGCGTCGCTCGAGCGAGTGAAAAGCCTCACGCGTGCACCACGCAACGCCAAGTACATTGGTGTCCAGTGTGGCACGCAAATCTGCGCTATTTCCCTCGCCAATGATCGTTGTGAAACGCACAAGGCCCGCGTTGTTGACCAACACGTCTGCTCCTCCAAGAGTCTTATCAATCCAGGCAAAAGTATCGATCACCTGCTGCTCAACGCTCACATCGCACTTACGAGCATGAAAGCGTGCTGCCTGATCCGATGGGAGTTCAGCTTTCAGCTCCTGCAATCTGTTCTCACGACGTGCCAAACCCACTACAATCATTCCCTTGGCCACCAAGTCCTTGCAACAGGCTGCACCAATTCCAGAACTGGAACCGGTCACCACAGCTACCCGATTCAACCAACGATTCATTTTCAAATATTTAATTGTTATATTTGTATAACTTTCAACAAATAACTGAGCGTTAGTCTCTCATGCAAGACTACTTTATAAAGCCCAAAAAGCTCTTCAATCAGTACATATTGTTATCTGAGTGAGCCGTATCATCATGATACAACAGTTACCAGCTGATTTCTTATCTAATGTAGCATATCAGGTATAAATTCTAAAGAGTGACTATTGTTAAACAAAGAGTCGCAGAGAGTCTTCTGTGTAATGCCATACAAAACCTTCTGCATTTAGTAGGAAACATACTACCCAAATTCACGCAATATTAAACTAAACACTTAATTTTTGTTTAATATATACCTCATTATAAGCTGCGGTAAAGGATGATTCGTTTTAATTAACAAAAAAACAATAACATATCTAATATTGATATGATCTTTGTCAATCATTGTTTTATCTTTGTGTTTATTTAGTGCACTCATAATTTAAATTTTCGCAAGATCTGTTTGATTTGACACATACCCAGATTAAGGGCAACAATCAATTAAGTTTAATTAAGTTTTATTGAATTAAACTAATAGACAATAACAGTTAAGTGCAAGAGTTTTTAACTTATACACTTTCCTAGTCAGCAAAGATTTTGATTTAACAACCGTGACTTAACTTTACTACTGATAATGTAATCCGATACTTATGAGTGTTTCCTCTGACGAAATATGAATTAAAAATCAATCTTTATGTTATCCTTTTTTAGATGGCAGCAGTTGCGCGGAGAATGGCAAGTCCTGCACAGGCTTGGCTCACTCAATCTGCACCAATAAGATCTGTCTGTGCAGGCAGGGCTTTTATGCCCGGAATGGCAAATGTTTTGCAGGTAATACATGTCTATATATATAATTATGCCCCTGATCGTTATAAAGGTATATTATTTCTGTGTTAGAACTCGGTGAGATAGCGGAGAGCAGCGATGAATGCGAATATGAGTTCGATCAATTATCCAAGTCTTGTATATGCCAAAAGAACTATTTCTACGAACGAGACTTGCGCAATTGCAGAAAACGTAAGTATAGAGTGAGTTCTGAAATTATGAAACTTATATTTAATTGTCAATTACTTCTGCAGCCATTCAGTACCATCTGTCCTGCACATCGAACAGTCAATGTAGTCCCTTTGGTGCCTCCTATTGCAGTTCCCAGATTCCCAGACGCTGCACCTGCGAGGAATACGCTCAGTACAATGAGATTAGTCAGCTCTGTGAGTATAAGGATGGGTTAGGAGCAGAGTGTGAGTCCAACGATGGTTGTCTTGTCGATCATTCCATTTGCTCAAATCGATTCTGTGTGTGTCGGGATAACTATTTCGAAAAGGACGAGGCATGTGTGGCAGGTAAGTTGACTTGCAGACGGCTTGAGTATCCATTTGCATGTGTATTTCGTATGGCAGGTATTGGTGCTGACTGCTCAGAGGATGATGAATGCCTTGCAGACAACACGGCTTGCCTGGAGCGCAGCAATAGCACCTCAGTCAAGGACTCGGAGCAGACGCGCTCGTGTCAATGCCGTAAGGGCTATGTCCACTTTAAGGATGAGTGTCTTAAGGAAGGTATGTTATAAACCAATATATTCCCACTGATAGATATAAATGAATCAAATTGTCTGTATGTATAGCCGTGGAGCTGGACGATGAGTGTGTCGAGGATGAACAGTGTAAACCACTTCTCGCCAGTTGCAATGCGGAGGGTAAATGCGTTTGCACGGACGAGCAGCACGAGAAGAACGGAAATTGTGAAACAAAACGCCGTAAGTTGGCTTTGAAGTATATCAAATCAAATTAAAATATAAAGATTAATATTTTACTTACTTAATAGTTTTGGATGAACCCTGCTCCAAAGCCACAGAGTGTTTTGTTGAAAAGGATCCCGAGAATGTGGAATGCCGCAATTCCGTCTGTCAGTGCAAATTTGGCCATCAGGCCAGCACTGATCAGAAGCAATGCATCCGTGTATTGCCCAACAAAAAAAGTAAGATTAAGATTAATTGTAATCGACTAATGTTTGTAAAACACTTTGCTAATCTTCAACCTTATGATACGTACTCGCAGATTCTTCCGGTAGGCCCAGCGCTCTAAAAATCATCACGTTCGTATTGATAGGCTCCGCTTTTTTGATTACCAGCGCCGCCATCAAACAGGCGTACTACTAAATGAAATACTCCGCCATCCAATTTTCGCATCCACATTCCCGCAAAATGCAAAAGCATATATATATATTATTTAACACAAACTAAACTACTTTAAAATTTAATTGATAAGCGTTGTGAGAGACTCCCTGAGCATATATATTGATGTCATGCACCCTGAAAGACCCAACTGACCCGAATTAGTATTGATAGCAGTTCAGTTTTTGGGTGCATGCAGTATTACGAGTTCCCAATGACAATTGAGCCAAGTGACGTCCCTTCGCGGCATATATATATAAACTAGATCTATATTCCTAGTGTTTGTATTAAGCTAGTAACTAAGATTTCAAGCAATAACTTATGACACGGAATCGGTCGGTGAGATATATATTTACTCGCTTATATAAATAACTACTCATAAAGCAAACCCTACAAATTATGATTAACTTATTATTTCTAAACTAATGCCGGTTAAACTAATAACCGGTTTAAAGGCAACAAATTGTAATATATATGAAAATAAAGTAAGACTAAAATACAGTTGTGTTTAAAATCAAAATATCTTTCACTCTATTCAACTTCTATAGCATTGAATATTTAGAAAGTAGTCGATGGTGAATAATGAAGCTAGATCAGACATGTCGAAACTATACATATAGTATATTTAAGAGACCGCAATAGTTATAACTTTTATTTTAATAATTCAAATATAACAATAATTTTTGGGATTACATCACAGTTAACTTTTATTTATATTTTATAAATCAGAAAATACATATTTTTTTGTATATATTCCATTTTATAATTAAATATTAGGATTTTTTTATACCCTTGCAGAGTTTATTATAATTTTGTCACGAAATGTGTAACGCATGAAAGCAGACATCTCCGACCCTATAAAGTATATATATATATATTCTTGATCAGCATCAACAGCCGAGTCGATATAGCCATGTCCGTCTGTCCGTCTGTCAGTCTGTCCGTCTGTTTTAGAGCTATCTGGATGAAACTTGGTACATATCAGTCTTTTTGCTACAGGCAGTACATATGTCGGAACCGGTCCGATCGGATCACTGTACTATATAGCTGCCATAGAAACTATCGGTCGGGTTCTGCAAGTGCATCAGGGTTCTTTGGCGTATTAAAAACAACAAAGAGTACTGACTCACTGCCCCATATTGGTTCTTATTTATATTTGGTTTAATGGATATTTTGTTTCTGGACTGAAGGCGGTTTATTTGTCTAACTCATTGTGATCGTTCCTTTAATTGTACCCAAAAGTCGGGTGGTGTAATAATTAAACCATTATTATTCTTGGACAGATCAGGTAGACTGTCCCCTGGCGATAAGGTGTAGTCGAAGTTCTGCAACATAGCTGTGGTCATCAGGAATAGCATATTCCTGGCGAATGTCTCCCCAGCACAAAGGCGTTTACCAGCTCCAAAGGGAAGGGACACGTCCAACTTGAGGCATAATTTTCCCTCGCTGTTTAGGAAACGTTCTGGACGGAATTTTTCAGGATCCACCCAAGTCCGTTTGTCCAAGTGAAATGCATATAAACTGGGTATCACAATTGTGTCCTGTTGATATAAGACAATTGTAACAAACAATAATATGCTCACATTTACTTAAAATTACTTTTGGTATTCTGTAGCCTAGCAGTTCTGTGTCGACCAGAGCCTTGTGGGGAATATCCGAAGGAACCAGAGTCTCGATGCGAAGATTCTCACGAATTGCCGCCTCTGTGTAGGGCATGTTCTTTCGATCCTCCAGTGTTGGTAAGCGACCACATCCTACCACCTCATCGATCTCGCGTTGTATGCGTATGGCGACTTCGGGATATAGTAAAAGGTATTGCACAAGCAGAGAAAGCTGGGCGCCAATTGCTGTAAAGGCGGGGAATGAGAAGTCTATAAGACCCATAATAAACTGCTCCCGGTTGAAGCCGAATTCTTGAGGTGGACACTTTTTCATCTCGGCTATGTAGAGATCTATAAAATTGCGTTCACAGCTGTCATCATAAGTAGCTATATGGTAATCGATAAACTTTGAAAAGTATTCGTGTACAAATAAGTTGGACTCCATTAAATCTCTATAACCGCTCGATTCTGGCCAAAAATGCCGAATCCATGGCATAATGCTCAGCAACCTTCCGTAATCATCGGCAGCTCGCTGAAACTGTAGGCCCATTTGAACCAGTTTCACTAATTTGGCCATATCGGGACGTGATTGCCGTTCATTATCGACAATATGAAAGTGGCAATTGACCGCGAAGGGATTGAAGAGCAGTGGCAATTGCACACGGTATCCGCCCGGTTTAACTAGATGATGTTCGTGTTCATAACGGGGACCGTTTCGAATTAGATCCAACATATCGGTAATCTCATCCTTAATGATCAGTTCCAGCTCATCAAAACGTCGACCGAATCCAAAATCTCTTAGATAGCGAAGAATGAAGCGTCGTTGTTCTTTCCAGAGTACGCCTTCTTGGAAAAATATACCTAAATGTTGTTAAATAAGTATAAAAAGATTACCATTAAAATAAATAAACAATACAAAATATTTGCTCTTTCGCATTTATGTATGTCAGTCTTACCCTACAAAAAGGCTTATCGCTATTTGCTTTCACTTTTGCTAACAAAGATGGCAATAAACTTATAATCATTTATAATAATCTAGTTGCGGTCATGCACCTAGTAGATTCAAAGTGAAAATTAAGATAAAGACAAAGAAAAATTGAATGTACAAAAATGTAAACAATCTAATTACTTTGTTGATTATAATCCCATAAAAAAATAAAAAATTGTGTTATTATTACTCTCGTTAAGAATAATGTATAAAAATAGAGACAAAGGAATATATTAAGTGCAATTAAATAGACAATGTAGTCACATTGTTGGATTTTGTTCTATACCAAATTAAATACAACAAACTTAAAGATTAAGAGGATAGATTGTAGTAAAAAATAATATTACAAATTAAGAATAACTTGAAATAATGTTTTAATATCTGAATGACTGATAGTCTCTATCTATTCGACTTTTCTTAATTTATTCACATTCACAAAACTCAACTTCTGTATATGGTTATATTTATATATATATAGATATTTGATGCGGAGCGTGACTATAAGACATGACTTTCGATTTCCACAGAATTAATGGATAGCAAATTAATTATAGCAAACCTCGGACAGAGTCGCCTGGATCACGGATTTGTCCAACAAATAGAGCGGGTCGTCCATCGAAGGCCTGATTATTCAAGATCTCTCGTACACCTTCAGCACTATGGACGACGGCTACAGGAAACTTTCCAACATGTAGTCCAATAATGTCCGATTTGTACCACTTGCTTAGTGTTAACGCCGCCTTATGCAGGTATTTGTAATTGATCAACAATAGAAACAGGTAGCTCCCGAACACGGGCAAACGCGGAGGACCTGACAGGATAAATACAAATTAATTGATATTAAACACGAGTTATTATGCTTATTAACAAACCGGGAGGAAAGCCTTTGGGTCGGCCGACAGCATATTTATACGATAGATGTAAAATTATGGTAGCACATATTGTTAGTAAAAGCACAGTTAACATTTTCGACGCGTTGCAATTGAAGTTCCAACAAATAATAAACTTGCGCTTTCTTGACAGTCGCATTTTTATAAACACAATTTGTGATAACGACAGTCGTTCTCACTAAGAACCGTGCAGAGGTTATCGACTTAACCCTAGCGACTAACAACGACTCCCTGACAATAGATAACTGGCACGTATCCACGGAGTGCTCTTTCTCTGATCACTATAGAATAGTGTTTGAGATTAAGTGGCCTCGTGCGGAAAAAACGCCATTCAGAAACCCGAGGCGAACGGACTGGGGTAAGTTTGTTAAGTATGTCAGGGAGTCTCTACCGTCACACCCAGTGGGACATATGAGACACCCTGGCACTCTGGAGAAATCGACCCGGACCATAACCGAGGCGCTCTGTAAAGCCTTTCTTGTATCCTGCCCCATTAGCCGACCTCCAAAGTCCAATCGCAACGCGTGGTGGACACAGGAGCTAGGTCAAGTCAGGAAGGAGGCAAGGAGGCTATACAACAAGGCTAAGGCGAGAAATTGTCAGGATGACTGGGACACCTATCACCTGAGCTTCAAGACCTTTAAAAGACTCTGTAGGAAGGCTAAAAGAGACTCATGGGCTGCTTTCTGCGAGAATCTTAGCAGTACCACGGAAGCGTCCAGACTTCGAAGGCTACTGGCTAAGGACCCTGCTAAACCAGGTCTCCTATGTGACCTGGACGGCAATTTCGCGAGAGACAGTCATGAGTCTTTGGAACTTCTCATGAACACCCACTTCCCGGGTTGCTTGGAAGCGGATGACGGGGGCGGGATCACCGCCTCCACTATCAGTGAAGAGCCTGAGGAGGGGGTGTACGTGGAAAGTGGAGCCATTATAGAGGAAATTATCAATGAAGAGAAGATAATCTGGGCTATCAAGTCATTTCAACCCTACAAATCTGCAGGACCGGATGGCGTTAGACCGGCTATGTTGCAAGCTGCGTGTCATGACCTCTTGCCATGGTTATTGAGAATCTTCAGAGGATGCCTCTCTACAGGATACATCCCACGTATCTGGAGAGAAGTGAGAGTGGCATTCATTCCCAAAGCAGGAAAGATAAACCACTGCTCAGCGAAGGACTATAGACCAATTAGTCTATCATCGTTTTTATTAAAAACGCTAGAACGACTTCTGGATCTATATCTAAGAACGAAGCTGACTCCAAGTGTATTTAGCAGCTCTCAACATGCCTATCTCAAAGGTAGATCCGTTGAGACAGCACTACATGAGGTAGTCAGTAATATTGAAAACACATTGCATAGAAAGGAGTTTGCGCTGATGGCATTCCTCGATATAGAAGGAGCCTTCAACAATGTCAGGATCGAGTCGATAACGGCAGCACTTGCCAAAATTGGCTCACACCCGATGATCAATCAGTGGCTCAGCAATATGCTCAGCTGCAGAGTGATCAACTCCCAACTTTGCACTTCAAAAATTAGAAAGTTGGCCACGAGGGGGACACCTCAAGGAGGAGTCATATCTCCTCTATTGTGGAATCTCGTTCTCAACGACCTTCTTCTAAAACTGAAAAATAGAGGATGCAGAGTAACGGCCTACGCTGATGACCTGACTTTACTGGTGACTGGCAAGTTCTTGCCAACAATCAGTGAACTGATGGAAAATTCACTCGGCTTTACTCTAAGGTGGGCAGAGCAAAATGGTCTTGGGGCAAACCCACAAAAGACCGAGCTGGTTCTGTTTACAAGAAAGTACAAGATACCGAGCTTTAGACTTCCTACACTAGGAGGGATACAGCTTAGACTGGCAAAGGAGGCAAAGTACCTAGGAGTAATTCTCGACTCGAAACTCTCTTGGAAGAGAAACTCGGAGGAGAGGATGAAAAAGGCACTGCAAGCCTTCTTTGTGTGTAAGAAGACTTTTGGGAAAAGATGGGGGCTACGACCGAATATTATCCACTGGTTTTATACGGCTGTTGTCAGACCCATACTTACTTATGGAGCATTGGTATGGTGGGAAACGGCATGCACCAAATCTCACCTAAATAATCTCCAAAAAGTGCAAAGACTAGCTTGCTTGGGTGTAACGGGATGTATACGTTCCACTCCCCAAGCAGCACTAGACGTCATATTAGACCTGGAACCAATAGACATCTTCCTGAAGTACGCGGCAGCCAGGAGTGCGGTCAGGCTTAGAGCTCTGAACCTCCTTAAGCCAAGTACGGTAGGTCACAGCGCCATTCTAAGCTCAATAGAAGGCTATGCTGGGCCACACAAGGAGGACTATTGCGTTCCTGAAAACAAGTGGGAAGACAGGTTCAACACTGTGTTCCCATCACGGACCGATTGGCAGCAAGAAACCCCGCTATGTGGGAACGAGCTGTCAATCTACACGGACGGTTCGAAAACGGATGAAGGCACTGGAGCAGGCGTGTACTCCGCACACCCTGCTGCGAACCTTTCATACCGTCTTCCGGACTGGTGCAGTGTTTTCCAGGCGGAGATCTACGCTGTCTGGCAGTCGACCAAACTGATATCCACCTTGGAGGAACCTTCAAGGAACATATCTATTTACGTCGACAGTCAGGCAGCCCTTAAGGCTCTGTCCTCAAACACCACCAAGAGCAAACTCATTCGAAACACAGTCACAGCGCTGAACCGCTGCCACCATTCAATCAGACTTGTCTGGGTACCTGGGCACTCCGGTGTACTAGGAAACGAGATGGCTGACGAATGTGCAAGGCAAGGATCAGCGCTACCGGCAGGTAGTGCGGTGACTGATGTACAAAGACCTCTTCAGCACGTTCTCTCCGAACTAGCAAGAACGGCGAGGACTGCGGCAGAGGAGCAGGGGAAAATGGCTCAGGGATGCAACATATCCAAAGCACTCTGGCCAGACCGCAACCCAAAGCGATCATCTGAACTCCTACACTTTAGCAAGAACAGGATAAGGGTGTTGATAGGAGTCTTGACGGGTCACTGTCCCATTGGCCGAATGGCATTAAGGTATGGTGTACCATCACAAGACTTCTGTCGTAGCTGCGGGAATGAAGAGGAAGAGGAGAGCATCCAACACCTTCTGTGTGACTGCCCTGCACTTCTTAGAAGGAGAATCCGTTTTCTCGGGGAACCCTTTTTCGAGGAACTGGGCAGTCTTGCAAAACTGCGACTGGAGGATCTGGTACTCTTCCTGGACTCCACTGGGTGGTTCCAAAGGCGAATCCCGCCAAACGGGACCAACTAGGGATTCCGGAAACAGGATAACCCAAACTCCCTTTCCCACTCCCTTCAACCCTCCAACAATCCTTTACTAATCCTACAGGCAACGGGCATCACAATGGGCCGAATGGCCACCGGGTGATCTCAACATTATGTTGAGCGGTCCGAGTAACCTAACCTAACCTAATCTATGCCCTTATTTGCAAAACAGAAACAGTATAAATATATGTGTATATAAACAAGAATTTAATTTGCTATAATTAATGCAATTAATATATATTTATTATAATAGCGTTAAATCCGGAACAATTATTTGTTTACAGCATTTAATCGAACGTATTAGACATTACATATACATTAAATAATTGTAATGTGAGCTTATAAGTTTGTTACATAGTATCTTTTCCGGTTTGAAAATATCCATTTCTTTACAAAAGCCAATAAACGTAATTGGAATATGGACATACTATTTAATAAGTAATTTAGTTTGCACTATAAATAGATGCAATACGGCTGGAGGTTGATCCAGATTCAATTATATATGTTGCAGCATCTTCCTTGTTGCTTGGAAGATTACCAGCTGGCCTTTATACTTTGTTTGATTGACACACTATATATAGTTGATTCATCAATCATTTCTGGGACAGCGGCGAGGTTAAGTCAATTTCAATAATAGATGATGCTGATATATTTGCGTTTTCCTTGTTGTTTTGACAATCAGTAGCTGGCATTAGCTGGCGCCACGTGTTAGCATTTACACTGGGGGTCTGTACCCGGTTCCAGATCGTGCTTAGACCTTTCAAATCGCTCGTCGCAACATCAAAAGGCACCCATTGATCTCCGCTTTGGGAAACACTTACTCCTTTCATCCGTGCCGGCAATTCTTTCGTACTGACATATGTGTTGGTGGCGTCGCATAATGTGCGTGCACTGCAACGCAAAAACAATGACTCGAGTGTTCACATTATATTGATATTTCTGGTAACTTACCATCCTCTAAGTTGGTTGTGTTCTTGCTTCATCTTCTCCAAGTGCTGCTGCATTGCTTCCTTGCGCTCTTTGGCGGCAGACACTTGTTCCTGCAGAGCTGCATTAAGTGCGATTCGTGTTTCCAGGTCACCGCGGCGTTGATTTACTAACTCAAGTATCCTTTCATATTCACATCGCTGCTGCTCGATAATTTCCTTAATTGCCGCTGTTTAGGGACGATATATATTTATGTATTTGCCTTGAAAAATGCAGAAGACACACACACATACCAACATTGTTTTGATATTTTGAAGTTTGCTTAGCTAAGGAATTCATCTGCTGCTCTGCTCGCATTTCATTTTTTAGCATTGATATTAAACGTTTTTTAATATCAAATTGTTGTTGCGTCATTTCTTTGCAATTTATTGTTTTAATAAAAATTTAAAAACAGCGCTTCGTTTACTACTTTCCTGAAAGACGCCTTCATAAAATTAAGAGTTGCCAGATAATTATTATATTATTATTGTAAGCATTCGAGATGAGCGATATTTCTACACAAATTACTGAAAATTGTAATTATCAATTTAGTAGAAAAAACATTTAAAAGAGTCACGTAAATATTATTTGAATGCTATAAAACACATATCTGCCACACTTACAAAAATAAATGAATCAATATGTAGCTAAATTAATCGGCAACTACGTTGCCAGATTGATTTCATCACAGTGCGTTCAAATTTTATATCGGAGCGGCAAGATATCGATGCTTGAACATATCGATATTTCGGCGGTGCCATCGCAATGATTGCCGGCAAAAATTGCAAGTAAGAAAAATTGCGAAAGATTTGACGACGTGCAAATTTTATTTTTCTGCGAGTGGAAACTAATGCGTTTGTTGCGCACCACAAAGGCTTTAAGCGCTATTATCCATCGCAGCTACAGCATTAGCAGCCCAAGTGGAAAGGTAAGCACTACTTAGTATAGCTTTGCAGATTTTCTCCTATAAATGCCGGTGATGAGGGCGAATTTTTTGCGAACAAAGCAAAAGCGCTCTGTCATTTGATTTCTAAAAATAAATAAGACATTTGCATAAACAATCTGTGTTGCCACCCAATCCCATTGAGTGCACAAGTATATACAATTTGTCGTCGACAAAATGGAGAATAAATCTTTATATTCACATAGCCGCTTCCCCCCCTCGAAGTACTCGTGTACCCACTTGTTGGGCTTGTTTGGTTTGCTTGACCACAAGGTCACGCCGCTTGGAAAGTCATTGTGCTATTTGATGACGTCGAAGTTGACGCTAGCAAACATTCAACACGCTTATCAGTTTGTGTGATATTCGGGAGCAGACGCCTCCAATTATTATTAAATTTCGTTTAATTGCCGTTCGCAATTACAATTACGGGTTTTTTCCAGTATACATATATGTATTTGTGCTATTTATAGATAAGAATTTGAGTATTATTGTGACTAATAAACGATGGCTTGACAAGTGTTGAGTGCGTAGTACTACATTTTAATCTTATCAAGAAGAATAAAATCGTTTTTAAAATGTCAACTTATCTTATATACACATAGTTCTAAGCAATAAATAAAAATGTTTATTATTTTGCTTGTTAAACCCCAACAAAGTACTCCAAATGATTAGAACAGGAGTGAAATCAGTTAGTCCAATCAAATTGTGTCATGTGCACACGTTTGCAGTACAAAGTCGTCGTTTGGTGCCAATCTGGAGTATTATAAACTCTACACAATCGACGATTAAAAGAATTAAGGTATTCTTGTTTATATATATATATGTACTTAAGCCCAATAAGCACCAACCACACAAATTCACATTTAGTTTTGCTCGAATTGCAGATGGCTACGGACATCAAATTTAATGAATCGCTCAGTCGCACCGATCCACAGGTGCAGCCAGTGCTGATCATTGGCCAGCTGCGTCATCTCAATCTGCTTAAGTTTGGACATTTGGCCAGCAAGTTGGAGCCTCGCGTTACCGAGGAGACATTCAAAAATGCCATCGCCTGCCTGCATCCGGCGCCCACGGACAAGTGTTCACTGTATCTGGATGCGGCAACGGTAGCAGCACTGCCATTAAAGTCATCGAGACACAACACGGCATCGAGGGCGCACGCCATTACGCGTCTAGTGAAAAACCATGTGCTCAATGTTAATGAGGAAAGCGTTGTGCTGGTTTGTGAGCGTGAGAATATCTTTGCCAGCGCCTGTGCTGTGGTGCGAGCCTTTCCGCTCTATTCCCGTAAAACGGGAGGCGGTAGCGGGAAGAAGTCTCCGACTCCCGATGGCGGAGATGCTGATGCCACACGGTCTGTTGTCAACGTGGAGTTTGTTGTCATTGACAAGGATGGCTGCATTGAAGAGAAGCCACTGGGCCAGGATGACCTCAAGTGTCTGCACGAGGCTGCGCGTAGTATACGCTTAGCGGCCCGCATTGTTGACACACCCTGCAACGAGATGAACGTTGATCATTTCATTGACAATATTCGCGAGTTTGCCAAGGAACTTTCACTGGAGCCACAGATCATACGTGGCGAGGAGTTGAAAGATCGTGGTTTTGGCGGCATCTATGGCGTGGGCAAGGCAGCTACGGTGCCACCAGCTCTAGTGGTGCTCTCCCATGAGCCGAAAGGAGCACAGGAAACAATTGCACTGGTGGGCAAGGGTATTGTCTATGATACCGGCGGCCTGAGCATTAAGGGCAAAACCGCCATGCCAGGCATGAAGCGGGACTGCGGCGGAGCTGCAGCTATTCTCGGTGCCTTCTATACGGCCGTCAAGTGTGGATTCAAGGACAATCTGCATGCAGTTTTCTGCTTGGCCGAAAACTCTGTGGGCCCAAATGCCACACGGTAAGTACAAATGCAGGATTTATGCATAGTAATGGATAATTTTTAATTATATGTATTTCATTTATTCTGATCGCAGTCCCGATGACATTCATACATTGTATTCTGGTCGTACCGTCGAAATCAACAATACGGATGCTGAGGGTCGTTTGGTGCTCGCCGATGGCGTTTGCTATGCCAATGAGGATCTCAAGGCGAACATCATTCTAGATATGGCCACGTTGACTGGCGCTCAAGTGAGTTATCATCATGACTGTTGGGTTTATTCTAGGCAGAGCTCGCAATAGAGATTGGAATTTAATGATATATACTAGTTGAAATAGTTAGCTAATTAATAATTCAATGCAAACAGATTTTAAGCACTATAACCAGTTCCGACTCTAGAATAACTTCTTCCAATCTGACCTTATAAATAACTATAAATTAAAGCAACCAACTTGACATACACCTAAGTATCTCAAGATAAAAGATCTCAGGGGTTAAATACCTCATTTTTCTTTATCCTTTCATTTCTAACTAAGTTTCCCAAGTCAATGTCGAAAGTAGTTTCGTTTACAGTTTCTATTCCTGATGAATTGCACACAATTTATACGTTCTGTGCATTTTTCTTGTGTTTGTAAATGCAAAATTTATGCCACGCTTTATAAAAGTCATGAGGTTAATTGGCAAAAATAAATTGCAAATTTGGTATTTTGGCGGCAACTTGAAGTAGCATCAGCAGAACCAGCAGCAACCATCGCCTCGACTGCACGAGGGCAACAACAATGGCAACGAAGCAAACCCGTATTGCGGTTCTTGCCTGTTCGGGTTTGGCGTCTGCCAATGCAGGAGGAGGCATTGCTGCGATGGCGCACAATTACCATAAATCTTGGATGCAATTTGCTTAAAATATGATGCCAATTTGCGTTATTTGTGGTTCGATGGAAAATAAATCGAAACTGGTCAGGGTTTCGATCCAGGACAGTATAGGATGGCACAGTGAAGCCAATTCTGGCTGGGAAAACCTTGTCCTAGGGCAGCAAAAAAGTCAGCTACTTTGTCGGCAACTCTAAAACCGTTAACGAAAACTAGGCAACGTTTTTTGTTCATATTCAATTTTCAGCAAAATTGTTTAGAATTTGTTTTGACGCTTGTTGTGTTTAATTTTATTACACACGCGCTCTTGCACACACACATACACACACCTACAGATATACAAATTGCCGTACACTTTAGCAACATGCAATAATATTAATTGCCAACATTGGCGCAACTGCTACTGCAACAACAAAAACAATAAGTAACAATAGTAAAAACCTGCAGATCCTGACTATTAAATACTCTCTATGTTTAATGTTCTCTAAGTTTAAATGATTGCCAACGATCGAGGCTACAGCAAATTGAATTCGATTTGAAACTGGCAGAAGTTTCCTTAAGCGGAACAAGAACTTAAGCTTTAAAATAATCTAGATCCCGAACCCGCAAGGGACTCCTTTCTTAAAACAATTCAAATTAATATATAAACTAGATAGTATACCATCAGGAACTTAATTCATTATCACAATGTGGAGATGTAAATTTTGGCAACTAGACCATAATTATTTTCCTTTTACTTTAAGTATTTAAATTAATTTTTGTTTTGTCATATTGTTCAATGTTCAGCTGACGTTAAAAAATTGAAAATTGCGTAGTTTTTAACAAGCTTTAAAAACATCGAGGTATCGAAAATGTTTTCTCGATACCAGCAAATATGCCCGTTGTACAAAACCATAGAGTATTTTACAACAAACAACAAAACAGCAGCCAACACTTTTGTGCTTTTACATTTTATGTTGCTGCTGCTGCTTGCTATACCTACTGTTGTTGTTGTTGTTGTTGTTATTATTGTCGTTACTTGTTGTGTGTTTGTGTGTGTGTGTTCCTTTCATTTGTCCAGCTGTAGTTCAACACGCGCCAGGCAGTCCTTTGGCTAGTCCTAGTTGTGTTCCTGATGCTGCTGGATGGGTGTTGCTTGTGCTAAATAACCTTGCACCTTTTTATTGTTGGTCGCGTCGGAAGCTTGCAATTTTCGGTGGCAACCATGCATCGCCGCTTGGCTGCCCAGCAACTTTCTGATGGGTTGAACATCCCTTCAGCCCTTCAGCCATCCGGTTTGGCCAACTTAACATTGTTAGTTGCTGTAGGAGTTTCATTGTTTGAATTTTGTTGAATATTGCGCGAATTTTCTATCGGTTGAAGTGGCCAGCCATTAAAGGTTTAATTCTTGTGCTTCGTTTTTAATTTAATCCCATACTAACTTTCGATTTTCTGTTCTGGGTGTTTTTTTTTCAGGGTATAGCAACAGGCAAATATCATGGTGCCATATTGACAAACTCGGAGGCATGGGAGGCAAAGGCATTGCAAGCCGGACGCAAATCCGGCGATTTATTGGCGCCCATTATTTATAGTCCCGAATTGCATTTCTCGGAATTTGCATCGGCCGTCGCTGATATGAAAAACTCTGCAGCGGTAAGTACCATAAAAGGAAAAAAAAAAACAAGTTGACAACGAAACCCCTTCACACACATCAAACAATATACCCATGTACAGACGCACACACTCACATCGCTGTCAAAGTAGAAAAAGTTGATTTTCATGCTTTCTTTTTTCTTGCTTTCTTTCCTGAGTTGACAAAAAAATGTGGCAGTTGATTGCAAACTAACAGTAGACTAGGAAATATCAGCTAAATGTTCTTTTAAAACCTTTATCGTTGCAAAGACAGTTTTTTTGAACTGAGATCATCACGTAATGCTCAAATTTACTGCTCTATTTTTATTGAAATATTAATATTAAATCAGAACTTCCAGCAACTATATTTGATGCAAGTTCAACGAGCTCCCAAATGCCAAATGTGCATTTGAATTTAAATTGCAAATGTGTTACGTAAACCTTTAAATATATTGCACTTTTTAATTGATATATGGGCTTAACACAAGTACTCGTAACCCGACTTCCTTAAGTACTTTGGCTTGCAGGTGTTTTGTTTGTCATTTCAAGTGCAATCAGTTAAGAGTAATACTTATTTTAACTATGTTATGTATGCAAATGAATAGTCAATTTTAAGCCACATTGTGGCTTAAATGTTAAATAACTTGCAACGAAATATTGTTCATCAATAATGGACACACACTCGAAATATACTCTCACACACATAAATACGAAATGTATGTTGGTTTTGCAAATATGTTACACAGATTTTTAATTAACTTTATCACAGGGCAGGGCACTCAATGTTGATATTCTTTTGACCGTCGCAGTGTTACGAAAAATGATGGACGTCATGTTCGGTTTAAAGATTGATTAGTATTACTGTGATTTACTATACCCATGCTGCACAAACACACACACACACACACACACGCACGCGTGCCTCACATGCATCAAAAACTTTGGCTTTCATTCTGCACTTGGATAAAGTAATGGTTTGAGATCGGGGTCGAAATTGTTCGCTTGCTGTTGCTGCTTCTGTTGGCTTTTTGTGTGGTGCGATGCGTGGAGCCTCAAGCTACACCACAACCACAACAGCAACCAAATCGAGTTACCTTATTGTACATCTAAAACGCTTTGGATCAATGGTCATTCATCATTGTCACGCCATGGCCACAGGCAACTGTCGGGTGACTCTGTCGGCTGCGTAGGTGCCAGCCAGGTCAAGTGATGTGGCAGCATTGGCTTGGCTACCTGCCATTACCTGCACGTACCTCGTACCTCAAACCATCAGACGAACTTGCCACTTGACTTGCCGCCTCGTCTGCCTGTTGGCTGTTTGATTTTTCGACCACTTTGACGCTCGTTGTTTTTGTCTACAGTGACAAAAAAAAAACGCAACGAGTCCCTGTCGTTGCCCAGCCACGCCCCCTTCTGTATTTGATGTGACACCAGAGCTGCTGTGCCGCGCACTTTGTCAATGTGCCTGTGATAAAGTGTTTTTAACTCAAAATGCATTCAACGTTAAATGCGAAAAAAGGTGAATCGAGAGAAGTTCACAAAAAGTGGATAAGAATATGCTAAAAGTGTTCGATGGCAGGATACCCTGTAGTCTGAAGTGCTATCCTTAGTAAATGGCAAACTACTCGAATATGTCATCCTTTCCACGCATTATTGTGGCTACAGGGTAGACAAATTGGACCTGCACTCCTGTGTTGTCGCTACTACTAGGCGAATTCCCACGAGTTGCGTTTAAATTACATGACTTGTTTTTTGTGCTTTGGCAGTCGCTGCTGGTTTTCCCACTAAATAGACGGATTATGAGTGTTGTTAGCGGTTGGCGATTCTTTGTGGGAAACGCTTTTTTCCCTCTATTTATCGCCGGCGCAATTTGACGAGCTTCTGTTGTTGGTTGTTTGGGTAGTTTTCCTATTATCCTGACTTTCACGTAACTCACTGTAATTTTGTTACACGTCGTTTCGTGATTTAGGCTTGGGTATGTATGGGGTTTTGGTGACCATGGTAATTCCGTATTGAAAAGATTAATATATATATATTTATATATATATTATATAGAGATCAGAATAAAGTGGCTTTAGTTTTTTCCTAAAGCGTAACACAAATTGCATTTATATTACAAACATATAAATATAAACAGATCAACAAAGGGCTAAAATGACAACAGCAATGAAAACGAAATAAAATGATAAAATGGCTTAAACATTTGCAATTGTTTCTCAATTCTTAGACGCTTTCCAGCGACACCATCGACGGGACGTCGTCGTAAGTCGAGTAAGTTACTCAAATTTTATGACTGTGAAATTTTACCATTGTTGGTAATTGATTTTTATGTTAAATCGTAAAATGCCGTTGGCAGCAGTTGAGGCCAGAGAGCATGAATTTTAGATAAATCCATTGAGCAAGCGGAGAAGCAACGTGTTGCAGTGTCTTTTGTGTGGCTTATGCGGCGTATGCGTAATTGCTTTCTTTCTTTTTTCCCCGCTTTTGTTGTTTTTGTTTGAATCGCAGTTGGTAAATTTTTATTAAGCGGGAACATTTTAAATTCAATTGTACGGCGACTTTTTACGCTTTTTTTTTTTAATGAATTAAATTGAACTTTTTATGCGCAAAAGTTTGTTTTTATGCTCTTGTATTTTTATTTTTACGCAGCGACCTCAAGGCGCCAAATATGGTTTTTGTTTTGTTTGTGTTTGTGTTTGTGTTTGAGCTGTGCTCTTGATTAAATAATGCCAACAGTTTATAAATAATGCCTCAGCTTAGTGGTTCAGTGGTTTAAATGCAGATTTTAAGACCCGCCCGGTCAGGCCAACCGTAAGTCACGTAATTTGCGCAATGCCCGCGATTTCCGTTGCCTACTTACGGGGGCGGCAACTCCGACAGCTCCGACAACTGTGGAACTCGTGCAACTCCGGCGACTTTGTTAACACAAATCTTTCCGCTTGTTATGTGTTGGTTTCCGTTCAACTTTTGCACGTCTCTTAGGCAAAAAAAAAAAGGAAAGGAAAAAAGAAAAAGCAAACCCGCCGCCGCTCGCATTGAATATTTCGAATATTTTTCTTTTGCTCTTTTGCCTTCTCCGTGGCGCTGCCCTCGGGTATAAACTTTTTAAAGCGCTGCGACATCGGGGAAAATTGAATAAAAACGGTTGCCGCTTCGATTCAGGCTTCAGCCATCAGCCGGCAACTGTCTGTGCAAATCCTTGGCGTCTCACGCCCATTCAATGAATGTGTAATTGATACTGAAACCCAGTCAAAGGCATCCAATACTCGTACATTTATGCCTCAAGGCGTCAAGCGCCCGCTGAAGGGGTGCATAAGACTCGATAAGGTTGGCATGGCAAGTGTTACGCCTGTCCTTGATGTAATCTTCCTCAAGCATCATGCTTTGCTTGAGTGTAGCTGCCTTTAAGGACTCAGACTGCCAGTCCCATCATTTAGGTAAACAGCAAGTTAATCGCAGACAGTTTATGTTCTCAGTTACACGAGGATTTAATATCAATAACACTTTTAAAGCATTTCTACAAAAATGTTGGCAGTTCCGGGCAACTTAAAACTGAATACTAGTAGTTTTGCTTTCTATGCTTCTTTACACATAGCTCTAATTAATTATTTGTATATCAAAAGGAATACGTGCTGCTTTTCTAGTTTGTTTCTTGATATGATTTTAACGATTCTTTTAATTTTTAGCAGTTCCTTTTGCTTTAACATTAGTTCTAAGCATCTTTCTACTTAGCTCTAATTAATTCATACTATTTCTTGATATGATTTAAACGCATTTAGATCTGTTTGCTTCGTATTTAGATTCTTTTCATTTTTAGCAGTTCGTTTTGCTTCAACATTAGTTCTAAGCTCTAATTAATTCACTTTATTTCAAAAGAAATACGTGTAAAAACTAGCTGCTTATTTGTTTCTTGATATGATCTAAACACATTTAGATCCGTTTGCTTCGTATATAGATTCTTTTCATGTTAAGCAGTTCCTTTTGCTTCAACATTAATTCTATGCATCTTTCTACTTAGCTCTAATTAATTATTTTGATTTAAAAAAAAATACGTGTAGAAACCAGCTGCATTCCTTATTTGTTTCTTGATATGATCTAAATGCATTGCATGTGTTCGCTTTGTATTTAGGTTTTCTCTTTGATTAACAAATTGATTTGCTTTTACAGTAAATTCACTACTTGATTTATTTTTCTGTTTTTCTTTCTCTTTTCTTACTTTACTCAATCTATTCGATGATGATTTTAACCATTAAAGTTCTAGAATATTGGTACATACATAGAATATGTGACAGATTATTTCGAAATGGGATATTCAATTAAGATCAGTTAAATGCAATTTCAATTATATATTCAGGTCAAGTTCCTGATTACAGTCGATGCATGTGCAGCGGCTACTTAATGATAGCTTAAATATAGGCAACGTTACGCGATAATTTTGACTGCTAATTAAAATACACGTTAATCGTAAATGGGACGCGTCGCTTTCAATGGCGGATGGCATTGCATCAAAAATTGCTATCGATTGCTATCTCGTTGAGTTGGTCGAATTGACTTTGGGTTTTGGGTCTGTGTTTCGGTTTCGGTTTGGGGTTTGGGGTTTGGTCACGTACCTAACCGCAATTAGTCGCCGTCCCATTGCTAAACTTGATATGTGGCCATGTGTGCGTAGCTCTTCGCCTATTTACAAAAGGTTCACACAATCAATGCGTCGCGCAATGCAATCAATGCTAATGACATTATGTTGACAAATGTTTGCCATTATTGATGAAAGCGTGTAGGCTTTGCCCCAGTCGGTTGAGTGAGCTGATTTTAACTGATTCGAATACATTGGAGTGTGCGTGAATGTGTCTAACCCTGAACATTTACAATGAACAAATTGTTTGGCATTTAATTATAAACCTTTCATTGTTGCTAGCTTGTTACTAGCTGGAATTTAATAATATATTGTTTTCATCTGTTTTCATTTATTAAATGTATAAATGAAGCTCTTATATTATTTCATATTATCATTAATAAGTACAAATTCATACTAGACTTATTTTGTGTTAGCAAGTTCTCTTCCGTCTATATGGTTTAAAAGGCAAATGGCACATTTTCATGTGGTTTTGGCATTATATTTGCATCAATTGCAGTTGCAATATTCTTGTAATAAGTATTTTAATTGAACGCTGTTGGTTATATGCAAAATTGACAGCTTCATTTATTATTATTCGCAAATATGTACAACAATTGAATGCGATTAGTTTGTGAATTCGTTGTCAATAGATTTTGAAGTTTTCCTGCAATTGAAACTAAACTTTTGCAGCAGTTCTCAAGTTTTACAACAAAAGCAGCTTCTATTTTCTAAGCTGTGAAACATCAAAGAAATCTTTACTCTACTGCAATTGACTACTAACTTCCGCTGTTCGACAACAAACCGAGTCTTTTCATGTTTTATTTGATTTTCTTTTTGGACATATCGCGTTGTCATGCAGTTTTCCTTGTAAGACGTTGCTTTTGCTGTCCGCTGCTGCTGCTTCTGTCGGCTACTTTTGGACTAGTTTTATATATAGTAAGACTGGTTTACGTAACGAGTATAAGTTGTTGTAACTTACCCTATAACATATGTTAACATATACAATAATTTAAATGTACTTCGATTAGCATTAAGATTATATCTCTCCTACAAGACAAGCGTTTTTTTTAAATTACAATTGTATTTAAATCGTCTTAGTAAATCTTAAAGTGCATTTAAGTTCGAATTGCAGAGTATCTTACAGTTGGGCACTCCTTTTTTTTGTTATAAAAGCACGACTGTCACTTTGCACTGTGGGCCTGAAACGCATGCTTAGTCGCTAAAGGGTTTATCTAGGCATATGCCTGTATTTCTTTATTTTCGCACAAAATGTTTATATATTAAATGAAATAGTTATTGAAAAGAGTTAAGTTGCTTAAAATATGTTGTTTAATATATAGGTTAGTGCCCATCGTAAGAGTATTGTGCCACTTTATGTTTTTCCATTTAAGCTGTGTAATTTCCGTTCAAGTTAGCAGAGCGACAGCTTCCGTTTCTTGGTAGCTGCCATTGCAAGGCATATAATTCAGGCATTAGCACATTTATATAAGAATTTATCTATGCTTAAGGAAGTGCCGTGTGCGGGTTGCGGGAAAAGAAATTCAGAAAATCCTTTTGGCTGCTCTAAAACCGTTGGTATTGTATTGTACTTGCTGCATTTTCATTTCCATATTCATTTGCATTGTTATTGTTGTTTCTTTTTTTAATTTTACTTTGATTTTCTTAATTTTATTTCCCGTTTTGGTTTCAGGATCGCCAAAATGCGCTTTCCTCGTGCGCTGGCCTCTTTGTGGCCGCTCATTTGGGCTTCGATTATCCTGGCGTTTGGATGCATGTCGACATGGCAACACCAGTCCATTGTGTAAGTAATTACCATTCCAATACACACACAACTCACTCACTGTTATTGTTGTTCCTTATCTGTTGCAGGGCGAACGTGCCACAGGCTATGGTGTCGCATTGCTGTTGACACTGTTTGGCAACCATACCAACTGTGCCCTGTTGCAGTCAATTGCACCAACCGATGAGGAGCCGCCATCGAAGCGTATGTGCCGCGATTAGCGTCTGACTTTCGCAACGTTCACGCATTTCAATCAAGTTTATACACAACGAACATACAATCAGCAATTGTTTTCAGAAAATTATACATATATATAGAAACAAATGCATGCAACATGCTGAAATAAATGCCAGTTAAATTAAGTAGCTGACAGACAATAAGAAGAATTAAATGAACTGTTTTAGATTAACAAAGTCTCTGCTTTTGTACTTCAATATTTCACATGAGCCTGACTTACACACGAGATCCTTGTTGCTGTTCAATTAGATGACTGCTGTGAAAATGTGAAAATGCTACCTGTAGTTCTCTCTGCCTGGTGCTTAAGTGGATTCATTATCATCATCATCAAGTTGATGCGTCTGCAATTGTGTCGACAATAACAACAACAACAACAACAGCAGCAGCAGGAACGTCAACAACAGCATCAACAACAGCTAACAATACAAATTAAATTGCAACATCAACGTGCCACGGCGGAGAGCGCGGCGACGCTTCGCCTTTGTTGCCTACTTTCGTGAGAGAGTGCAAGTCCCGCGGGTTTGGTTTGCTGTCAGCGTCAGCTTGAAAGACAGAGTTAGAGTCACGCCTTCGCCCTTGCATTCGCCTTCCCATTTTCGCTGTTATTTGCTAAATTTCATTTGGACGCGCGCGCATTCGCCTTCAATTTGCCTTCCTTTCTTATGCCCTGTAACTATCTTAATGGCGAAAATGGCACAATGAAGATGTGAGTTGTGAATGAAAAGTTATAATGTAGAGCAGAAGAAAGTAGCTGCTTGTGTATGTCTGAACTTCTTACAGGGTATTTTTCAGTATTGTACTCTCCACATGTGCACTCTTTACTTGGGTTTTTATTATTTCATTTGTTGTTCGGTCTGCGCTCTAGCGCTTTTATTGTTTAATTAGCTTGAAATAAGTTTATTTTCAGTTGCAAGTGCTGTAAACAACGCGCAAGTTGAGTGCACGTGAAAGTGCAGATGATTTGTAAAACCTTGAAATGCATAGCAGGTAATGTGCCATTGTGTAAAGCCATAGATTGCGAATGTAAATGGAATTGCTGCCAACTAAGTTGGTCTCTGTGTGTATGTGTGTGTGTAAGTCTGTCAAAGGACTATTGATTTGCTGCCACTGCCACTGGCAAATATACTTACGACTAGTTGCTGTAGTAACGAGCACTAAGAACACTTAGAAATGGATTAGTTGAACAACTAGTAATTTGTTGATCTTGTGCAGCATAACATCAGTCAAGTAAATAAGCTGATTGTACTTAAATAATACAATAGATATGTGCAGGCTTTTGTCTTATCTCTTCAAAGCCAATAAATGTCCAGGGAGCCAAATATATAAAATCGTAGAAGATACTCGATAGGTAAACAGGTAAAGTATATATATGTAGATAGATAGGTAGAGATGGAAATATAGATAGGAAGATACATTGTTAGATTGTTAAGATTGATGATTCAGCTCCTTAAATATCTTACTGATATCATGACAAAATCATAATATATTCTTTACCAATAAGATGTTACAATTTGATGCTTATGATTTAATACTTGCACTTTAATCGTTTTTAATGTTTAATTAAAACGTGTCTAATTAAAGCACCATGTATTCTTGCTCATTGATTTTTCAGTTAAATCCTTGAAAATTGTATCTTGGAGATGCTCTTGAATTAAAAATAATTCTTCATGTTGGTTGGTTGTTTTCTTTTTTGGTCAGGTTGTATACATAATTTAAACAAAACACACAAGTTCAACATTCATATGGTTGACTTCCCTTCTAAATTTATACCTCATATCAGTTTAAAAGAAAATTTGGTACACATTTTAAGCGCTGTTTATTGACTTTGTTTTGCTGCCGTGTAACATTGAGTTTAATGTATTGTTGTTGTGGTGTTTTTAAATTGATTTTAACTACGTTTGAGATCTGTATTGCAGCTGTTAAATGCATATTGGCCATGTTGGCCGCAACAATTGTCCCGGCACATGCGTTCGCATTGAAGCGTGTTGAACCTTAAACGGCTTACAAAGTCTCCTCAAGGCGATTGGTGCCTGTGGCTGGTGTCCAGTGGCCACTGGCCAGTGGCCATAAATATCTTCACACTGCGCAGAGCATCTCTCGAAGGACCAACGCTATCGTCCATCGTTCATTGCCTGACTCCCTATGCAGCAGTTGACTTTTGTCGCATTGGCGCTTGGCCCCAACGGCGCTGACTGAAGTTTATATTCGGATTTTTTACGCTTTCACACAACTCAATTTGGTGTCCACTGTGCACAGTGCGTTGCCGTTGCCGTTGCCTGTTGTTTGGTTGAGCCCGGCTAAAGGCTAAGGGCAAAAACAATAACAATGACAATATTAGAATTTGTTGCTCTGCCATGCGACTCGAGGTGCCTTTGTGGTCATTTTCATTGTTTTCCTTGCTGTTGTTGTTGTTGTTACTGCTGCTGCCGCTGCTGCTGAAAAGCTTAACCCCAGCACGACATTTAAGCTGCACAAGCTGCCGGTTTACTTGGTCTACGACAAATTCTGCACAAAATAAATTATTCTTTTTCGCACCTCAAGTGACAGAGATCCTGCTCCTGGCCATGTTATCTGTCGACTGGATGTTGAATTTGGTTGCAACTTCTTGAATAATGTAGAACTTTGCTCAACTCTCAGCTGTTGATTTCTATTCCCCAGTTGACTATATGAAAAATAGATAATAATTTCGGCACGCAACAACAAATTGTCAATTTATAAAGTGAAAGTTTTTGGCTTCAATACACAACAGCATTGCCAGCTAATACTAGATGCCAAAAGTTTAATAAATAAAAAATTAGTTGAATTATGTTGCCTACTTTGTGGCACAGCACAAACCTATAGCATAACTTAAGTCGCGGGCAGTTCTCAGTGGACCAATAGCTGTCATAAACAAGTAAGACGGTTGAAGTCAAGAGTGATCGACCAGCAGATACTCTGCACTAGACCTTAAATATTGTAAGTATCGTTAACAATTACAAATGTCATATTTCCCCATTTATTGGGAACTTTAAAATAGGTAGAAATTGAATCCTCAACTACTAGGAGTTTTTGAGTCGTATCTAGATTATGAAGAGCCCAAAGAAAAGGCACAGGCAAATAAGGCAACAATGGAATGAGGGCGTGGCCGTGGGGTCGGTCTGTCACAAAGCCACAATCAGCCGCGGACCTTGTTGATGTCGGATACCCTTGCGTTGAGTTGCTCGATGAGGACGGGCGGTCGGGGCAGACCACGGGGATATAGCTTAAAATTAGCTATAAGCAAAATTACTGTAAAATGGTTTAAATGAGTGTAAAAGCAAAATATAATAAGACCAAAAGCAGCGACTAATAAAAAAGGGCAGCACGGAGAGGCACGACGAAAAATATATAAAAAAAACAAAACAATGCCCGATGCGATGCGATGGGTGGTGGGTGGGGGCACCTCCCGCGGGGCAAGCTGTTAAATGAAGAATAAAGTAACAACAACAAAATACACGAAGCAATGCTGTATCTGTGTGTGTGTGTGTGTGTGTGTGTGATGGGAAACATATTTTATGAGCTGCTGTTGTTGCTGTCGTTGCTTCTGTTGCCTCTCAAACGCAGCTGATAATAAAACTTTCCTCTCGGATGGTTACAGCCCGCTGGGAGCGTAATCGAGGCTGTTACATCAATGCTGTGGAGTGTGTGTATGAGTGTGTCTGTGTGTGTGTCTGTGTAAGCGAATCATAATTCCATGTCGGTGAGAATATACTTGTATAAAAAAAATGTATAAATATATCAAGAACATAATAATACAGAGGTCTTTGATTAAACAAGGAAACAATATGCATTTGACGAGCATTTTTTATGAAATAGAAGATGCTAGATAAAATTTACAGACTGAATCAATTTATTAGTCAAATGTCAAGAAGAGATTGCTTATTGCCATCAAAAAATAAGTTTTGCGGTTTCGAAATTAATGAAACCATTTAAACGAGAGCTTTGTTAATTCTGAGTTTAAGTTATGAGCAAATTGAAATTTGTTTAAAATTTAAAATAGTTGAGAGCTCAAAAGTTTAGAAAAATGTTGGATAAATTATTTATTTGTTTGCATTCGAAAATTATACTTTTTTTCCACAGATAAATGGGAAACAAACAGTGAACTAATGCCTTATTTTAGCATTAAAATGTATTAGATTTAAAACAGAAGTATTGGACACTGCGAAATGGTTTTATTATTATTGCTGTTGTCGTCTGGCTTGTCAGATAATAACATCAACTTATGTTGCAGCATAAGATACGTACATGTGTATGTACGAAGCTGCAAGTAACTTATTTTATTTTATTTATTTTTTGTTGAACTGCTTTGCACACTGTCACGATATATATGTAGTACGAGTATGAGGAAAAAGCGCTTGAAGGCGTTGAAAAAAGGGTCATGCAAAGGGATTGACTAGGACATGAACATATTCAAATTGCTTATTGGGCAGCTAATAAAAAGCTTGTAATCAAATGGGGCGGTCCAGGACGTTTTTTCCG